>JANRGV010000073.1:67878671-67898320 GCA_024734035.1 Alethe castanea
ATAGGAAAAGCTTAATCTGCACTTACCTCTGGTTCAGACAGCCAGCAGTGACAATCCCGCTTTCCTTGTCAAGTTTCAAGAACTCACAATCCTTAATTTAAACACTTGAGAAATCTATGGAGCCTGTCAGTCTAGTTAATGAAGCCTCCTCCTTCCCCCTTTTTAAACAAAATCTGACTTTCTTTAAAGATCACTTAAGGCATATCTCTGATTATACAAACAGGGTCTGTCCTAGAAGAGGGAATAATCCAATAATGCCTCCTTTGACTTGTTTCCCTCACCACCCCCAATGGTTCCACTAGAGGAACAGAGCTTCCTTAAAGGTAAGGAGCTGGCTCCAAATAAACAACAGATAAGTGCTGCTCCCAGTACAAGGACTGTGCAGGACTGGATACAAGGCACTGCTTTGCTTAGAGGGCTTCTTGATCTTAGGTCACTGAGAATATTATGGACATGAATTAATATTCTTTTAAATTCTCTTACATGTCTATCCAAATATTCCCATGTTTTTAGATGTTTGCACGACTCCAAACTGTTTGCTCAGCATCACACAGCATATATAAGAGAGTGCATATACGAAACAAGAGATGCTGTGCATTCAGCTGTTCAGAAAGTTGGACCAGTTAATTACACTTTGGCATCTCACCATTGGTTCTCTAGAATAGTTGAAACAAATTATTAAAGAAATCAGCTGTTGAAATAAGACTGATACCTCACTGTGCTAAATGCTGTGAAACACATACTGAGTTCTCTTTCTTAATGCATTTACAACCTCTATTTGGAGAAAGTACAGAAAATTATTTTATGAGACTATATGAATTTTTTTTTCTCTATCTATTCTGTATTATAGTAATGATAATCTAGAAGGGAAAATGTGTGTAGCAGGAACACGAGATCGCAGTCAGGTTGTTTGTATAAGCTGTTTAAATGTGTAAAATTAGTAAATATTAATTGTCAGATTGGCTGCCCATCAGCAACAGTCAATGTTGATAATTCCTGTGGCTGTCACAATAGAAGAGAAACTCGAGATGAAAAATTTACATCAACGTTAATTAATATATCGTGAGCACTAATGACTTCATCATCTGCATACACTGAGAACAGACAACATGAAATACAGCAGCCATGAAAGGATTTATAGTCCTTGATTACTGAGACTGGCATCACAGCTGGCAGGGAAATTATGACCAAACAAGGGTGAAATTGGAGGCAGGAGGGAGGAGCAGAGATTTTGAGAGCAAGTTCAGATCAAACATGAAAGATGTGGAGCTACAGAAGAACCTCTTTACTGTAACACAGAATATCATATTCATATATACCATATTCATATGGTATATGTCATGGGGATGATAAGATGGTCAGAAGGTCAAAGTAGATTCCTATAAATGCTGAGAGAAGGCAGCAGAAAATGAAGGATGTGAGTGCAGAGTTTCTGTAGTGAAACCATGCACAGGAGAGACCTCTTGGAAGCAGAGGGAGATGGGTGGCAAGACAGGGCTGCTGTCAGAAAAGTGGAGTCAAAGATGGAAGGCTGAGTCAGAAAATGGTGGCTCAATAGGACAGGAATAACAGCAAAACATCAGTATTCTCTACTATGACCAAAATTTGGAAGGAAGAAGCAAAACAAGTAATTTTAGTAATCTGAAGTTTAAAATAATAATGCTTCTGAAAGATCATGTCATCATGAAAGACAAATACAGGATGACACCAGTTAAGAGCAGAGAAGTAGGTTTCTGAATTAGTTGTGTAAATATGGTTCCATCTCTTATGTGAAGATCAGCCAAAAGGTTTTCATCTGGTCTTAGGAGGTATCCAGAAATTCTCATTTAAAATACCTTTGATGAAAGGACTTGGACTTATCACTTGGTTTCTAAGTGTGTGATAAAAACTCAAATTTAATACCATAAGACAGAGTAAATATTGTCTTTTTCATGTATAGGACTGTCATTGTAGACTTGGACATCAGATGCTTTTACTGAGGCTTTGGAAACTTGGCTTCTAAGTGCATTGTATTTATAAAGCTGTGGAAGTCTTTCATCTAGATGTGTAGCTTGATGTCTGTTTTAATTTTTAGAGAACTTATCCTGAAGGATTTTCAGTTCAGTTAATGTTGTTGATAGGGATTTTCTATTCGTGCACTGCATGTACAAAGCCCAAATCTTTAGACTTTTTAGAAAAAAAAATTAGTGTATTTTTGTATCAAATATGAAATGGTTGAGCTATCCTTGAACTGGAGCAATTTTCATCTCACTGAAATTCATCATTATCACACTTCCTGGAAACTGAGAATACTTCAGGCTGTGGGCTGGAGATAGCTGCAGACTTTCTGGTGTAAAAAAAAAAGTTTGCTCAATGTAAAACAAGAGCTTTACCTGCATGCCAGAAGGTGTGTTTGTGGTACAAAGATCACAGATGAAAAGTGGTTATGAATTTCCAGCTTAGACTGAAATTAAAAGAAAACTTGTCACTTAGCAGAAATGTTGCTTTTTATCCAGCCCCTAGGAAAAATTGTTTTGGGAACATGTCTTTTCATTCAGTCTCATTTATGTTATCATTGTCTTTTAAAACTGTTTTTCCCAGTCACTTTATATTCAGCATTCTGTTAGCATTTGTCAATCACATTTTAAGTTTTTACTTTCCAGACTGTATTAGACGGTGAAAAGGATACAGATAAAATTTATCCTTGGAGGAGTTCACAATTAACAAGTCTGAGTTTGCAGGTCTGGATGTATCTCTCAACAAAACTTTTAACCATGAGGGTGAAACCCCTAAGCCCTGGTGCAAACTGCTGTCCTGGTGTCCTTGGGTCGATTGATGCAGACAGGTCCAGGAGAGTGAGGATGAAAGTCTGCCCTTTACCCAGAAACAGCAGCTCACTGACCATCAGTCTCACAAATGCCATTTCCCTCTCCACATGCTGACCTGAAATCCAGATTGTGCTGGCCTGGTGTATCGATTCCAGTTTTCTCTCTGGCTAAACTCTCTTTGAGCATAGTCCAAAGTGAAAGGTTTGAAGCTGACTGGTAGCTAATGTGATGCAGTTTCTTCCTCCAGGAAAGAAAGGGACCTGCCCTGAAAGTGCAATTGATTAATTTAGCCAAGAGAAACATAGCTGCTCAGGATAAGTAATGCCACAGCTCAGAGCCAGAAGCCAGGACTAAACAACATTTAAGTTTCCCCTGCTTGTGGAGACATAAATTTGATTTCCTTAATGAAGGCCAAGGCGTTTGTTGATCGACAAGCAGGGACTAAATCTCTGTGATGTGTGGACACAGCCCTGGACAGGGACACACCTCAGCTTCTGTGTTTGCATGAATCCAGGTTCTTAAACCACAAAGAAAGTTCTTGATCCCAGCACCTCAGCTCCTGGAAGAGCCCTGTATTTGCATGAATCCAGGATCTTAAATCAGGTGTGGAACAAAAGTTCCTGATCCCAGCAGACGACGGGGAGATGGAATCCTGACCCACACGTCACACCTGGGGCATGGCTGTGTGTCCAACAGTCAGGCACACAGGAGATCCCTCCCCTCAGCCAAATTTCCTGACTTGCAGCTCCTTCTGGAGACAGTGGAGTGAGAGAGGTGCAAGGCAATGCAGAGCTTGGCTCGCTGTATTTCACATACATATTTAAAGCAGCGTGGCTTTGCACGCTGCTTCCTGGCTTTGTTACATGAATACATATGTTCCTGCTGATGTAATTCTCTTGAAAGGTATAAATAATGGATATTCTTCATAAGCAGTTGACCCCCTGGAAAGCCTGGAATCAGAGAGAGGGAGTTTGAACTACCTTGCTGGAGTCAGCTCTCACCTGCACTCAAAGTCACTGGATAAAAGTCAGCTCGAGGAATTCCTGTAATGTGTCATTGCCTGCTGCCTCCAGTGCCACTCTGGTCACTAGCACCAAGGAGTCCATTAGGTGGAAAAGACAGGGGGAGAAAAACAGTGGAGGTAATACAGCTTGTTAAACTACCACCTTTCAAGTCATTTGGGGCTCTTTTATTCTATTTTATTTTAACCAAGGACAGTCATGTTTTAACAGAAGGAGCCTTTAGCATCAAAACAGGTATGATACCTCCTCCTTTTCCACAGCCAGTTACAAGAATAAAGAAAACAATTCGAAAATATTTTAAGTTCTGAGGTGGTTTTATCCTTTGTGATTCAAAGACTGCCAAACTGGAGACCAAACAAGCCTAAGGTCCCTCAAAGTCCTTATTCCACTGAAGAACAATATAGAAAAAAATGCATGAAAACAGCAGCAAGGCCTTAGTTTCCAAAAGGTTAATAGATTTTGCAGAAGTAAAAAACATCACAAAAAGCTAAATCTTGTCCACTGTGTCTGACCTGCATAGTGGTAACTGCTTCCAGTCTGCAGGTATGAGGATGACCTTGCCAAAATAGCTGTTCTTCACTTTTGGGAAGATTCTGCTTGTGCATAGTTGGAGAGGACTGGCTAGGGCAGGACAGATGGGAAAAAAAACAAACCAGAAAACCAAAAACAAAGAGACAAACACAAAAAACAAGAACAAAAAAACAAACAAACAAAAAACCCCACAAAGCAAAAAAAAAAAAAAATCCAAAAGAAAACCCAGCTATAACTTTTTTCCTTTTATTTGAAAAGTCAACTTTTTTGAATTCAACTAATTTGAATTTTTCAGCTTTCCCATCCCACAGCCATTGCACATTTTAGTATTGCAAAGTAGTATAACAAAAGCTAGTGGTTCAGCCAGAAAACAGGCAAATTAGCCCTTTGTCCCTCCTCACCCCAAAAAACCTTAATGCAGCTCTGTTTAGAAGAAATACAGTTCGATTTTTGTGTTCACAAGGTGTGATAAAGTCTGACATTTTTAAAAAGCATTGGTGTCAAACGAGTGTTAGTCTGAATTTGCACCTCTGTAAATGAGATGAGGCTCCAGCCCCCTGTATCTGGGATGATTTCCCCCCTCCCCATGGTAAGTTATAGTATAAACATATCCTGCTTCTTTCATACAGCCACCTGCCATTTTTGCTTTATTGCTGCCAGAAGGTTTAAAGGCAGGCTTTTAAATACCTTGAAAGTTTCCTGTTGATAAGAAAAGGTGGTTTTAGCACTTTTAAGTAAACAGGAACACACAAACATCACAAATCATGCTTTTTGATAGAATCTACATTAGCTACATGAAGCATGAGGGACATAACTGTGGGGGGAAGAGGAAAAAAAATCTTCAGCTTCTGGGAGGGAAGCCTAGCAAAAAATTAGTTGCAAAATGTGGGCTGGATATCTACTGCTATATATCAAACCAATCAGCCTAGAATTTGAAACAGTCTTTGTATGTCTTTTGTCTGGTTAACCGTCTTTGGGTAGTCCTGCAGGTGGGACAGATGGTTCTGCAACAGATAAATAATATTTGTGAGCATTTTAATCTATTGAAATTCACATCTTGAAGGACAAAAATACCTGTTGATGTCCAGGAGGAAAAATCACTGTAATATGTGTACTTGGAGTTTAATTTCTGAAATTTCACTGCTATTTCCAGACAGCTGACACACTGAGACTTGAAAATCATTGATGTGTGTTTAAACTCTTTCACACAAAACAAGTCCACTCAATGGGCAGCAAATTAAAGCATTGGTGACCCAAAGAGAGAATGTTTATTATAAATCATGAGTACAGTGCGTGGATTCAGACTTTTAATGTAACCTCCTGGTTGGGTATCTAAAAATACATATTCTCTGTCAAGAATCACAAGCTTTGGGATGTCAGCAGAGCACCAGATGCATGTTCTAAACAAAGCCCAAACCGACAAATGGCAACTTTATGGCCTCTGGGTTTCAAATGCTTCCTAAAATTGTACAAAGAACAATTAAATTAGCCTCTTTGGAGTGAAAGAGAGTGGTGTGCACCACACCAAAGAGAATATTCATAGCAAATGACTCAATGCACATTTAGTCCTCTCACTGTCCATTTGACAGTTTTCCATGAGGAGCTTCCTAATTCTAATGGTGTCTTTCAGTGGTTTTGATTCAGAATATTTTAACCTATGAAATACGCATATTCTGATCTCTACTATTTCTGTTGAGGTTTTTCTGGTTGGGATTTTATTCAGAATTTATATGACTAGCTAAATAAAGCAGGACAGTTACTGCTTCTGAATGACATGACTAAAATATAACAAGCTGAGAATGAACACCATGTTTCTGTGCTGAGGCAAGACTCTTGTGCCTTTACTTTGGCAAAGGCAAAGCACATTCCTGGGAGTTTTACTGGAAAAGTGTCTCTGCTCTTTATTGAAAAGACCTCTGCTGGACTAGCAGATCCAGTGTGGAGTATCACTCACAGAGATAGAAGCAGATCTGACTAAATCAGCATAAAAACAGGGAAGAATTTGTTCCTCTCATTTGATGTGTAGCCTGAGTCAACCATGGAGTGCTGCCAAGGGCTCCATGTCTGTCCACTGCCTCATTCACGTCTGATCCAGTGCCTAGGAGGCTCTGAATGAGCTGGGTACTGGCTTGATGGAAAAACTAACCCATCAAGCCATACGTGGTGGAGGTATGTGACTCCCTGATCCAGCCCTGGAGGAAAAGCTGGGAGCACAGCAGTGTGGAATGGCAAGGGAAGGCTCTCACAGCAGCCTTCAGCCCTGCCAAATAAAATTCAGCATTAAATCTGTGCTCTGGGGCTGCAGCTCTGGGTACCAGAGCCATCCATACATCCCACTGCACCCTCCACCCTCCCTTGATTCACTGCCTTGCCTACACATCCTCTCCTTCCCATTGTTTTTTGGATCCTTGCTGGAGTCTGTCATCATCCACTTTAGCTTAATAACTCAGTGGAAAGCTATCAGGATGTTTGTGCTGGGCTTGTTTTCTGTACTTTTTAGGGGATCCAATTTTAGCAACACTGATTTGTTAGAAACTCTGTAAGAGGAGCCTGGATTTGGGCATCCTGAATATCAGAAAGTAAAATGGCTCTTCTGAATGTGTAAGAAGTCACTAATTAGAAGTAACACTTTCTTCTTCCCCAAAGCTCAAAAAAGGCAGGGGAGAGAAACCAAGAAAAACATGGTTTAATTTACTTCAAAGGGGATTTTTAAAGAATGGATGGATGGATGGATGGAGAGAAAAGGTTTTTGGCTATGTGGCTAGACCCAGTTTAGTTAAACATCTGGTGATGTTCCAGGCAATGTTGGTCCCTCTTGAAGTCATGTCAGTTAGATCATGTCCTGCAGTCGTCTCAACTCTACACATGTATGGCTCAAGCACTACTGTTTTATCACAAGTTCAAAGAGATAAAATTAATTTTTCAGATATCAAGACAGTTTAATTCATAGAAATGTATTCAGAACAGCAAAACACAAAGATGGAGCTGTCCATCTGTAATTCAAGCAGCATTTGCCCATATAACTCATTCATCTGGACAATTTACAAAATTGGCTTGTCTGCAATCCTATTTGCATGATAACAACAGCTGACAAAAGTTCTGGGAGCAGGAAGGATGGCTCTGTGATGAAGGCCTGGAGCTAAGCTAGGCACTCAGAACCATGCCTTCTCCTGGGGTGGAAAAGGATATTTAGCATAAAGAGCAAGCAGATACATCCAAGGCCAAGAGTCCAAAACTACCCTTCTTATACTCAGGAGGCCCTAAAAAAAATTGACTTAGGGGTGAGGACATAAAACTGGGAGGCAGAATGAACAAGAGGCCCTGAGCCTTGGCTGCTGGGTCAGAAAAGTGCCCACAGCCCCAAACCAGTCCAATCCTATCCCTCCCTGATTTCTGTTTCCTTGCCCAATCCCCTCTTGAGCCCTAGGGGCTGGCAACAGAGGCTTGAGGACAATGATATTGAGAGGGTGAAAATTCCTTGTGCTGGCTTTCCTATCAAAATAAGTTTTGGGAAAATACAGCCTCAGCCAGGCCCCCAAACTTGTAATATTAATTAAATAAAAACGTTTAAATGACAGTATTTATATAACAGTAACATCATCTTTTTATTTACATGGAGCTACCATCAATTTCACAAGAGTAATCCAGGAATATTTGGGTTAGGGAAAGACTTTTCAAGCTGTCATAAAAAAATATTATGGGGAGATTGAGGTATGTCTCCATGGTGGAGGTAGAATATTTATCTTTAACAGGAAAATGTTGGGTTTGCAAGTTTTTTTCTTTTCTTTTTTTTCCCCTCCCCTGTATCTTCAAAAGAAAAAAGGAGAAAGTTCCAGCTATAAAAGGTATTTGTCAAGAACAGCCACCGGCCAGCACCACAAATGAGCAACTCCAGTGTGAAAACACTTTCAAAGTTCTAAATGAGTTGTCCCTGTGGTAATAAAGAAAGGCTGTTTTACAGCATGACAGTATGTAAGACAGCATTGTCAGCTATAGTTTATTTAAAGCACAAGGCCTGTAACAGGAAAATAATGACTTTAATAAAATTTACTATTGACTTTGTAGGCTAAAATCTTTCTGTCATCAGGAATACAGAAAAACAACCTGCCTGAAAGCCCTTCACTTAAATATATTCCTTTAATATTTCAAAGCAACTTGTGATTTTTTTTTTTTAATATACATGCTACTTCAAAAGATACTGTAGTGGGGTGGAAATTAGTATTTTTAATAGAAAGTTGGAATTGCTTACATAAGGGAAAAACTGGTAATGACCTATGACACTGTCTACTGAAAGCAACATTTGAGGAAGCTGCAAAAGCAGTTAATGCAATTCATTGAAAAGCTGTATAAAGCTATGTCACAAATGAATGATTTATAAATTACTGAACGTCCTTCTCATCTAGAGGATATCTTTTAATCATGTGCTGGAGTTTTCTCCCAGTGAACTCCAAAGAGCCCTGCTGCAGAGATACACAGAAATCTGCAGCATGTTAACAAGGTTGGGGTCATTCCAAAGAATTGTGGGGGGAGCAAAAAAATAAAAAATCCTCACATTCGGCACGATTTTACTTTCCAACCAATTTGATTAAATGCACTATGGCTTGCTGGTAGGGCGTGAAAGGTCACGCCTTTTATATGAAAAACTGCAGAATTTTCATTCCTTTAATGTTTTTTTTACATAGTTAAAATAAACTGTGGTAAAAAGTTTCCCAACAGCATATGACAGCTCAATTTAGAGGTGAAACCTTTTAATAAAATCTCATGGAATGAATGCTTTGGTTTATGCACTCTGTTTGTGTTTCCCACTGGAGTGTTTAGCATTGTGAAGCCGTGGTTTCTCTCTTTACTGCTGCAGAGCACCACCACGAAGGAGAGTCTGGAGCTTTGGAAAAGGGAAGATGCAGCTTAGCTGTGGTAAAATTGTTGATGGAGGAATCTTAATTTACAGTGAAAATGCTTTCCTCTTGACTTTAAAAAAAATGCTATTGTGCATTAATTTACATTGCAGATAATTAATTAAAAATGAAGAAAAATATTCCACAGAGGCTTTTTAGAAAGGACTCTGGGGTCCAGAAATAGTATTAAGAGGGGAACCAATTAAAGATTTATCTGAGAATGAATAATTTTGCTAGGACTTTGGCAGTGGAACTGGCTGAAGTCACATTTGTTGTAGCTTAACCTTGTTTCATACAAATCCATAAAATTCTTCTTATGTTTGTTAAGGGACAGGCATATCAAAGAACAGGCAATCATTCCACAAGAAATCATGGTGCCTGTCTTCCTTAATATGCTGCATAAGTACCACCTAAAAAAAACGTGGCAGTATGTTTCCTAAGCACCCAAAATTTTAAATGTGCATTTCATGGAAAATGTAGTTCAATCCCATGTACAGAAATGCAGAGTTCATGCACTGCTTGAGAACTAGGATGGCAAAAAGGGTGAGAATCAGAACAGGACCAAGTCTGACAGAAACCATCTCTTGTTTGAGATTGAGTTATACTGAATTATACCGAATCATACTGGCTCAGCCTCTCCATACACATTTTTGAGAGCTGCCAAGAACCAAACATTCAATATAATATAAATCACTGGGAGGAAGTATCCCACTGGATAAATTCTGTGCAGTTCCCAAAACCAAAGTCCTGCCAGGGTGTTGTTAGTTGTAAAGGAATTGCTATTCGAGCCTTCCATAGTGGCTTGAGAAGATTTTAGCCCTCAGTTTGTATTTATACAGTTGCATGATATATTATTTATCTTCCTTCCTGTGTTTCTGCAGCTTGGAATAAGGTTCTTCTTGACATGTGGTAGCCGTCCCTAATTTTCAAAACATTTGCTTATTTTTTTGCCCAGTACCCTGTGACACACTGGTCCAGAGTTAGATTCATCTCTGTCTATTGCCCTCATCTGGCAGCTGTCACCGAGACTTCTGGGGTTTGCTCCAGTGTAATGTTAGAAGAGAGACTCTAAAAATATTTGGGATTTTTTACATCTATTTGTAAATATCAAGGTCACTAAGAATGAATTACTACTCCTGAGTGCTCAGCTGGCTTTGGCCCTGTTAAAGAGTATAGGAACTAGAAAAGTTTCCAAATCTTATTTTTATATTACCACTCAGAGACTCAAAAGGAAGAGGAAATGTGTGCTACCACTTAGAAATACTTAAACAAATCTTTTAACTAAACTGTAAAATACTGTGCAGATCTTCTGTGTGGCACAGAAGGGGAAAGGGAGACTAAAAAGTCTCTCTTAAGATGGACACTCAAGGTGTTCTTCCTGCAGTTCCTCTCCCATCCACTTTAATCCCCCTCTGAAGCCGTGGCACTAAGGACTCAGCTTAGGAGTGACCTGATGTAAATGATGTGCTTCCACTTGATCTGTTGCAGGAATAGACCTCAGGCCTGATATTTAAATTGGTATTTCACTTACTTCTGAAATAAGATGTTGAATCCATTTTTAAAAGACCCACTTTTCAAGCCACATCAGCCCTCAGAAATTTCTACCCTCTTTAGTAAGAAATGCTGAGAGCTCATTGCTTGGAGAAAAAATCGGGACGAAAGAACCTCAGCCTAAGTTTTGGAGCATGTCTTAGACTCAAACTTTTCAAAGTCTAGCCCTTAGATTTTAGTCAAACTGCAAGAGGATAGTTTTATTAATTTCAGCTGGAGGTTATTTTGTCTTTTATCTTATTTTTCAAGATATGTATGAGCAGAGGGAAAGGCTTCAAATCTACAGCTCATCAACTTTAAGAATTTTTTTTTTTTTAAGGTGGGATTCATATAATGTAGAACACAGGACATTTATTCATTAAACTCTTCCCTGGGGTCCCAGAAACTCCAGCCTTCCTACCATATACTGATCAAGTAAGACAAGGGAAAAAACCCAGCCATTTTCAAGAAGACCTTATTATCTTTTAAGCCTTTTAGGGGTGTATCTGCTTCATTCTGTGGTTGTTCTCTTTGCACTTTCCTGACATTGCTTTACTGCTTAGTAAAGATATGCAATTATGAACACCAGAAATCATATAAGCTCCAAAATAAAAATTAACATCACTTGACAAAGGTGTGCCATGTATATAGTGCTTTCTAATGATCAACCAAAAATAACAGTCCTGAGAGGTTGCCCTGGCCCCTTCTACTCATACCTTCAAAGCCTGAAAAACACCTAATAGCTTTCTATCATAATATCTGCATGTGAGACATCTGAATTTTCTAAGATACTGGATGGCTTAATTCAAGTACATGATCCTTACATGATTTCTGCTTTGAGTGATTACACAGGTAATTAGGGAAACACTGAGACAGATGCTCTGATGGACTCTCATATTTGCAAACATGAAAAATTGGTTAGGAATGAGAAACTCAGGAGCAACCTTCACTGCAGGAACCATGAGATGGTGGAGCTAAGCATTCTGAGAGGGGAATGAGGCAAAAAAAGCAGGATCACAGCTCTGGGTTTCTAAAGAGCAGGTTTTGTCCTTTACAGAGACCTGCTTGGAGAAAACCTATGGGATTTGGTCCATGAGAGAAGAAAGCTCCAGGGAAGCTAGTTAATTTTGCAGAATTACTTGTACCAAGCTCAAGAAAGCCCATCCCAAAGTTCAGAAAATCAAGTCAAGGTGACAGGAGGCCTGCATAGATTAAGAAGATAAAACTCATAAAACTCAAATGTAAGAAGGAACAAGAGAGGAGATGAAAGCAAGATCAGCAGGAATGCACAGACTCAAGTGTGCCAGGTTGGAAAAGCCAAAGCCCGACTGGAGCTGAATATGGGTATATTGAAAGTGAAAGGAAAAGCAGTGAAATCCCAATGCTGAATGGGGAGGAGACTGGTGTCAGGCTTTATGGAAAAGGCTGAGGTCTTCAGTGGTAGGACCTCACTTCAGGAATCCCAGATGTGTGGGAAAGACTGGAACAATCCTGATTTACCCTCAGGGAAGGTGGGGAGATAGTTAAGGTTTATCTGAAAAGATCCAGGCAGGTACAGCTCCATGGTGCCTGATGGGATGCACCACAAGAACCAAGACAAAGGCTCCAGGCAGAGCCACCTTGGGTTTAGGCTGCTCCCCATAACAGTGAGAGGGGTGTTTAAATTGCCAAAACTTGCACACAAGTGGAACTGCACCGTGTTCCATCCAGCTTCCTGTTGGATGGCAAAGTTTCCAAACACAGATCCAGAGCAGTTCAAGCTGTGGCTGTGCCTGCCTTTGCCCTGGGCTGTATCCCATGTGGAAAGAACTCCAATTGGCAAACAGAAATGCCTTAAAACTAATAACACTACAGCTTCTTGCAGCTGTTTGGTTATAGCTGTCTACAGCAAACCCACAGACTGGAGAAGAAAGCTATTTTCAGGAAAATCCTACTTGCTTAGATAATTTTTGAGAAAACCTATTTTTTCAGGAGGTGTGCTGCCTTTTTATTTTTCTGAATCTTGTTTAAACCAAAAAATGTTGATTCCATTGTGTTCTACAGTCTCAATGACCAAAGCATAATGCATTCCTTTTTCCCCTCAAACCATTTAAGAGCCAGGTAATTTGAACAATTCTAGCATCTTCCTTGCTTTTGTACTCACACAGTAAAACCTAAAATTATGCACAAGATTCATCAAAGCTGAGCCGTGTTGCTAAGAAGTGTGCAACTCAGATATAGAATGAGCCATTTAAAGAAGTTATTGATGCCAACATTAAATTTACAATTATTCATAAAAGAAAACCATTTGAAGAATTCCCCATGCTGCAAGTACACAAAATAGTTTGCTACGCATAAGAAGTTACATTTATTAATAGCCTTTTTTGCCAGAATCTCATTTCACCAAAGGAAACTTCATCTTCCAATGGGAATAGGAAGCACATGAACGTCACAGATGCTACAAGTCTATTCACCATAACAAAAAAAGGCACAAAACTACCTGATAAAAATGATGCTTCAAAGCAGCCAGCTGTCTACAATGTAGGACACAAGAAAATTCAGATGTAAAAAACTTTTGCAATTAATTAACCTTATTAACTACACCTTTTTCCCCCCTTTTTGGTTCATACATGCTGCTAGAAATGTTTCATGCAAATCTTATTTCTATGACATTCAGTTTATGCTACATATGCTGTCAAAATTTCTTTATTGATGATGCTTTACTTATTCTCTTATATAGTATATAGAGATCTCATATCTAGGTCCTTAGCTTTTCAGCCAACTGGGCTACAACCCTCTTTAGAAACTTTTAGAAATATCATGATTATGCTGAATACAGTTTTCCTGTGGCCCTAGGGATTGGCCACCATCACCACCTCCTTTTTTTTTCAAAGTAGTCTCTGTGTGTTTGTCAAAGTCTTCTAAGGAATAAGGAATTCATAGTTTCTGCTTTGAAGTAGACTTTCCATAACAGCCTTGTACCTTTTAAATGTAACCAGCTTCTAACTTCCTTTGCTGGCCTGGAGTTCTGTCCAAGGCAGGATCTCAAACCCCTCAAGAGACAAGACCAGAACCCCACTTCCCTTAATTTTCATGGTCCATGCAAAGCCTTCAGGATCAGAGACTAAAACCATTGGAGAAAGACTGCAAATGTGGCTCTGGGGTAGTATAAAAAGGCAGGACACCCTTTTCAGTATGTGTTCACATCATTTAGTGATGTACTTTTGCTCAGAAAAACAGTTCTGTGGTTCTGCAGTAGTCATCTATGACTACTTGAATAATGAAATTGTTCCTTCAAAATATGTACACCTGAAAAACTCAGAAGCAATGAATAGCATAGAATAATGAAGAAAATCTGACATTTGGTGAACCCTGGTTATGGTTCATGCCAGCATAGGCAGTGAGTAGCCCTAGCCTGTGCTCTGATTTTCTATTACTGGTTAAAGTCCATTAAGCATGCTCCTAAACACATCCCAGTTGAGTTTCATCTGAAGGGAATAAATTTCTGTGGTTGGAGACCTCACCACAGTGTACACCAAGAAGGGGGTGGACTAGGATTTCCATGTCAATCCATTGGCCTGGTCAGGGCTAAAACCCTAATGCAGATGCACCAAGACACAGGTCAGGGCTTTAGATACCTCCTACTGCACCAGGAGCTGCTGCTTTTGTCTGATCTGGGGTTGTTCAGCCGGCAGTTAGGGGAACCTTGACACACCCATGCTGACCTTCATGGCTCTAACTTGGGTCTTTGGGTGCTTGTGACCCAAAAAAGCTGCCTGTGAATGCTCTGTGCTCAGGAGTCCCTGGCTTGTGTTTACAGTGGTATTCATAGTTCAACAGCAGGACTGTCAGGTCAATTCTCCGCTTTTACATTAAGCATATATTTTCTCCCTTCTTGCACTACCATCTCCATAACAACTCGTCCTCAGCCTATTCCAGGACTTAGCCAGGCTGCTTAAAGGGCGGTCAAACAGACTTATTTTGCCAGGCATGTCCATTTTATTTACTATCTCGTGCAAAATAAGCCCCATCCTTTTTTCTTTTTTTTTTTTTTTTCCCGGTATCAGGTTTCCTTACCAGGTCAGGCCATTCTAAGGCTTCTATTCTAACAACTCACATGAAGATGAAAATGGCTGAGCAGGCATATGAATCTGGCTTCTCACAGCAGATGGATGTCTTAACTACTGACTCTTCTGAAATGAATGAACTCTGTTCTCCTCTTCTTCTTCCCACTCTCCCTGGAAATTAAAATCTGGACCTGTGAAATTTTTTCCAATTAAAGTTTCAATGATTTTGGCATGTTCTAACAAAACCATTGCATCAAAAATGCCTTATACATAATTGGTTGAGCCAACAGATGTCACATTATGGCTTAAGCCCTCCTGAGCAATAAGGATCAGAAAGTGGCATTTTTAATAAAAGAGCTTTTTCGTCAGTAAACCCGAGACATGACCAGTAGATAGATTAATGCCTGTGTGCATCCAAGTTGCCCACAGATGGTGGAATAATCTTGGACTGCTTTTCTTGGGCAATGACTTGAGATTTTCTTCATAAAACATTTTTCTAAAAGCCATTAAGGTCTGTCCGATTAAAATAAAATCTGCAGTGCCTTGAGGAGTCAGCAAAAAGCCACAAAATTATAAAATTAATTTCTGTTTATATGTCAAGCTCAACCCTAACTTTGTTTCCAAAATGTAACCAGCAGCTAATTTTCCAGTAACCACTCTTACAGGCACTTGATGAAAATCCATTGTGCAATTACAATATTTCCAATGTATGCTTATCTAACATTTTCAGGTACCTTATCACATTTTCAAATCATTCTTGATTTAAGCCTAAACCTCAATAAATAACACATTACGTCCAAGGACACATTTGGTCATTTGATGTCATAATTTTGAGAAATGCCACTTATGTTTTGGAAGCAGTAGAGGATACCCTGCTTCTCATTGTCTTTGAGCAGATATTCACTCTATTGTATAGCCATGTGTACAGGCATTCCCCATGGGATTTCAGACCATTTTGCTTTTTGGCTGTTCCTACCCTGACATGCTGTGTGCCAATTCAACCTTGTTCTATTTGCTTCCATGTGATAGGATTGATCATGCAGCAAGTGTGTTCCCATAGTGGAGTAATTTTTATGGGGCTAACAATTGTTCTGTATTAAACTCATCTGAGAGCCAGAGAAGGAAAAATCCTCCATGATTTTAGTTGCCAGTCACGACAAAGAATTAATTCTAAAAACTAAATTAATTTACCCCATCTCTCCCTGCTATTTTTTGTGATCAGCATTAGATTATTTGTTATACTCTGCTGTCAGATGTCACTGGCACTGTACCAGCATCAGAGAGTGGCTATGCTTCCAGCAGAAGGAAGTTTGGTAACCTTGACAAATTTTCTTTGGTTGCCTTTACAAGAATTACATGCTACTATGGCCAGAACAAGCAGTGAGCTGTGATACATTTTGTTGGAGGCTTTGATATCTATCCTCATCCAGAATAGGAGGTACTACATATTAAATATATATATAATGCATGATGTCTTATTTGCATGTATATATATTAGGCTGTGTACACAAACCAAAACTGATGTTTGTGAAAGCCTCCAAAACAAAGAAAAGAGAGTTGGAGAAGGTGGCACAGTTTTCTAATGTGAGTTGAAAAAGCACCAGCTAACCTGAGGAATGATGTTAGGTGTCTGAAACATGGCCCAGAATATTCAGAGGAGCAGAATCCAAGCAGGAGAATTTTAGTGATCCACAGGCTTCCAGCACAGAGATAGATAACACACTAAGAGTCTTCTGCTAAAGAGAGATTTAGCAAGTCTAAAACTCACAGGAGATAAAAACTCCTCACCACCTCCCATTCAGGATGACAACAGGGAGGAACAGGAGGATGAAGAGCAGAATGACCACCTGTGAAGTTCTTGTACTTTTACTTGGCATGTGAGAGTGTCCAAAACCCTCTTCTCACCTTGTTTCCCCCAGCCTGCAGTTCATCCAACCAGGAGGACATTTTCCCTTCCACTGTTGGGTTTTATTTCTTCTCAAAATTCAAGCCTCAAAGAAAAAGTCTCTGCTTCAAAAGTTCAGTCAAAACCAATGCCTTTCAAGAGAAAGTAATTTCAGCTTCATTAAGGAGTGGAGGAATTTTTTAAGGAAAAACACTGTGTTGAAAAACTAGCAGTCAGCTCTAGATCAAGCTGCAATTTAGTCATGTAGTGTTTAAAAGCTAATTGCTCATAAAGCTGAACACTCCTTTACATGTGCTGCTGCCACATCCTTCACCAAACTTCAGAAGAAGGAGCTTGCAACTGAAGATGCTCTCTAAACTCTTAAACCATTCTTTCTCTAGATTTCTCTACAGTCTGCACAGGAGGGTTATTATATTTCTCCAACTGACTGCAAAGACTGAGCCAAAGTCTCCTCCTTCTCTTGATTTACAGGAATATAGTAATTCTCAAGTCAACTGAGCTAAAGCTGGTGTAAACAAGAAGAACCAGGCCCCCAGGACCAGGAGTACTGCAGGAGCAGTCATCACTTTTAAAACATGGCAAGGTTTCAGAAAAGCACTGCAGATGCTTTGGCTCTGTCCCTCATTCAAGCTGAGCGTTGCTTTTTCCTGCTGCACTTTGCTTATTTCTACCAAGTCTCTTTAGGCATTCATGCTAATACCTTGTACTTGATAGGAGATGAGTGTTTTATAATTAAGCACACATACATGAAATACCCAAAACTACGTTAAGCTTAAACACATTTTCAAAAAGTTTTAAAATACTCTTGCCAGATTCTATACTCTCAAATGGATTAATCTGAAAAACAACTGGGACTCAATTTAGACCTTCCTGGCAGCAAGCAGGAGAAACGTCAAGCTCAATATTTTACTTTATTGAAGACCCTCTTAGGAGTCCATCAGAAAGAACTCTATCTGCCTGGTAGCCAGCAATCAGTGGGAGGTAATATTTAGTTTATTAATGTGGCTTTGATTTTTTTTTCACACTGCTGATGAAGTAGTAGTAAACCAAGACCTTGATCCAATTTCCCCTTCTCCCTTTCTGCAGAAAAGGCAGTGAAACATAAAGTTCTTGCATAACATCAAACTGCATTCAGTAGGTCCCAAGTTAACCAGACATGCAGTTTATTTGTGCACTAGTATGTCTGCACTAAAACATATGCGCAGAAGCTGAACACAATTTAACAGACCCTGTGCTGGAGTCAAGGTTAATTATGAAATAACCCTTCAGTCTCAAGGCAACAGTATGGATTAGTAAGTGTTTTTGCTGCACACAAGAGTGGCTTTCACTGGTACTTGACTGTTCAGGTAAACTACCATGGAGTTCTGACCATAAATAGGCTGCAGCTTAGTTACCAGCAGTGGATTTTAAAAATAAAAGGAGCCAAAGCAAAAGGCAGAAAGTTTTTGCCATGTTGTCTTGTCAATAAATCAGAATGAATTGCAGATCCAGGCAGAGATGCTGTCTCAAATGTTATGATTCATGTCTCCCATCACATTACATTTGACTTATGCTGTTATTTGTGGGGTTTAAGGTTGTGCTGCTGGGGAGTGAGAATATGTTGGGGCTGAAACAGCTGACTGGGGTAAAACTCATGTGGAATAAACAGAGCATGAAAACACAGCAGAAAGTAAAGGTAGGAGCTCCTGACTAATCCTGTATGACACTGGAGCACATATGGAGTTCCTGACTTCAGTGATGACTTCAGTGGGGCTCTGGGGTGCCTAACTGCTATTGGCAGAGTGTGAACACTTCACAGGCCATTCCACATAATTAAAAAACTAACAGGCAGGCAACTAATGCTGTAGAAAAATCTTCAGACACATGCTCTGGCCTTCAGCAGAGAGATACTTCACTGGCAAAGTTTGGATTGCGTAAATGCCCAGGCATGCAGATTTAGTTCTCTGTGCTGGGTTGTAGCTTGCACTTCATGCTAAAGCTATTGATGGGATTTGATTTACTTTCCACTAAGGACAAAATGAGGAAGAGTATTGGTCCTAAGGAAAAGTTTCCATAACTTTACAACCTGGTTTCTAGCAGTGCAGGAAAGCAGAGACCAAGAAGAGACAGAAATGGTGTCTATGTCAACATCTATGGAAAAGTAAGCTAGCTCCACTAAGGTTTGGGATTTTGCAATGATCTCAATAAATGAGGAACGGATCCCAACAAAACTGAAAGACATAATACATCTACAATCAGGAAGCAGAAATAACCACTGGCCAAGGAACTCAGAAATACAGACATCACTGTACCAAAAAAAAACCAAAAAAACAAAAAAACCCAAAAACTAACTTACAGAAGTAGAACACTTGTTCATGGCACTTGAAAAACCCTTATGAATATGCAACCTGTAGTGATAAGGAGGCGAAAACATTAATTTGAATTGTATTAATGTCTCCAAGTCTAAGCAATTGAGCTTGTTTCCATCCTTCTCTCCATTTTGAAGCAAGCAGAAGTTCGGAAATAATGAGTAGTTGCAATGATTTATTGACTCACTGGTGGCTTAAGAGAATGTCAGAAACAATTATGGTTTTTGTCTCAAAACAAGGAAAAAACAATTAGACTGTGCAATACAAGCATCTGCATAGACAAGGAATTACTTTATCACACATGACAAACATTGAATAAAATACTTAGGAAAGGTGGTCCTAACTCTGACCTCTGATTCAAGAAGTGGTGTGCCCATTTGAAAAAATGGATTATTCCTAAGGGAAAAGTGTGTTCCTGCTGGGTTTTTTTTGGTTGGTTGGTTGGTTGGTTCAGGTTTTTTTGTTTGTTTTTTTGGTTTTTTTTGTTTTGTTTTTTTTTTCTTAAGCTCATTGTACTGATGGGATCTGGGGGCCCCTGTCCTGAGACTGGCACCAGGAAGGGCC
>JANRGV010000073.1:67898420-67905920 GCA_024734035.1 Alethe castanea
GTGTTTTTGTTTTTCTGTTTTTGGTTTTTTGGTTTTTTTTTTTAATATTAGAGAGGATACAATTTGAAGAACCAAATTTAAAGTTTAAAGTGCTCAGAAAAAGAAAATCAGGTCTACTTTTACTGGCAACATGGAACTCCTTTTTCAACAATATTTTAAGATTGTTTTATTCCTTCACCTATTTTGTGGGGGCTGCTATAAGACATCTGTAACTTAAAATGGCTACTTCCCTTATTACATATTGGTAGCTCTAATAAAATTGTGTTTATCCACAGATATATAAAACAAACAGCATTTTTCTAGTATTTATATATAGTATTTACAAAAAAGGTTTCCAGTGTGGAAGTCAATCCAACCTAATCACAGATTTTCTGTCACATTTACCTTGGTACCAGGACTCCTATCCATCTAGGAAATTATTTCTTGCAGAGATACAGGGCCAAATTCTCCTGTCAGTTACACCACTATGCACTTGGAGTGCCTCCAAACGAGCTAAAAATCAACAGAGGTAGCTTAATATGTTCTGGTGTAAATCAGAAGAGTATTTGGCTTCTGATCTTTTGATAATTATTCAAGAGTAAACAGCTCTCAGTTGCATCACAGGAGAGCCCTGGAATGTGAAATATCAGAAAATCGCAAATTCACTAAAACCATAAAATTAAGGAATTCAGTACAAAATGCCCCTTGTTTCCTGTTCCACCCATTGTCACTCCTTGCAGAAAACTCTTCTGAGCACTGACCTGCACTAAGGCACCCCAGGATGCTGGTTTATTGTGCTTGGTACCTTGTAACTGCCAGTGCATTATGAGATAAGAGTTTGTAGCAACACATGGCAATAGGGGATCTGTGCGCCCATGCTTCATTACTTCTTGACCTTTCAGATGATACCCAATTGAAAAAGGATCAGCTTTTACATCTGGCAAAAGCCTAATTTGCTAATGTGCTGTCCTCCTGAGTCACTGCTGCAGCACGTCTGCTCAGCTTGGATCTCTTGACCCCTCTCAGTTCATCGTTGCTCAGTTATTTACTTTTGGCAGTGCACACAGCCTCGGGGCTACTTTGGACCTTCAAAATTTGGGGTAGAGGCAGGAATGGGCTTTATATTTGAAGTGAAAGCGAACCAATGATGGATTTCTAACCCAAAATTCTCAAGCCAGTCGTTTACAAAGAAAAAAAAAAAACCAAAACAAAACCAAACAAAACAACAAAATGAACACCAAACAAACGCCAAAACAAAACAGGAGACAAATAAAAAAAAGACTCAAACCTCATACACTGCCAAGAAATTTAACTTGGCTCAGAGCCTCAGCATATTAATTAGGTCACTGCTTCAAAGTCTTCTTTCCACACTACCTTTAGAAGAAAGGAACAGTAGGCTCCATGCCCCACCTGCCCCATCAACTCCCTGACCCCACAATGTGTTTGCAACTACAAACAAAGAGGATAATATGAACTGGACAAGGGAGGAGAGATGAATCTTGGCTTTAACTTTCATGCCTACTTTCAGTTATATTTTCTTCTGTTATTTTCAGTCATCTCAGTTTCTGAAATCCAGTTCACTTCTTAAACTGCAGAAGTGTTGGTGTAGAAATGACTGGACAGGAGTGAGGATATAGGAGGGAAAGCACAGGATGGTGACAGTTTCAGTCTCAAAGTCACCATGGCCACAAGACAGTGTTTCATAGAAAACATATGTAATGACATCAAAAGAAACTATTTTCTAAAAATTAAATGTCATCCTGTGACCACATAGAAATTTTGCTTGATTATTAGCCATCTGCTTCTTCTAAAAGTTACCCATTTCAAAGATTGAAGCTATTAACCACCAAAATTCATTTCTGGAACGGGTTCATTCTCCCAGATTTTTCTTATATACATAAGACTATGATCCTACTCTGAGTATCTGGGATACTGAAACACAGAGTATAATACATAAAAATTATTGTAGAGACTTTTTTTTCTTTCTTTTTTTTTTTTTTTTTTTTTTTTTCATAAGAAGAGCTCCAGTGTGCAGTATAGCCCTATATCTTCCTTTGCTCATTTTTTTTTCCTGGCTATTTCTAAGGAAGGGATTTTTCACAACTGACTAGTGTGGTGTGAACTCAATCCCTTTTCTGCAAACTTGGGCATGAGTGACTGTCCTGTGGTCTCCAGTGCAGCTGCTTCCTGTGCATGTGCATATTGAGTCTGATCAGGTCCTCAGCTAGCAACATTCTCAGACATGATCTCTGATTTGAAAATCTCTTGGCCTGCTTGGCTTTCTCATAATGGGATTTAGTCAGTTGTGCCTCAGTGAACTGGGACTAAACCAACAGCTGGTTGGGAAATGGGTCTTTCAGTGTCAGAAATCACTTTACCAGTAGTAAAACACACAAATTACCAGCCAGCTTTTAACCTAGGACTGGTCCTTCTGCACTTAAGAGAGGGCAAGTCCCATGTTAGCCTCCACCACATCTTTTTATTTGTGAAACCAAGAGAATGGAGAGGACAGAAGCATTAACCCCATGCTAGTGCCAGCTATTCCACTGCACATTCCCATGTCCTTGCAAATGTTCTTATTTTCTGCATTTTGATGTTTCAGTAAGTAGGCAAGGTGGGTTCTCCTTCAGCACATGCTTTGCAAACACCTAGGCTTCTTTCCTTGAATAATATGGCTCAGATCAAAAAGATCAAAATCAGGTTCATCCGTGCTTTGAAAACAGTTCTGTGATTAACAAAGTTTGCTGGCAAATCCTCTGAGATCCCAAGGGCCAAAGGCAAGAAATCTGGATTTCCCTCAAGCCAGGTTTTGTAAAAGTCCTGTCAGGTAAGGAAGGCATTCTGCTCCCCGTAGTCACACACTCCCGAGGTTTAAAAATGGACAAAGAACCAAGCAGCTTCCTGAGGACAGGTTGGGAATACAATGGGACTGATTTCTTGTCATCTGCAAAAGCAAGATTTGCTTTCTGTCTTCATGACTCATTCTGAGATGTTCACCATTCCATGCAAAGCTGCCATCCTATGGATATAGCTAAAACCTGACTAAACTGCAATAAAGAACTGTAAGTGCAAGCTACAGAAAATAGTGAGAGGAAATCACATGGTATCTAAAATTTTCTGAACCAATTCTACTGGGATTATCCCATGCCAAAGCTTGTAATTTGGCAGTGCAAAAACTATACTCCAGGAACAAATGTTGAACATCCCTGTCTAGTATTTCTCTTTGTTTGGGATCCATGAAAGCAAAGTTAGTAGAAAATAATGAAACTGAAGCTCACATAGGAAAGAATATGCTGAACTGGTTCTGTAGGCAAAAAAAAAAAAAAAGCTGTCCCATGTATTGTCAGAAAAGCATGGTATCTATTATCATAAGCATTGCCATTTCACAGAGATGGAGACCACACATTTAATTCTTTTCTATAGGTTTTTTAAAAGGTGGTTTCAAGCTACTCTCTGAGGAGCAGAGCTGGTTAATTGTAGCCCTGCTGGATTCCACATATCACAAAGGGCTCAACAAGAGCTAAAGAAAGAGAGTTTAATCAGATCTGGAAAAGATGGTTCTTAATGGAAGTGAATTCTGCAGAGGATGATAATCATTAAAACTGAGGAGTTAATCAAAAATCCTAAAACAAGAAGGGAAATTTGAAGCATCCACGAAACATTATCCCTCCTCCCTAAAAAGTAGGTGAAATAAAAAAAGAGCACAAATAATAAAGTGTTTTAAAAGCAAAACACAAAATGGTCATTTCTCAGTCACCTCCTCAGCCACAGAGAAGGGGAAGTTCTTATTCCTGAGTCAGAATCACAGGACAGGTTATTGCATGGTGATTACTTTGAGACGGTGATTAAAGGAGTAATTTAAAACACTAGGATTACTAAAGGAAAGGGGAAGTTAAAACTGCCTTGGGAAAATTATTCCACATCCTCTACAAAGAAGGAAAATAACCTATCCTTGAATGCCACTCTGGAGGACATAATTAAAGAGGAAGGAGACCTCCCTAACAAAGGCAAGGGTTTTAATGGGGCAGTGCATGAAGCACTGTGCCACAGCCCAGGGAAAGCTGGAGTGTGGGTGCTGGGGAGGGGGGCTCAGCTCCAGCTCCCAAGGCAAGCTGTGGCCCAGCACACGAGGGGGAGTCCTTCCAGCACACTGGCACTGCCCTCTGTGCCCCTTTGACAAGGAAGGGGAAGGCACTTCTGAGAGCAAAGGATGGGACTGCAGCTGCTTCTTTGCTGACACCCTCCTTGGCCACCTGCTTCGCCAAGATGATTTTAGCACAGCATCATGAGAGAAAAGAATGAGCCTGTGCTAGGCTTAAACATGCTAAGTCTCTGAAATGTAAAATATTTTTGTCCCAAATTACCAGTACTAATGGCTTCCTGCCTTCCACAGCTCTGTTGCTGTGATTTTTCAATGTTGGTTTTCAACCTTGACCAGCTGGGCAAGGCCCAGGCTTGCAACTGGTGTGAATTCAGTGTTGGCCCTGCTTGGAGCAGGAGGCTGGACCCTGAGCTTCTCCCCTACCTGAGTGACATTCTGTCTCTGGCTGAGGTCACTGTAAAGTGAGTGCTCTATAACAGTCACAATATCACACTGATTTGAGGGAAGATCTAGCATAAGCTAGAAGGCAGTGCTAAAAAGATACAGTACTCCTACTAACTTTTGAGCATTGTTCTAAACATAGATTAAAATACTTTGGACAAATCATATATTTAGGAAAAAAATTTCATTAAACCAAACAAACAAAAAAAAGCATTTCTCCAGAGAGCAACAAAAATAGAAAGTTAAGGCAAATTCTTATTGGGGTGTGAAATGAAACTTAATTTAGAAGAAATGTCCTTAAAATTGATGTCTTATGTCTTGAAGCAGTAGCTCCAAGTAGCAAGAACAGCTAATCTAAGTCCCACATTATTAAGTTTAGGCATTTTTTTGTCCCTGCAAGTATCCCATCTACCTCATAGTGGTTACAACCTGAATTTATTGTACATGACTGTCATACCATTATTTAAGGTATTAATTTTCAGCCTGCAGCCTGAAACATCAAGTCTTGGGCCACAATAACTGATATAATGGCATCTCATGTCCATTATAAGATTTTATTTTTTAAGCTACATGCCTTATCAACCCATCAGCAGGCAATGGCTTCCATCAAAGAGCTTAAACCTGCAGCCATGGCCTGAATGTGTTCCTTGGGAGCCCAAGCACCGTGGGATTGCTTACTCTAAGGTGTGTTCTGTGCAATATGATCCTTTCCAAAAAGTCTTGTCACCCTCACAGCAGCCACCTCCACCACCCTAAAGCTGTGCCCTGGGGCAGACTCACTCCAGCAGGGGCAAAACCTATTCCTATCCCCAAGGCTGGGAGCAGAAATGTCTCAGACACCTCTCTTTACCCTTACACCCACCTGAACTCTGCTCCAGCTGTTTGCAGCCAGAAAATGCCAGCAAATGCCACACTCATGCCCTGGAGACACTGTAAAACAGACCCTGCTTTTTGTCCTTACACAAGGAGATTGGTACTACAGCACTTCCAGCAAGCATTTGAGAGGAGGGGCCTCATCCCCACAGCCTATAAACCCCAGTCACTTATCCAACATGTGTATGCATGGGTCATTATCTTTCCTGTATTTCAAACCAACACTTTGCAGGAGAGTGTCTATTTTCCAGAAAACATTATACAAAGGCCCTCTATTTAAACCCTGAACTTTAAGCTTAATGGCTACCTCAATAGCATTCACAGGGGCAAGATCATCTTACTCAGCATTCAAAATCACAAAGTTCCTACAGACCTGCAAGAAAGCATTTTAAAACTGCTTATGGCCTCTTAACCAGCTACATTTTCTTCCTACACATAGACATTAGCAGAATAAAAATATCAGTTATACATCTGCATCAGATCTAAGAGACACAGGTATGAAAGGCACACTCCTGTGCTTTATTGCCATTTATACCCACCCACACATACACACTGCAGCACAGTTAATTTTTAAACTATTGTGTGTCTTATAGTGCAGCTGTCTAAATAGAACCTGGTTGCAAACTATTTTCTTAGCTGGTATTCAAATTCTTCTGTCTTCTCACAGCTTTGCCTGCTAAATCCTCCTGCAGCTGAACACTAGCTAACTAATATTTGGCTCATTCTTCCCACATTCAAGCTGCCCACATTCAAAACGTCTGCAGTGTTTCCTCCCACCCTCACCTCCAGTTCCTGTCTCATGGATTAGTGTTGCCACATCACCCAGATTTCTTCTGATGGTTTCTCTTCTCCTCCTGATTTACCTCTCCCCACAGGACCCCTCCACAGTCACTGGGACAAAAACCACTGTCTTGAATTTATTGGTAACCACCAAGCCTCAACAGATGGATTGACAGCAAATAACCATTTTTTATTTTTTTTTTCATATTGCTGTTCTACTTTGCTTGGATTTTTTTTAAAAAAGCTGTATCTCAAAATAAACCAGTTTACCCAAAATTGATAAAAACAAGTGTTACAGATAAAACTTAGTATTTTCCATAGGAGATATTTTCAATATTTTCTGCTTAAATGACAATGTTCAAAGAAAAATTAATTGGTTTTAATTAAGTTGCAAGGAAAAAAAATCAAAAGTAACTCAGTGAGGAATATATACTAAAATAAAAGACACTGAGAAACTCTTCCCTTTCAGAATGATTAAGATTCAAGTATTTTTGTTTCGCCCTCTTTTTAATTTTTTTTTTATTTTGCAAAATTAAGAGGGCAGAAAAAGGCACAAAGCTGACAGATAAAGTACAAGGGGTATAATACTCACAGGTCTCTTGAATAGTAAAAGTCTAAGAAAAGAATATATATTAAAAGAATATATATTAAAAATTAGTAGTTTTCTCTTAGCACAAGGATTACAACTGGCAACTTAAACCTAAACTTCCTTTCCTTAGTACTACACACACCAATCCACATTTTCTCTATGCCTCTACCAACCCAGTTCTTCTCCAAATATGGTCACCCATTTAAAAAAATTATAGAGGGCCAAATTCTGGTGAAGAAACAAGAATCTACCTCACCGAGGTCTCCTGCCAAAAACAGATAATAATTGATGCCAAAATGCAAAGATCCTCAGAGTTGATGTTTTAAATCTAGGGGCACCTTTCTATACAACTGAAGTCACCCTTTTCACATGGATTTGCTGCCACAGAGCTGAAAGGTTTCTCTGCAGGCTGCCAGGCCTAGAAAGAAGGAAAAGATGATAAAATACAGAAGCACTAACTAGAAAAAACCCTAAAGCAGATCATATTGTCAAGCCATAAAGATTGATCCTGTCTAACTGTCTCTGCGAAGAACACTGAAAAGGAGAAAAAGGAGAATATACTGTGCCAGAATATTTAGGGATGGTTCTCTGGTTGCTGCACTTTGGCATCTGACAGAATTTGCTGAAGTGATCCAGACTTGCTATTTCTACTCGAAGAATGCATCATAAGATGTCAAATAGTCTCAGTTTTCTCCACGTTTGTCTTTCTTTCCTTGAGGCAGAAGATCCTTCCAGC
>JANRGV010000073.1:67910920-67946814 GCA_024734035.1 Alethe castanea
ATTGGTTGAGGACATCTGAACCTCCATGTAAAAAAAAATTTAAGTTTGCTCTATCATGCATTACTCAAACAGATCAAGGACTTTTTCTTTCACAGTTTATTTTGCTTACTCCTGCCTCTGTCTCCCTGTAGCACCCAGGTATTTCTTTCCCATTTCTGGTCTCTTAACCCTTTCCACAAGCCACAAGCTATTCCATTCCCCTCACAGCTATCACTTAGTCAGCTTAAGTGATTCTATAATAGAATATATTAAAATTCTTATCTTTGAGCTGCCCTGATGTATCATCATACAACGGGATCTGTCACTGTGTTTGAACATCCTTATTTAATATGTTAGGATGTTATCTGCAATGTGTCATATCGCTGTCCCTGCCTGTACCCTAATACATGAGGAAAAGCAGTGGGAAGAAACGCCCAGGCTGAGCAGGAGTGGAGGAACAAATCCTGAAAAAGCACTGGGAATTTGACAGAGTTCACAAAAGATGGTGTAAAATATTTTCCAGTAGAGTAACATTTGGACTCTACAAAGTTCCTCTTTCTCTTCACTGTAGGAGGATTGAGACAATTTAATAGTAGCAGTATTTTTAAAAGTACTTTTTGAAGTAGTATTTGACAAACTGTGTAATAGTCTTCAAAGTAGTGGATAAATGAGCTATGTAACAATATTCTGAGTGAAGCACTCAGAATCAGAACAGAAACTGAATATCCTGCAAAATTTATCATGCAATTAGACATCATTTGGCTTTATTCCTGCTATTCTTATTTTGTCTTTGCTAAAGAGTAAAACATGCAGTAATGAGTGTCAGCTATAGTGGTTTCATCCAGATGTGTGTAAAATGTAAATATGAAATTAATATATCTTAAAATGTTGGGCCTTTTAAAACACTACCTCATATGTTAAATTGGGATAAAAACATCTGTCCAGGAGGAAATAGACCAGTCACTTGTACTGAGAGAGAGTGAAGGAAAGAAAGAAAAAGTTAATGATTTCACTAAACATAGTGATTAATAAAGCATTACTGATCCTACAATGCTGCTGTAACTTTTCCAGAACAAGCAGAAAGCATTTTTAACACACCACCTCTTGTGTCATCCCTTGCTTCTCTGACACGTGGAGATTTGTGCAGCTGGGGGCAGGAAGAACAAGTTTAAAACCACAGCTCCATCCATATTTATCCAGAAGGCACAAATTTCTGCATGCTGGATTTGTTTTTTGCTTTATTTTATTTTGCCAGCACTCTGTTAGATGGAGTTCTGATTATAACCTGGCCACCAAGCTCCCAAACTGAACTCCTGCACTGATTAAAAGTAAAGGCACTGTGTTTATGAAAGCCAGCAAATCTGTGAGTCAAAAGAAGACACCTGACCAAAGGGTCAGAACTTGATATAAGGAAGAAAACATCCAAAAGCATGGAAGGAAAGCTACTCCTTGGATAAAGAGATTCTGTTGCTGATACAAATCAGAGATTAATAATTCATTTCTTTTCGGACTTTCTCCTCTTGACTCTAAGGAGGTAAAATATTTTGAGAGCCCCCAAAAGGCAGGGGAAAATATGATTTATTTCCTACCTTCTGTACATTTTAAACCAATTGACCTCAGTAGGGTGGGAAGGCCTCCTAGGCTCATGCTGAAAACAACTTTGAATGCTCAATACAAAATTTAATATCTATTAGCTGGAAGAGAAGGGGAAAAAAGCAACTACCAAACTGATGCCTTGGTTCATATATCTCCATTTGTAACAACATCTTTGATCAAGGGATAGAGAAGAGGAAAGTTAGTTAAATTTCAAACTTTCTAACAGGGTTGACATTTAATATAATTTTCCTACTCTATTACTTGTCCAGCATAAGATGTTGAGTATGATAAAATTTTTTACTCTGATATTTTAATCTGCTGTTCCTCTCTCAGATTTCAACAGGCAAGAAGACAGTGGAGGGGTGAAATTACTGCAGGAGGTTTCCTTTTCTGTTATCTGGTTACAGATTCAGCTAATAACACATTGCCTATTATTCAATATGGGGCAGATGATTATACAACCCATGTACTCATTGGCATTTTTGTATTCCCTGCATAAAACAGAATATTCAACAGCTAAAACAGTGCTTAAGAAGTTGTTTTTTTCCTTAACATGTTGTTCAGACAGGGTTTTGGGGAGTTAGCTCTGAAGCAGGGATGATACAGCTAAAATATTAGCATTTATTTTCTTGTGCCACATTGTAATGTTGCTACTGAATTTCTTTTATTGAAGACTCAGTTCGTCTTTTACTGAAGTAGTTAAAAGCCTAAACACCTGCCCTGAAGTCTGGAGTTATATCCCAGCCAGACAGTTATATTTTGAATTTTTGCAGAGTGAGCTGTTGCATAGCTCTGTGTATTAAACAATCATTTGCCTGTATTTTCACTCTTTATTAAAAATTCTAAGTCTTTATTCCATATCTTTCACTGTGTGGCACTACCTACTTCCATATCTTAACATTTGAAAAACATTTATTAATCATCATAAACTTGGCTAAATTTCATTAGAAGTAAATAGTATTAGATTGATGGATCACAGAGAAATCAAGCAATAATCTAAATCTGTATCTAACTCTACTCCATAAAAAATTATCAGCAACTAGATGCTCCCTTATAGTCTTCCTGTAGCCAAACAGACCTAGAAAATTACAAAATACTCCCAACAAATAACACCCTCACACTGTAAGTTGATAGCTATGGATCATCTCATCACAGTCTTCTGTTGAAAGAGCTATAGGTGAAGCACCTGTCTTATCTTTAAAGATCAAACTTTATATTTATTTTTTTTTATAACACCAGCATTTACTTTAGATTCAGTCTATAAACTTCAGCAAAGGCTAATATTTACACATTTTTTTGTTTTTATTTTGCTTTTCTGAAATCACTACCAGCACCAAAGAGAGGAAAATGCCACCATAATAAAAAAAGAAGTAATAAATCTATTGAAAACACATGAAAGTCATTTCTCAGAAGATCCTCACCATATATATAACCATAAATTCACCCACAGAAAAAGTATTATCTCACAGTTTTATCAGAACCAAAAGACACCACCAGTTTTCACACTGCAGTAGTTTCCTACTACAGATATTGGTGATTCAGATTTGTTTTAGAAAGAAAACTAAGCCAAAATTAAGCATAAAAAATAAAATAAATGCAATCTAGGAGGAAAATTTATAAAATAGCAGGCTATGTTATTTACAGCCCAAAGAAAACACATTGGTTTAGCACAGAAAAGACAGTTAAGCAACCTACACAGTTCTCTCTTCTGTTTCTTTATGACATGTAATTTTTCTAGACAACATAGTAATTGGTTTGTCCATTAGCTTGGTAGGAACATCAACTTATTTTCATTTAATACCTGTAATAGCTGTATTTCTGCACAAATGTGTTGCTATGCAGTGGTTTACTGAAAAAAAAATAGTAAAAAAGAACAAAAAACCAATTCCAATGTAACCATTCATGTTTAAAACAACCTTTTCTTCATTAGAGCTGCCCAAACTTGCTCTTTAAGAGGGAACAGATCATAATCAATAGGGGTGGTTTCAAGAGTGAAGCTGTAAAAGAAGAGGTTAAATGAGCCCAGGCATAGGTATATTTACAGATGGGCTGATGATGGCTTGAGCTACCCTTGGAACCAGGAAAAAAGGGCAGAGGTTTCTGCTGTTTCATCTTCCTGAGCTGCTCCAAGCAGGTCATGAAAGGATGAATTCCTAGCACTGAGCTCCATAATATGCTCACTAACTGATGTGCCCTCTGTGGTTTCTGCTCCTCTTAGAGCCAGCCCATTGTAGACAGCTCCACCATCCCTTAATTCCTCATGGAACCACACCCAAGGCCAGAACAGTCTGAGAAATGCTGCTGAGAAGGTGTGAAAATGCTGCAGGGGACCACTCCATGGAAAACAATTTGTTTTATCCCAGAGAACCTACATTTCAGTCTTTATGCAAGATTCTTTTCAAGCAAAGGTATGACTGTCTTTGCTAAAAAAAAAAAAGGATGCAAGGGGATGCCAATTTATCAAAACTTCCCTTCACAAGATGAAGGTTAGAATCAGGTTTAAATAAGATGTTGTTCATTATAAATCTTAAGGCTTTAGGTGCTATTGGATGGTAGAATAACAAATACATTGATAGATTACATAGCAAAATAATGCTACATCTACATACTCAGGGAAGTGTTTGGGGTTAGCTGCCTTCTTATATTTACACATTTGGGGAGCTGCTGAGCATGTGCACATCAAGGCCATATCCCAGTTATTGAATTCCTACCCCAAAAAAAAAAAAAAAAAAAATCTGCTTAAACAACTGCATCTGCTGGCAAGGACAAAAGATGTTCTGTGCTGCATTTTGTAAACAACATAAGGAGCAAACTGGAGAGAGTTTACAGCTGACAACAGAACCTAACAGCTGTGCTGAACACCAACCACCTGACCCTGCACAGAGCCTCCTCCAGCACAATTGTGCTAGAAGAACTCACCTAAGGAGAGAGATTAGTCTGATCTTGCTATTAATTAGGTGTCTTTATACAGTTTGTATTTTAATTTCAGTGTATTTTAATGAGACAGCGGTAAAAGACCAAGCCCCCAAACAAATGAACAACCCAAAATGGATTTTAAAGGTCACTGCCCTTCCTCTATACTTTTCATTTTGGTGCTTGGACTTTCTTCTTGATCTATTGATGCATAAGAATACTACAGCTTCTACAGCTTGATAGGGCTCAACCACACTGGAAGATGAATCTAAGATGTCCATGGCATCACCTGTGGTTTAAGTGGTCTTGTCCTTAAACAACACTTTAATATGCAGCTTCAAGTTATTGGAGATTAATGAGCTGTAAGAGGAACGCAGAAATGCAGACAAAAGTGCCAAATGTGGAAGACAGAGCTGGAGAAGGCAGGTGGGTGTTGAAGGAAGCACCCAGACAAGGGGGCTACTGAGCAAAGATGTGTGCAGATGGAAACTAAAACAACTAAATGGATTAAACGAGCAAATGAGGAGGAAAAAAGAAAAGGCTTCATAAGAGATTTATTCTACAGGCAAAAACTGGGGAGATAAAAGCTCCTCTGGACCATGAAGAAGACTGGGAAAATGAAAGGTTGGACTATGACAAAGAGAGAAGCTAAGGGAATTGCAGGTGATGAGAACATCAGAAGCTGAGTAGAAATTCTGAGACAATAGTGAAATCAAATTATGCCAAACAAAGGCTGTTGAGCAGGAAACAAATAACAGAGGAGCAGACAATGCTTCAAAAATTAAGGATAAAATTATGCTTTAGGAGAAAAAATGCAGAATATGGACTGAAAAGGTTACAGGTTGCATACATTCATGTCACAATAGGTTGAGGGTGATAGCAGAAGGGGGGATTGCTGGATGCTCCTTTCATTTTATTTTTTAGTCAAACCTCCTGGCACAGCCTGGGGAATAGGCTGAGCCAAAGGTGACCCTTGTTTTTGTCCTAAGGGACAGCTAAGATAGAAGAGAGGTGGCTCAGTAGACAGACTCACTTTAAGAAAGATGCCTATAGATTACATTAAACTAGAGAGGGCTTGACAGCATTGCCTCAGCCTTTTCCTAGAGAGAAATCAAGTTTACTTTGGATTCGATCTCAGAGTTGGGTGCAAACATGCCCTTTCAGACAACCTTTCCAAGCAGGGCCACTCCTTGCCCTGTGTCAGCCTCCAGGCAGACTGGATTGTTTTCACCTTATCTTGGAAAAACTTTCCAGTTGGAGGCTGTCAATAGGGACTCGGGAAGAATCCTGCAGAGCATGATGCAACCCGGGTCAGACACTGAGCTATAAGGGTGCCAGAAAAAGAAAGTAACTGTGAAAACAGCACATAAAAACCCCAAAACAACCAATCAAACAAACAAACAAAAAAAGCACAGTGAAAGAATTAATTGCACATTGTGGTTCAGTTATCCTGGGAACAGACAGCAGCTTTTCACAATCATCATCATCACCATGCAACACAACCATTGTCTTTTTAATCACAGTTCTATGGAAAGTGCCAGAAGATTAGGAGAGCACAAATCTACTACCAACTATTCCACAAGAGTAAAAATGTGGTGTCCACTGTTCCTTTAAAGCCAAAGGGCAAGTTTTAAAGGTGCCTGTATTGCCACCAGTGATAAACAACTACAGTGTGCCTAATTCCCATGAACCTAAGCAGTAAACGTGTTTTGTTTCCATTTACTTCAAAATCGTGAAATTGATATTGAAAGAGAAGACCAGAACAATTATAGCCAGTTTGTTGTAAAAATTTGTAAAGGAAGGAATTTATGTCAATTGACATATTTACAGGAATCACAGAGTAAGTATTATAAATAATGGGGTTTTTTTAAAAAAGCCTTTGGAAATGGATTAAGACTAGGAGGTCATTTAGGTGATAACCAAAACATACACTCCAAAATTTGTGAACCTGGGAAGAGCAGATATAATTTTGAGATGAGAAATCCATCTGTTGCTTTGATTATATTAGGGTTTTTTCCTTTTTTTTTTCTTTTTTTTTACAATAGGGAAATCATTAAAGAGCAGTGTTTGTGATTAAAAAAAAAAGCAAATTATATCACTGTTTAGAGTCTCAGGGTCTATGTGAAAAAGTATGGACCCATGCAGTAAGCTTGTGTTTCCAAGTAATCACCTACTTATAAAGACAACATTGAAAAGAAACTGATGAAATTCCAAGGTATTCCAGGATGGCTGTTTTATTCTGATCACTGGTAGATTGCACAATTGACCAAGTGTCAGACACAGAGCAATCCAGTGATTGAATAAAAGTGGATACATAATCGGAGCAGAGAACTTTGCCAGGACTAGCTCTGTTCCTTTTCCTGTAACACCAAAAGAAACCTTCTCTCATTTCCCCTTTCCTTCTCTCCACCGTCCACACCCTCATTCTCCTGTTAGAATGCAAAACATTTCCATTCACCCCCTCCTGTTCTTCCACTGCTGCTCCCAGATAAAATAATGCAAGGTGCCTTAGCTGGAGACACTGATGAAATGTTGGAGAGCAGATATTAATCTGTTATCTGTTCTGTAGGTGTGAGATGTGATGAGGATGACAGAGGATCCTGCTCTGCAGGCCTTAAGTAATTTGAGCCAAAGATATTTAGATCTGTCTTTGGACACTGCAAATCAGTTATTATGGGAGGGGGAGAGCCCTTGGGAAACCTACCTTGAACCATATTTCAAATGCCAGGGGACTTGCATGAAAATTGGGTAATGAATGAAATTCTGATTGCAGAAAAATTGCTTAGGGACGTGCTTGCTGTTGCATGCCCCTGCTCTCTATGTAAACCCTAAATGCTTAACGATGTAAACTTCTGTACTGCAGGTTTTGTAATGCTTTCTCTCCTTCAAACTGCTTTTTCCTCTTGGGCAAGGGGGGGGTGTTGGCTGGAATACTAGTTTTGTCCACTGGAAGAAGATAAATAATTCAGCAGCTGCTGTGATGGTTTAATAGCACACAAGACCAGGTGTGAAGGAAGTAAACTTTCTCCCTGGGATGTCAGAGTTACCCTTACAGAGAAGCAACAGTATGTCTGGAGCTAAGCTGTTGCCAGGTCTTAAGCAATATATTAACTTCCCGAGAAGAGATGTCTTTGTCATTCCACCCAGAATTTATAATGCAGCTCTTTGTCAGGATTTAGTTCCAGTGGAAGGAATTTCTTCCTTATCAAAGGCAGAAAGACTGGACTCTACACTCATTCAACCCACAAACACAGCTCAAACCAGAGCCTCAAGTTGCACCTGGGGCATTGCCTTTATGCAAGGGCTTTTACCAAGTGGATATTGAGGGTTCTTTTCCCATTCCCATGCTGAATGTCTGGGTTCCTGCAGCTGCATATCAGCCTGCTCAGCTCTGGACCTCCAGAGCTCTGCATCCACGCAAGCTGAGCCACCTCTGGCAGGCTGTGTGACACCTGCCCACATTTTCAGCTGCAGACCCTACAAAAGGCAAAACATACTCCCATTCTGCTCTCTTATTCTGTTATGTATTATCAGGGATTGAAGGGGGAGGAAGGGCAAAATCAGAAATTTGAGCAGCTCAGAAGAAACACATGAAGAATTAAAAAATGCAGAAGGAGAAGGGGACAGTTTTCCATACTGGCAAATGGCACAGAACCCAGACGGGGCAGCATCACAACTTTTACTGATCACTATTTGATATTAAATTAACCTCTTTCCTAAACCAAACCATTAACAGCTGAAGGTTTGATTAAAAGAATTCTGTGTTCCTTGCTACATTTTTCTGTATGAAGCAAAAGATGTTTTATGAGAAGAAACCTATACTAATTTTTTAGGCATTTCTAGCTTTCATATTCAAATGCATAATGGAGACTGATTTTCCAAATAAAACAACATTTTCTTCCAAGCCTATTTCACTGACCAGGCACAAAAAAAGTTGTGTTGTGGGCTTTTTGACTATTTTGTTTTGTTTTGATGAATAAATATATGATCTCTCTTTTGCAGACTGAAAAACTGTGTATAAAATTGAAGCCATCTGCCTCAGACAATGACAGGAATGTTGGCGAGAGAGCAATACCTGTTGCCCAAATCTGTTGCTAAATTGCTAGTCCACAGCAATTTACTCTGTATGCCAACAATTTTATTTTCCAGTATGTCTTTTTATCCAGCACCCAGAGTAAAAGACTTGTGATCATTTCAGTGGCACACTAACCCTGAAACAGCAAGAAATGCCTGAGACAAAAGCAAAATATTTGATTTCTTTAATTCAGGGGATAAAAATACAACTAATATGATTAAAACACACGGAGATTTAGGAAAGGCTGTTCAATCAGGATAATTCCAGTTCCTACATCCTGTATTTCCCATCATTGCTTGGGACACAGGCCTGAAAACAGTAGATTTGTTTTTGCTGTCACTGATAGAAGAATTGAGGTGAATCATAAGAAGAGAACAGGTACGCATTATCTGAACTTCTAAAAAGATCAGATTCACTGCATTATCACTCACTGTGTGTTCACTTTGAGGATATATGAGCAAGTGAATTCCCATGGCAAGAATGTCACCAAAAGCAGCTTTAAATAAGAATTGAGACAGTTAAGAAAAGTATCTGGAGTACTGTGTGCCAGTACTTAGAGCTGACAGATAACTGCAATCTAACATTAGCACAACTACAATCAGTGAACCAGAATTTCTCTTCTACATTATTTTTTTTCCATTTGATTGCATGACAAGTATTCATTTTCATGTCTGTACCAGATCTGCTTGGAATTAACCCCATATTTCAGAGTAATGTTGTTTTATTAGATTTTTGTTATTGCATATGTTATCTCTTAAGTATTGTTATTGTATGTTATGGTTACAGCCTCCTAAGTATTTCTAAATACAACATATCAGCTTACACTCATGGGAAGGCAAATATGTCCGGGGCTAGAGAGAAGAAAGCAATGGATGGTGAGACTTCCAAATGTGGCAAAGACTGCAGTGTTGGTACTGTTGGTGTCTCCTAACATGAAGGGATATAGGGACTTTGGTCCTAAACGGCAGTACCTCTATGACCAGCTAAAATAAAACTTAGCACGTATTTGGTTTTGGTTGTATTCATGGACTTTGGCCAGGAACATCCACAGAAGTAATTTACATCTTCTACTAGTGCTATGGAGTATCATAGAATTAGAGAATCACAGAATGGTTTGGGTCAGAAAGAATCATAAATATCATCTTGTTCCAACCCCCTGCCATGTGAGTGACAATTTCCACTACCCCAGGTAGCTCAGAGCCCCATCCAGCCTGGCCTTGGACACTTCCAGGGATGGGGCATCCACAGCTTCTCTGGGGAACCTGTGCCAGTGCCTCACCACCCTCACAGGGAAGGATTTCTTCCTAATATCCAATCTAAACCTGGTCTCTGTCAGTTTGAAGCCATTCCCCCTTTTCCTGCCACTACCTGACCTTGTCAATAGTTTCTTTCCATCTTTCTGGTAGTCTCCCTTCAGGTACTGCAAGGCTGCAATTAGGTCATCCCAAAGACAATATCTACGGGTATATGAAAACAGTAACTGTTTTCATTGTAATGAAATGTAAACCTAATTTCTGATTTGTTATTAAAATGTAATAACCTTTATTTAACCCTCAGGAATGTCATCCACTGAGAGCAGAAATTAATTGTGTGGCTTCACTGGGGATATGAGTGGTTACTATTTTTTATTTCATGACAGGGCAACAGGTAAACTAACATTAAAATATATATGTTGTATATATGCATTTGTACACTATCCCAGAAAACAAGAAAAAACAGTGAGAAATATATTGGGTCCAACAAAAGTTGAATGACCAAAGGTTTTTTTTTTTAATGGCAAGTTTCAGAGGCATTGCACTAAAAGTAGGAGGTTTTTGAGGGGAAAAAAAATAAAACAGGCAAGAAAAGATGTATCTCAGAAGTGAGCCTTTAATTAGGTACATAGGGGAAGAGGTTGAATATCAATTTAAGCTTTAATGTGTCTCTCTACCAAAGAGTAACCAACCTCTTTGTATGGGTGTTCAAGGGCAAACATCTAATTTCTACTGGTGTCAAGGACAGGCAAAAATCTCAACATCACTCTACAATAAGTGTTTTCTCCATAGACATAAGTATCAGCAGGTCCAAGGGAGTGACTCTGTGTGTCACAGACTGCCTAATGGGCTGATGCCAACAACCTTTTCCACACTATCAGCACCGGCCTTACAACCCCGAGCAAATCTTTCCACCTGCCTCAGTTTCCCCACCTCCAGAGCAGTGGCAACATTTCTTGTAATGGAGCAAGAGCACCAGGCTGCTGTCACGTCGACAAGTGGCTCAGAGATCCCTGAATATATGCTAACTTGGCACCAAAGTGTGTATTTACAAATGAAGATGCATCCCATTGTTATGAATATTGTGTATTACAGGCTGCTGGCATTATCAATTTAACGTGCACGAAGATTCAATCAAAGCTGTTTAAGACCTTGAAAAAGACGCTGCTCTGTGTACACTCTGATAGGCCAAGTGTTGATTCAGCCTACAGGCACGCACAAATAATATCTCGAGTCATTAGGGTCTAGCTTTTTTAAAAAGCAGTTTTCAAACTTTGAAAAATCCTTTCTATGTGTGATCTGTGAGTTGCCTTCTACATTCGGGGCTGATAAAATGCAGGAATGTTCACATTCATGAGACAATAGCTCTGACTGAATGCTGTAAAATGAAATAGTCTCTTTCAGTTTTTCCTTTCAAAAGGAAAATTGCATAAATAATACATTTGGGCCTTGCAATACAAAACAAGCACAATAGCTACTTTACAGCTTTCATCAAAATGAAGGCCATCTTTTTCATTTATATTATGAAACTGGTAATACAATATCATCATCTCTGATTGGCTGAAATCACCTCAACGGTGAGCTCTCCTTTCCAGATAATGCCACTCACTCCCTGTGTCAATGGAATGGGTAATGGTGGGACAGAGAAGACAAATTTTTTGTCATTGGTTAGCAATGAAGCTTTAAAAAAGTAATAATGGAGATTTATTGAGGAATAAGCAAAGCTTCCCAGTGAAAAAGAGTAAGACAATACCCGAAATGTTTCTGTATTCCCTGTCAATATTTTGCTTCTACATTTGTGTTCCTCTGCATTCTTAATATGCTCTTTTTCAAAAGGGAGAGAATATGCAATGATGGAAAATGATGGTAGCTTACTTTCATAAAGACTCTGTGATAAAAGGTGCATCCTTAGTTTCTGGGTTAACATTAGATAGATGTCACTCCACTAGATTGAAAAAAAAAAAAAAAGAGATTTTAAAAAAAAAAAAAAAGGGGAAAAAACACACACACACACGAAAAAACCCAATATTTAGGAAGAGTCCCAAAAGGGCAGATGGTAGAGCTGGAGTAGTTTGTGCTCCATTCCCACCACCACCCAGAGGGGTGTTTCACCTGCTCCCCACTCCCAGCTAAAGCTCCTTCTTGGACAGCTGTCTCTGCCTTCTCCACTCACTCTGCTCCTTGCCTTTCATTTATTGACCTCAGGCTTGGACTAAACCTGACACTGAACCAAGCATGGAGCATGACTAATCACACAAATCTATTCACAGTCATCCTTAGGGAATTCTCAAGCCATCGTAGCTACAGTTATTTTGCATTTCCCTAGCTCTTTCCTGTATCATAAGAAAATATGACATCATGTCTGGGTAAGGAATGATATTTTCTTTCATATGATCATTGCTCTACCCTTCATTTTCTCTGTCCGTTGTAGTGGCATTCTTTATGTCTCAGATGTATTCACAAATTACACATCCTGAGCTGATTTTTCTCCCTCACTGTGACCCTTCAGAAGAGGATGTACACCCAGAATGAAAACCAAAGCCAAAATATACCAACAGTTTCAATGTCAGCTGAGATAGACCCTTGGTGGAGCCACCTCTTAGACTGCAGAGAACATGTTGGTATTTCCTGACAAGTTTAGTTCTGGTCTACTCCTGGAAACAGGAGTAAACTAACTGTTAAATGTCCTGGCCTTGGCATGCATCAGATACACAGAACATTTAACCAGCCTTTCCCAGACAGTCTCTACTGAAGCTACACCTCTAAATGGTATGGAAGTGCCAAAACCAGCTCAGAAAGAGCAATATTTTGTACTTGATGTAGACATTTGAATCCATCTTGCTGCATGTTTGCTGGGTCTTCCTTAGTCAGTCTGGCATGTGCAGAGTCACCCTTGGGAGTCCCTGGGTTTTGTCCAAGGTCTTTGGCTACACCTCACTAGACCTTGAAAGGATTCACTGTACCAGGCATCCCACTGGCTTATTTAGAGACCAGGACAATGTGCTAAGTCGAAAACAAGACCTGTCTGATCTGTGTGACACAGCAATTCCTTGAGAATAATTTCTCCATTACTGTGCCTTGACTTTTCCTGCTGTAAAATGAAATTTGGCTGCTCTGTGAGTTTTTGAGCATGACTTGCCATTTTTATTGATGGCATTAGGCCAGATATTGTTCAACAAAACCCCAGTTGTGTTTGAGATGTGCTACTAAACTTCCATGGTTAGTGCAAACCCTACAGAGGGCTCTGCTTCTTCTGCACTTAATCACTCTCTCATTGATTTACAATTCTATTTTCTGCAAGGACAGACTTCCCTTGTTCTGTTTATTGAATTCAACAGTATGGGTTCATAATCCTTCTCCTTTCTCATTTTAACATTAGAGAGAGTGGAACTTCTCACTTTCAAGCTGGGAGTTCTCAGTTCTGTTGCTAAATGCAGCTGGAACAGAAATTCCTACCTTAACTTTTTAAATTGTATTTTCCCCATCAGATGAACAAACCTAAATCTTCCATTGCAGGCACTAAATTCAGGCATTCTAAATCCACATCTGGAAATGGAACATTGACACATATCTCCTGGGCAAAGCTGCAGCCATTAGATGCTATTTGAATGCCAAGGTCAACCATTAAAATTATTCCCTCTTTCACATCATTATAATATTGTACTACAAATGTCACCAGGATTGTGACATGGATTGTAAGACTATAACATTAATTTTCAGCTGGTTTGCAATTATATTTCTTTCACTGTGCAAGTGTTAGCTCTGATTTGATAAAGAATAATGCTGTGTCAGTACCTGGGAAGGAGAATTGCAGAAGAAAGATCCCAGGTGCTGAGAATTCACCAGGAGAGCTATGTCCTTTGAAAAAGTCATCTTGGTCCAGGTCAAATACCAACATGTGTCTGTTCAGGTACAAAACTAAAGTGTACATGATCAAATAGCCCATGGACCATTTCACAAAAGGTGCTTGCAGCACATTTCTGGTTCTGTAGATATTCCTCCTCTACCTCATTGGACACAGCATTCTTCACTCTTTTTGTACCAATTCTCAGCACGGTGCTGAGGCAGAACGTCCTGGTTCCCTTTATTCTCACTTTCCCTCTGGGCTCTGCAGTCCCAAATCCTGTCCTGATGTGGAGACCAGAGCACAAACGTGGGTATTTCACAGTGAGCTTTAGTCACTTGTGCTCACCCAAAAGCTCTTTCAAGCTTCACTCTTAGCAAGAGCCTTACAGCAAACTGCCAACAGAGAGGGACTTGACTGGAAGTAGTCAATGCCCTTGAGGGAGAAAAACTAAAGGTCTTTGAAGACTGATTGTAAACAGTATCTGAGCACAGGAGGACTAAATCATTTAGATATGGACTTGCCCATTCTGCTTGATGTCAAACAAGAAGCATTTTTTCCTTTATACTTATAGGGACAGAAACCTGCGATGACTATGTCTCTGCTGAGGATGAGACAAGAGGACTCCTTAATTCAAGGAGCAACCTGTTGCATGTAGGTAAAACATTACAAAAGAAAGGCCTTGTAAAATCATGGCTCACTGTTACTTTGGCACAGCAGAAAAAGACTATGGGAAAGTGATTCAGCTGAATTAGAGGTAACCACTGCGTGCTCACATCGTGGTTTATTGGTGGTTGGTTGAATGATGTTTGTTATGATTTAAAAGTATGTAACTGGTATGGCTGACTGCTAAAAACAGCTGTGTTTTTACAATAAAGGAGCTCTCCTTTGCAGCTGCCTGGAGACCCTGCATCACTACCCTCAGCTCAGAGTAACCTCGAGAGGAAGCTCAGTGTGGAGGGTGAACACTTCATGCCCAGTGAGAGGAAGAGCTTTTGCAATCAGCTGTACAAGCAGCCATGTGAAAACCTCTTCTTTCTCAAATAATAGGGGCAAAAAATGATTTCTTGTTTACACAACCCATAGCACTGTTACCACTCCCAGGTTTCTCCTTGCTAGTGCTAACTCTGATAAGGGAAACTTCAAGGCAATAGTGAAATTCACTTCCTATCTCTGTATCCTATGAGCTCTTTAGGGTTTTGATTGCATCCTCTACAACTACAACAACTACTCCTACTACTGCTATTACTTACTCACTCACCACCTCCTAATCATGCTGAAATGATGATAATGATAACAGCAATTAACCAGCTCTCCTCTAAAAATACATTATTTGATTGTGTAACAGTTAGGAGATGCTAAGACAAATAACTTAATTACTCTACACTTGATCTTTTCATACCTCAGCGTCGTCCTTTCCTGAGGGAGGAGGAAATAAATGCTACAAAAAATTCTTAGTGTTGGCCTATGAAAATCCTGGTGAGTGGGTATTAATAGCAAACAGTCAGCTCACGGAGAAGACAAATTGTGTCTCAGCAGAACAAAACTGAGTGCATGTGGAAAAGCAGTACCTCCTGAAAAGTGCAATAAATTGTGCTATGAACCCTCCAGCCTTTAAACAGGCCTCTAATATAATAAATCTTCTATTACTCCTTGTATCAAAGGTTCTCAACTCTTGTGTTGTGTCATGCACTCAAAGGTACTACACTACCTAAACAGCACTTTGGAGCACAAGGTACCAGCAGGTGAGGTCCAGGCTCATCTCGGGCTCAAAGCACAAGCCAATGAATTGTGCCACATCTTTGCCTGTAGGACTGCCTCAGAGAAAAGCCATAAAGCACTGGAGGGGCAAGGAGAATGTAACCCAAACCCAGGGAAAAGGGAGAGAAGGAGCTGGCAGGGACCCCAGAGAGCAGGCAGGGATTCCTGGAGGCATTCAGGTAGTGCTTGGGTGACAAGAAGTGATGAAAAAAACCCCTGCCTTCCAAGGGACTGCTCATACTGGACATGTGCCATCATAACACATCAAGCAGAAGACCATGAAAATAGTGGGGAGGTGCCCATAAATACAAGATGTTGGGGGGAAAAAGATAGAGAGCATTTACTGGAAAGGAACATTATATATTTCCATTTCTCCAGTTATGCCATGTTTAAATCAGAGATAACATCTTCACTTATTCCAAACTAATTCTGAAAATACCATATATTCTCTGTTTACTTTCCTGTCTTTGCTGTGGGTGGCTGAAAATGGTTCCCTGACACTTCCAGGTGAAACCACGTAGCCATTTGACTTCAGTGTTTTTACGTAAAACCCGCCTCATTTTCTGTTTGGGGATCAACCCATCAGCCATCTCCAACAACACATCACTGAAAAGACTGGAGAGCACCTTGTACAACAAAAGCTAAGTATGAAAAAAACTAACAAGCAAGAAATTAAATCATTAAAACTCATCAGTATTTTGCCCAAAATATTTCATCATAATACTTCCCTCTGTCTTGCTGCTCTAGACCGCAAAGCACGTTGCACAGGATGATAAATTACATTATCTTCATTTTACAGATGGGAAACTGAGGCAAAGGAAAGCAAATAGACTTTCTCAATGAATTGATAATAGGAAACTTATTTTCTGACTCTCAGTCTGGCAGTCTATTCAGTAGACTATCCGGTCTTTAATTCCTATTTGAAAAGGGTGAAAGAAATAAATGTGCTGTTATGTTAGCTTTTGCAAATCCATTTTCCCTTAGCACCAAGACATAAAAAAAAAAAAGAAAAGAAAAAAAAAAGCAAGAGTCAAATGCTTAAAATAGTTTAAAATATTATAGCACACAATAAGACTATTTAGTTGCATTTACAGCAGGCAGGAGACTCTGGCATCCTATTTTTATTTTATATTTTTTATAGCTAAAGATTTCATTGTACTACCTGAAAATCATGGTAGTTTGCCGACAAGCTTGCAGCTTCAAGTGCTCATTTTCAAGCCAACTGTATTTGAAAACAATGTTTGGCACTGAAAATAAGCAGAGATATAAGAAAAATATTAAAATCGCTGTGGGAGTGACAGGAAAAAATGGAGTGAGACAGATTCCTCCAGCCTGATCCTTTATGATTCTTTTCTAGTTATTGAGTATATAAATTTCAATCCCCTAGTACAGCTGAGGGGGGAGAAAAATACATGATTATCATATCACTCAAAGCTGCACAACTTTAAAATCAGCTCCAATATAAATTCACTCTCTATAAAATGACTTTTAATATTCTTTTCCTTAACATAAGTATTAAATTTTGTATGATTAAAAATTTATTTACTCCCTCTTCCTTAATTTAGATTTTTATTTGTTATCATTGCCATTCCCATCTGATCTCAACAGAATCTGTCTCTTGTTTATGGCAAGAGTGTACCACTACCTGTGACACATTACTGGGCTTTGAAAGCTAAGCCTTAAAGCAAATTAAAAGTGACCACTCCAACCTGGTGTCTCAGACAATGTGCATTATGCTGCTGTTTCACCAAGGGAGAAAGGGGAGAGACAATCCTTTTCCTGGCTTAGGAAACCCCATGTGAAAGAACTACAGCAAGAGCCTGTTATCTGGTTTACTTTGTGACCCACTGGAATTTTGTCATGTCAACCCACTCTGTTTTTTTGTAACTCGCCAGGTCCCAAGAAAAGTAAATAAAACAAAATAGAATAGAATAAAATAAAGTGAATGTCATGCAGAATCATGTTCACTCAGAGCATCACACCTGAACACTTTTCTCTCCAAGACAAGCCTGTGCCTGTACCAATAACAAAAATAAATTTTAAAAAACCCCAGCATCCTAAAAACTGCTATGATCTATGATCAAATATGGTCAAGTAAACGCTGGCAGGAACATGGCCATAACCACCAGTGAGCCAATATCCTTTACAGTCCATGACAGTTGTTCTGTGAAATTACTTGGGGTTTGTCAGTACTTGTATTTTTTCCAGTTGTTCACTCTTAACTTGAATTTTTTGTGCATATTTTTCAGTGGAATATAAGAGAAAAGAAGGAGTGAAACATTATTTTAATCTGAGTTGTTCACTCAAAAGGTGTGTGGTTCAGATGTTTTAATTGTTTAATATCCCTGCTCTGCATGCTCTACACACATTCACACTACACAACCTATTGCAAATTATACATGTTTCAGAAGAGTGTAAGAACTGGAATCATATTGGACCATGTCCTTCTGATCCAGCATTATCCCATGCCCACCAAAGTCACTCAAGCAGAAGAAACCAAGATATTTCCTAGGTAAAGCATCCCAGCTCCCACTTCCCACCTGCATTTCCACAGCACCTAGAGGGTGTGGGCTCTCTCCATGGACTGGCCTACTAGAATTCTGAATGCACATCAGCTTTCACATCTGCCAGATCCTGCAGTAATTTTGACCAAACTTTTTCAGCTGTGAAAAAGTGCCTGTAAAAACGGTTGGCTACAAAAATTCACCCAGATGGCTGTTCAGGTTCCACCAGCCTCACCTGGAGGTGACTCCTCAGCAGCATTCTGCTCCCTTTCACAGCTTACCACGAAAGATTTAAACACACTCAATAGAAAAGTCAGATTTTGAAATACTCAACTCCTACTCTAAATGGAATAGCTTTCCCTGCACCTCAGGGAATGGGTCCACATTAAAAAGAGCCAATGATGCCTCTCCTGGAACAGCAGCTCACTCAAGTCCCAATAAAGACCATCAAGAAAAACCCAATTTGAAGTCAATGTCCACATTTTCACCTTAATATAAGCTGATTTTGGCTTACTGTCTCTATGTACAAGTAATATCAGATTTGTCATGGAGTCTTTATAGAAGATGTATTTTAAGCCCTCTAAACTGCATGAAAAACCCAAGGATTATTTTTAAGAGCTATGCTCTTTTTCTTTCACTGATCACTGTTAAAGCAAATCATAAAGGCTGAACCATTCTTGCCAGCTTTATTGTTTGCATATATTTTAGATTAAAATTTTATTCTATTTAAAAACACTTTGATATCCTTTTCATGCATCTTTTTTTCCTTTATAAGAACATTATAAGAAATTATTTTGAGAAACACTTAGACAAATGTGCAATATCAATATTGCTTTAGTGTGTGAAGGATGCTCCTGAAGAAGGTGCAAAAGAACAATTCTCCTCCAGCCCTTGAAATGTGGTTAAAATATTAATTGAATATTCTTAGATGATAATTAGTCCAATAGTTTAACTGTACAAGTTTTTGCCTGCATCCAATCCAACAGAAGATGCTTTTATTTTGTCGTCCTTAGTTTTAGACCAATGAAGTGCACAGGCACTTTTGAGGAAGATCTGCACAATTTTAGGTATCACACAGCTAGGTAAAAATCCACTCCCATTGTTCAAAAATGGACAATGGTTGAAGGAAAACGACAAGAAATATGGGAAAGACTTTTTAGAGGATCATTTAGTGACAGGACAAGGGGGACTGGCTTCAAACTGAAAGAGTGTAGGTTCAGATTAAGTATTAGGGAAATTTTCTCTTCTGTGCTATCTGGGACAAAGTGGTCAAATGTCATAAATTACATTGCAAAGATAGAAGAAATAATATTCCTAAGACAATGCTCTCCCCAGCTTTAAACTGGGGTGGGGAGGGGGATTTGTGGAGTCCAAGCCTAAGCACACTGTGCAATGAGGGACTGCAGGAAAGAATCAGTGTCATTGTGATGAAACACTGAGTGAATGTGGTGGCATTAAAAGGCCCTTGGAGAGGGCCAAGAGCAAGGCAAGTTCTGTAGAAAGGAATCCTACATTGACCTAGAGAAGATTTGGGGCTACACTGGGTGGGATATGAAAGGACTAATTTCACCACTGTGACATTTCTGCATCTGTGCACACAGACCCCAAAAAGGTGGATGCAGACAGCTGCTGGATGACACAGTCATCACCAGAAGCTTAAAGACAAGACATTGTACAAGTCACAACTGCACCTGGCACTCAGTGCCATGATCTAGCTGGCCTGGTGGGGCTTGATCATAAGTAAATGTGTAAATAGAGGTACTCTCACAATAAATTTAAAAAATTACAATCTAATAGCAAAACAAGTTGAGCTGAGGAATTTTAAAAATAATTACAGTGTGATATTAAATATTTCATTCTCTTACCAGAGTAGGGTAAGATGACAGATAGGAGATGAAATTTTAAAGTTCAGTCTATCTATCTAGCTACAGCAACTATCTCGGCATTTACACCATGGCCATCACTGCTTTATCTAAGGAGCTATCAGAGCAGTTGTGAACTGGGGAGTTAAAAGAAAAGACCTCTTTTTATCTCAAAGGTCATGTGGATGCTATAAAAATACAGATATGCAGTTCTATAAAATCTTGCAGGTTAAAAGGTACATCTATTAAAACAAAACACGTGAGCAGATTCGTGTTTCCCTGCTCCAGCCTTTCTGCTGAGCTGTGCTGGACAAGGTGGGTCCTGTTACTGGGGAGGGAGCAGCAAAATCTAAGAATGTGGGAGGTGACATCCAGGACATCCCTTTATTAATTTCAGTCACTACTATTCATGCTGGTCTGGCTGGTTCAGTTTAAGATAGGGAAATAATAGAGAATGCCTTGCCAGGGAAAGTCAATCCATCTCCTGTCCTTAATGGGACACCCAGAGAAATTGAGGCAGCAGCAGTTCCCCATCCCATGAGAAATAATCCCAGGTTTAATCTCCTTCACCACACCCATACTCTTGTTCCAGTAAGAGGCTGCTGCACATGACAGCCTTGCAAAATTTCTCCTTTGAAAGGCAGTCAAACTCTCACTGCTTGCAAAAAATGGGCATGATCTGTCTTTCATGAATCTGGTCAAATGGAGAAGGGAAAAGCAAGGGGAAGGCAAGAGAACGTTTTTTTTAATGCAAATATTACCTTCCTATTTTACAATCTTTAACAAACAGGCTTGACACTCAATAACCCAATTAGGTAAATGGAAATTTTTACTCAATTTATGGCTGTATAATCAGGCATAGTGAGGAAGAAAGCGACAATGCAAATGGGGAAGATATCAAGGAGATTCTGTTCCCTTTGTCAAATGGTTTACAATTCCTTAACAGAGACATGTTGAAAAACCTTAATTTAATCTGCCCCAATTATTAAAAAGGATCTGTAAAGAAATTTATTTGAAATCAAGAACTTATGAACAGAAATGAGCCCAGCTTTCAGAAATACAAAGATCCCATACTCTCACTGATTTCAATCAAGCCTTAGGGAAGTTCATGATATGGGAAAACAAAATGTCCACACACAGGAAAAAAAATAAAAAGCACTCTTGTGTTATGACATTAAATTCTAGGTCTAATGTTGTGCTGGGAATAGTTATTTACACTGCTGGCAAATTTCATATTGGAAATCCTAGTCCACTGAGAATACTCTCCCTAACACTCTTTCTCCCCCAAAAAAACCCTAAAACACTATACATTTAAAATTCCTCTGTTTTTCTCTATGTATCAAGTTGCATTAATTGTATTCATAAATACCTACATCTGTAGATTTAGAGGTCTGTGTATAGAAAGCTGTGGCTGTGTAATACACGTGATGAAGTGGAACTTCACATGCAGACATAAACCTTGTGCTGTTGAGGCATTTGTGTTTATCTGAGTCCATTTCCTGTTGGTAACAAAAGTAAAATCTCAGAGCATTTATTTGTCTATTTACCTATGGATTTAGGTTCCCTACTTCTCATACTCAGACACTGTTTCCCAGATCTGGTAGCTGAGTCACAGAACCAAATGATTCTCAAAGATCAGGAAAGCAATATAAACTCCTGGTAATATCACAAGACAGGTTAAACATACATGATAGATTACAGGGACATACCCAAATACTGGATTATGCAATAATACTTTTGGTAGCTAGGCAACTTTTACAAAATTCTTCTAGTTAATTAATTCAAAGTCACAGAGACTTATATTTCTAAGTAACTTAACTACTTCTGAAATGTTTCCTTGCCTAACTTGTCAAAATGCATGCCATAATAAACTTGAGCCAGTTTAAATCCTGAGGTATCTTTCTGATGTTTAAACAGCTGACTGTTTCACTACTACCTTTTCTAATTAAACTGTACATTCTGAAAATAGCCTTGTGACAAAACATGCTCATTGCTAATGTTTGAGTGACCTCCTGAGACTGGCCATATGGTAGGAAACACTGCTGAGCAGCGACTCCTTCGGGTGCTGGATTTGACAGAGGCATCATGGAAATGGAAAAGCCATGTGTTCCCTGCTCCTGGAATGGAACTAATTCTGGACTGTTCAGTGCATTTAAAAACATGGATTCCAGCTGCAAAAGCAGCCTGCCTCCATTCCCACTGCAGTCAGTGGCTATAGGTCAATGCTTCATGCTTTGGAAAAACCTCACTTTGGCAACCACAAAGGATTCACTTCCTAATGAGAAGTTCCCCTCCGAGCCCTAGTACAACTTGGATCAGTAACTCCATGATCACACTGCTGCTCTCACATTTTATTGGGCTCCAGTCTTTAAATAAGGACTAGCAGAGGCCCTAACACACTGCTGTTATTCCTTGCTTCTATGCTTAGTTTCCTAACAACTCTATATTGCTCAAGATAAACACAGCAGATGCAATGATTATATCTGAAGTTCCAAATAATACAACTCCAGCAGAGTAAAATAAATGCAAAGGTCATTTAATGCATTTTCTTGGGTTTGTAAAGTAGCTGTAGGTGTTTATTCTAGTAAAACCCCAATTATCTCAAGCAGTCTGGAAGCAAGTTTGCACTTCCATACCTTACATTGGAGCATCTTCATAGTTTGACATTCCATATCTCTGTTTCATAGCAGAGTGTCCAATAAAACCATGCAAGAGGTTCACAATGTCATGTTTTATTTATTATCAATGAAACAACTTTGCTTCTTTAATGCCCACAGTGTGAACCTACAGATAATGCTTTTAATGTGAGCTGGGCACTTTTGGAGGTTACTGTACTTGGAATCAGCAGAATAGTGTTTGATTTAGCTCTACCCAGTTTTGTTCCACCTGCTGAAATGGCCATCCTCTTCTGGGTCCCCTGCATACCCTCCCAAGATATGTGACCTAAAGTCCAAGCACTGCAGAAGTTTCAAAATTTACTCAATAAATAGAATTACATGCAAAATAATTAGAGCAATAGAAGAATAATTATTTGCAAAAGCAAGCCAAAAGGCATGGTCTTCACTAGCATTATTGATCTATTCTTAATCAGTGTTAATAGAACACTAAAAATAAGGACAAGACAGCGTAGGGTGAAGAACAGGTTTGGGGGTACAAAAGAAGGGAAGCAGTAGAGAAAAAGGAGAAGGAAAAGTGAAGGGACTGTATGATATACATTAAAAGGAAAAGCCATTAGTTGTCAGCATTCAACCCTAATATTATATTTTACCAAAGACAGAACTAAAAGACATTAACTCATGTGTACTTTCTGATTTGTAAGTGTCATGCTAAGGGTTAGAAGATGAACAAGTAAAGGATAAATCTATTTGGAAACTTTTGTTTGAACTTCCTTAGCATGTCTTTGACAGCAAAGCCATTCCTTATAAACTCTTCCTACAAGGACTTTAACAAGACATTTTAAAGATAAATGCTTACAAAATATTAGCAGAGAGAAAATTGGAATTTTTAATCATGAAAATTTTCAGTGCAAGTTTAATCCTAAAGCTTACAAGCATCTGTCTGACCAAAATTCACTCCTGTGCCATAAGCAAATAGGAATAACTTGAAACCAAGCTCACAGTCATTAGTTCACAGGTTACCCAAATGCTGAAACAGAGATATATGAAAGCTATGTGAAGCTATGAATGCACTTAGACTATGTACAAATAACATTCAGAAGGAAAGGTTAAATTTAAATAATTATTCATTGAGCAAAATCAATCCCTACTCTCCATAACATGTTTCTGGAAAAGACTTTTGGGTTAAGTTGTATGATGATGAGCTTTAATTTCATCTTGCATGTATGGTTTGATTTAGTTGTCAAAAATTTTAGCTACTCTCTTAACATTTAACATCATAACCTCATTACACTTTTGCATTTGTCACCTGAAATAAATGTATCCTTTCCTCTTTAATGCCTCCGGTCCATTGAGGTGTCCAATGTCTTCATTCTCAAAAAGAAAAAAAAAAAAAAGAGGAGGAGATGTTTGTACTTTCTATGTTGTTTCATTTTTATCAATACACTTGAATCTTTTGGTTTTTACAGAGGGTCTTGGCAGTCAGGCTCCTGAAATGCAGGTTGAGATCATATCCTAAATCATGGTCACTGCTACAGAACTTAGTGAACTGACCACCATGGTTGCAAGTGTTCTCAGCAGGCACTCTAAGCTTGCTAGACTATTTTTTCAAATGCAAACCTGTATTAATTTTTTTTTATGAAGTATTGACTCTTCAGTTGTGTTCTCCACACAATGTCCAATGCAGGTGACCTTCCACCCCAGGCTATTCTGTTTCTTCCAGTGAAGCCAAACTGTCCCTCTGATTAACCTCTACTCCTAAGAAATGTAGGCACCCCACCAGTTCAGAAATCCCCCATGTCCCATCTGCTTCTCAGACCCAAGATCCACTTGGCATACTTCCATGTGTGTTACTTCCCACTTATGGCAGCTGCCCTTCCCTCTGGCCTTGGTCTTGTGCAAACTTATTCCCATTGTATTCATGCTAAACACTGCTGTGAAGGGCATTATCTGAATTCTGCTGTTTTAGGATGGGCCCATGTAATTTTCCTCACTGTGCTCTTTGGTTCCTCTTCTGCTGTGTCAGAGAGGAGCTGTTTATGTCCCCTCTACACTGTGATTTCTCTTTCACCATCAGGTCACAGTGTTTTCTTGTTTATAAGGCACTTGTCACATTTCCAGACTGCAGTGTATACTGTCTCTAATGGCCCATTTTACATAGCTTTTGAAAGAGTTCTCTGCAAACACCCACAAAGCCATATCAATTACCTTCCTTCTTTTAAGCTCTTCCCAAAGCACCCAAAAACCCTCTTGATTCAACATGAAACTACCATGTTCAGAGATGTTTTCCTTTTCTGTCCTCTTTTCCCACCTCCACAGCTGTTCTGGGTTTGTGCAGTGCTCAGCACAGGGCAGCTGTGTCCTCTGACCACAGCTCCCATGAGCTGCAGGGATACTGAAAAACATCACCAAAAATTAAATCTGTATGAAAAGTAAGGTGAGGGAGCAAACCTCCTGCTTACACTGTTGGAACTCCTGACATAAAGGCAGCAAGGAAAATGCTAACTTATGCTGTCATGCAAACACCAGAAACTCCAAAAATAATAGTAACCAGTGGACCCTACATTACATCCCTCAAAGTTCTGCCCATGCTAGACTTTTCCTGTCTTTTCCTGCTTTTGTCTGTGTTCTCTAAGCAGCTGGGACTTGAAATGAGAACACAGGTTCATCTTTTCCAGCCTTGCAGATATCTCATCACCACAGCATCACTCCAAGTAATGAAACACAGACATTAATTCAGTGTTACTACCTCCCCCAGTCAGTCCAGAGGCACAAAGCAAAACTGCAAAAGTTGTGCAGCGTGTCTAATTTACAAGATGTTTTTAAATTAAAAAAAAAAAAATATAAAAGCCTATCTTAATAACAAGTGCAAGATCTGATGTCTCAGAAATATATTCTAGTTTGCTTCAAAATGTTGGCATTTTCAAGACAAGACCATTTAAAGGGCATAACCTAATGAATCATTAGAACCAAAGCCCATATAAATTAAAACTATAATAAGATGCTTTTAGAACCGTGACCCCCCCCCCCTTTTTTTCTGTCCACCCTTGTTATTTCACTTCCAGGGAATATCCAGAAATACATATACTTAAATGTCTCTTTAAAAAGGCTCTCTCTGATAGACTTGATGGACTCCATTTTTCTTCTGTCACAGGAAATAAATTGGACTTGGTGTTTATAAAACGAAAAAATGTGTCAGGTCAGATTCCTATTCTCAGTAGAAGGGGATTTCTCTCATTATCAGAATCTGCCCTAATTTCAGATTAAGTTCTATATGATGCACATGAATTCATATATTTACTTTCTTTCTACAGGTGCCTACATAAGGTAATATCATATTTGTTAACACATTGATATTTTTGTGGGGTTTTCTGGGAATTAAATAATCCAGAATAGGTTCTTCTCAGGATTATATCAAAATTCTGTAACATTTGGAGTCATTTAGGAAATGGTCCAGGGAAGAGAAAGGCAAAGCAAAACAAAACAAGAAGCCCCACAAATATAAACCATCTTGAAATATTTTAGCTCTGATTGGTCTCAGCTCTGGCCCAGCCTGTCTCTGTGGACAGAGAAAAAGCCACAGTTCCCAAATTCTCAGAGAACCACAGGGAGGAAGACTTGACCACACTCCCAAGATTTGATCTGAGAAGGAGGAGTTGTCATTTCAGATTCTGAAGCCTTCCCTGAACTTTGTGTACGACCCATCCACATCAACTGACAAAGGCTAGAAGCTGCTCTCCAGTGTCATACAGCATAATTTAACATGATGGAAATGCAAATTACTCTTTTCTGAATAAGCTCACGTTGTTAAGTGATTATTTTTTGGACTCTTCTTTTCCTCCACCCCCCAAAAGGAAAAGCAGTATCTCCTTAAACTGCTTTCTAAAACACAGTATCACTGTGAAGGATGGAGCCAAAGAAGTGTTCTTGGGAAGTTTACTTGTACAATCTTGCCAGCTCACCTGAATTAATTTTCTTATGTGATTCTGTGCAAATTAGTTCTCTTTGATTTCACTGGCCTGTGCTTTTTTGTTTCCTTTTTTTTTTTTACACAGACAATTTATGGGACTTCTACCTTTGAGACACAGATGTCTGCCAAGGTAGAATAGAGCTAACCCATGGACAGAATAAGCAGAATCAACAAAAAAGTCCCAAAATGTTTGAAGGTCAGGTATCAAATAAAGATATAATAGATATAATTTTAAAATGCATTAAATTTCTATAGTGGTTGAATCAACAAAGCAGCAATCTGAATTCCTCACCCTGCTACCAGTGGTTAAAGATGCCAGCATTTGAGGTTTGGATCCAACCTGTGTTTAAAGATGGGCTGACAAAAACTGGGGGATTGAAAAACATAAAAAAATAAAAAAGGCAATCCAATTTAGGAGTTCTAGTTCTAAGTCATGTAGCTGCTTCCAGAAACCCACCCACGTGGACAAACATGAAAATGAGCACCTATAGTCTGGATGCTGGTACACCCACTCCAGCAGACTGCTCTTAGGCATTTCTAGCAAAGTCTCCACAGCACAAGCCAGCATGTGAGCCCAAATATTCCATTCCACTCTGTTTTCATCTTCTCACACATTAATGACAACTGAAAGGTGAAAGAAGTGCAGGCTAAATAGAAGTACTAATTAAGGGAAAATATTTTCATGTTTGTTTTGAATGGTTTAAGTGGGATGAGCAGCAAGGACTGACTGTATGGGGAAAGGGGAGGAGAAAATAAGGTTTATTTATGAGAGGTGTGTCATTGATTCATTAAACCAAACAACACTGAATTATGCTAGGTTGGAAACAGTCTCACACTGGTAAAAAGAGGTGGATGGACAGTAGCAGATTCAAATAATCTGCTAATTTGTGCATTTTCCTGTTTTTTTAAAAAGTGCCAGAATGAACGTGCCATCTCCCTGCAATGATTTTCCACTAAGCAGTATTTCACAAACCTGAAATATCCTGGGAATGTGGAATTCCACACCGTGTAACATCTCTCTCAGGATACAAGCAGCCACCTCTCCTGCTTCCCTGTCTCTTAAGCATTACAAGGCTGCTGTGCCAAGGAGTAGCCCTCAGAATTTGGAGAGGCTGATCAGAACTATTTTAGTCAAAACCACAAATCATTTCATTTTTCCAAAAAAGGAAGAGAATTTCATAAAACTGATCTGGCAAGCAAGATCATGAGCCTAAGGAGAGCCCAATTAAATTCAACAGATTCTCTCTGATGTGGCAGCAAAGGGGAAGAAGCACTTAAAGGAAAACTGAATCATAAAATAAAAGATAATCTGTTCACTACACACAATTACAAGGAAGAGTAAATCATTACAAAAAAGGCTTAAATATGTAATCTACTTCATTCATTTTTCTCCCAAGTATAAACAAAATGTCTTTATCCAAAGTTTTGAGGGCTTATAACTAATTAAAAATATTCATAACAAACAAAATTACTTGCTCAGTCCAAATAACTCCCTGCCCACATAAATCAAATCAGCCCAGAATCACAAAAAAATTCCCAGCTTGCCTCATGCTCTTCAACCCTCAGCAAAAAATAGCTACGCAGCATGTTCTGAAAGTTAAATTTGGGCTATTTTGGACCTCGGGGAGAATAAATTCTGAAATCAAAGAATCTTCATGGAAACCCCCTATCACCATTTCCTTTCTATTAAGTGAGAAGCTGGATCATTTATGCATCTCTGCAGATGATACTCATGGTAATTCACAGATGCCTAAAAACCAGCCTGTTAAAAGGACCAGCTGAGGTGATTTCCAACAACTTCCACTCAGCTTTGAGCAGCAAAGAGCAGAGGTGAAACATCCTCCAGCCAGATAGCCACAGCCTGATCTAGAGTCAGGGCCTGAAGCATTTTAAGGTGCAGGTCACACACATTTGGCAAAGAGGAAAAGGTGCACACAGGGCTTAGACAGCTGCCACCTTTTACCTGTGAGAGACTGGAAAACATCTTTTGGCTTGAGATGAGCACTGGGCCAGGTTTTTTCAGTGTTTATAGGAGCCAAGGAAATTGGTACAATATTCAAACCTCCACCATAGGAGAAGCATATTCTGAAGACCTCTCAAAGGGGTTTTGTGAGATCCAGACTGAAACAAGTCCAAGCCCACAACCTGGACCCTCTGATTCTGGGTTGTTTCTCAACACAACTTGAGTGTTGAGAACCTGCCTGTTTCCTTTCTCCCAGTTTATTCTCACCACTCTCACTCTTGCTTGGGCTAAACCTTCACTATTTTTTCTTCCACACTTTTGTCTCAAACACTCACTAAGGTCATGTGAAATAGGGAGAAGAGTTGGGTGTCACTGGATATGACAGCAAATAAAAGAGTGTGCACAGCCCAGATTACAAGCCAGTCTACCTCAGGTTCATCAAATTAACATGGCTACACCAATTTTCTGCTGAGGTGGGGCATAGTTTATTAATACAAAACCCACCTTTTGTTGTCAGAACATAACCTAAGGTAGCCTACCAAAGTCTAGACAATTGAAAATGTATCAGCTTTCATAAACTTGTGAAATAATCCATAAAACTGGTATCAGACTGCCAAGATGCCAAACATCAAGGTCTAAGAAAGGTGGACATTTCCTATTGTTTTCAACTCTTTACTCTCATATATTTTAGTGATAAAAAGCATTGTTTCTCTAATCATCATCCAACATCTTGCAAATAGGCAAAGTGACTCACTTTCAGAGCACCATTTACATAAAATAAAAAAAAAAAAATCTGCTTAATATATACTTGTACTTACAGTGCACCAGAGAAGAGTCAAAGCCATAAAATCAGACTTCAAACTTTGCCAAGGACAGAGGGAGCTCACAGCCACTGTCGAAAATGAGAAATATTTAATTAGGCAGAAACTAATTACTATTAGAATTACAGCCTTTTCCTTGCATAGGTCTTAATCCACACTTTGTCCACCTCTTACTCTGAAGCTCTTGTTCAAACAAACACGTACAGGCTCTCCTTAAAATTTCATATTCCAAGAGGATCTTTATACGGTGACCTTATTCTGATTATTACTCCACGGTTTTACCATCCCATTTGTTCCCGAGCAAAAAGCATTTAAAATTCCAGAGTAGCTTCACAAACTTCACATGCAGCTGGCAGTGAACTCCTGGGTTTCCAAAGGTTTTTGTGATATATGGTGCCAGGGGAGCCAGGGATGTACCCCTTCAGAAGTGTGGATGGAGACAGCCCTTCTGAAATTCAGCGTCAGGGGCACACTCTGCAGTCTGTGCCCAGGAAAATGGGCACTGAGGGGAAGGAAGCACAAAGCACAGAACCCTCTCATGTTGCTCAAAGGTGTGTGAGCAGCAGCAGAGCAGAGCTCTTGCAGATATCTGCACAGTTCCTAAAAGTGGTGGAGGTGCAGCAGAAAGACAGCTGTCCCATCTTGGGTCATTACCTAAATGTGCACAGCCACAGTTTTATTTTATTTTTAATAAATCATGCCTAATGTAAATTAATATATAAGTGCCTTAGTTATTAGACTCAATTTCAAAGAGAAAAAATGCTATGAGTGCAGCAGATCTCCTCTAATTTACCTGAGAACACCAATTCAGGGCTGGAAACAATGAAACAGCCACAGCTCTATACACCAGTTTCTGTGTGTCTATAATTTAAAAGTACCTAATGCACTCTATTTTAAACTTCTATTTTCAGTTGTTTCTAGCTTTGCCAGACTCCCAGAATCTGCACTGAAATTTTCTACAGCAAAAGTCTGCCTCAGGCTTCCCTTCCTCTCCTTTTGTTTTCTGAGTTTCAGTTAAAACTGCTTAGCTATTTCTGAGAACAAAGAACTAGGAGAAAAACATGTTGTTTGGTCCACTGTTAAAAAAAAAAAAAACATATATATATGTATCCTGACTGTGAATCTCTACTGTCCCCTTCTTTTGAATGGGATGTAAAAGATCACATTAAAAAAAAAAAAAAAAATCACCCTGACAGAAGGGATATGAGCTCTTACATCCCTGCGAAAAGCTGCCCAAAACTGGCAAAGTTAAGAGCCTCCCAGGGATTCTGGTTCATATGCATCAGGAGAGACTTCAGAGATGATCTTTTATATTTTCCCAAGATTCAGCTGCCACTTGAATGCTCTAATCCTTTCCCTGCTCTTCCTCCTCCTCCTCCTCTCTGGGCTGCCCTGTGGCTGTGCCCATGGCCTGAGAGCAAACCCCCCCATGCTCCTCACCCATCCCCACACAGGCACCCCACAGGCTCCGAGGGAAGGGGCTTCAAAGCTCTGCTGTGCCCCTCAGCTCAGCCTTTCAGGGGCACAAAATCAAATAAAAGGGAGAGGAGAGCTGCAGGACACGAAAGCACAACTGCGGAGCACCGAGAGACAGCCAGGTGAGCTAAGGCAGACAAAGAGAGCAGCCAGAAAGGAGCAGGAAAGTTCTACATGAGAGAAAAAGGATGGAAGGCAATGGTACAGCCAAAATTTAGGAGTCCTGCATTGTTTTCAACAAGTGGAACTGCCAGGAAAGTGGGCATCACTTGGCTGACTGTGTCTCTGCCACTGGCATCAATGCTGTTATGATCTACAGTCTGAAAATTCAAACTTATATTAAACAATCTTAAGCTTCACATGATTCACTATTTTAGACTTCTTTTTTCAATAGAAGAGCTAAATCAAAAATATTTGTGATGAAAAGCCAAGTATACTGGTATTCCACACAGAAAATACCAGTATTATTGTATTTACATACAACCTTTATTTACTTCCCTTATGAATATAAATCATTACACTGCTTTTAGCTCTTAATAACACACTCACCTGTCTAATTCACTGCATGAGAGAAACTACCTTGGGAAAAAACTTCATGGTGGAAAAGGCTAACATCTATAGCATCCATATCTTATACTTTACAAGAGATGTAAATCAATTAACACAAGGTATCACAGCAGAAAAACAAGGGTAGTTTTCTGGTCAAAGTATACCATTTTTATCGCTGAAAAAAAAAGGATTCCATCTCTTTTATTCCTTTGTATGGTTCCTAACTGTGTGCTCTTTGTTTGTGAATTCCTGTTGCAAGGCACCTGGGGTCAGGTTGGCAAAGGTGCCAAATACTCCCACCTGAAATGAATAGGAGCAGTGCTTTCAGCATATAAAGAACCATGAGATACCAAACGTTTAAAAAAAAAAATAAAATAAAGAAAAGGAGTTGTGAAATGTTAGCTGCCTGAAGTGGATAGGCCCTGTTGAAAGCTGCAGTGTCAGTGGTTTAGCTTTCTCTTTCTGAGATGGGATGAATCCCTCTCTCTCACGAGGATTTTGAAGTACTGAATTGATCTTTCTTTGTGAATGACTTGCATACCTAGGCAAGCACACAAGAGGGAGGAAGGAAAGAACACACGGGTTTGTATTATTTCTGGGGTTTGAAGGTGCTAGCTTAAGTAAGGCCTAAAACTGCAGAAATAGGGTGTTTCAAACTTATTTGTTCCATGCTTGGACTGATGGTATGTGTTCTTACTTCAGGACTATTCCACAACATGCATTTACTAGGGGATGCATCAGTCTTGGGTTTTTATACAAGAATTGCTCTTGACTGTTACTTTGGGATTTTCTAATTCTCATCTCTTCATTCTGCTACTCCTCAAATTCTCTTACCAGAGACCCTTGTTGAATCCTCATCGAGTCTATGGGAGAAAACATGCATGGCCATGGTAAGGATACTGTCCAAAGCAGTTGTTATAGGGTTCCCCCCTGCAATAAAATGAAAATTGGGCATAACTGTCTCTCTGCTAGGGTATCAGGTGCTCACAAAACTGGTTGTTTTCATAAATTCATCAATAAATACAGAGAATTATTGGCAAACAGCCTAGAGCCATCCTAGAGCTGGGGGTCTGATCTTCTCACATGTGAGGTAGGGTCAAGTTTGGATAAAAACTTAACTATGGATCCCCTGGGAAAAGCTTGGGAGCTCCAGGCTGCACTGGTGGCCACTCAGTAGGTGGCATTATATCTCTAAAGATCGTGCCAAGACCCAACCCTTGCAGGATATTAAAAAAAAAAAATTCACACACAACCCTTTTCTTTCTTGGGCCCCCATTTGTACTCACAGTTAAGCATTCCTAAACATTTCCTTTCAGCAGAGGGCACAAACTGAACCACAAGTTTCAGTACTCCCACCAAACCGTCAAAGGATTCAGTGCTTAGCCTCCCAGACTGCAACACTGTGAGCACCAAGGAGTTCCTTAAATCCCAATCCCCTTTCTGCCTAAAAAGAACCCTTCATTTTGGTAACTGAGTTCCAGCTGGTGGCTTGTGGGTGCCAACCCTAAATCACTCATGGTACTCTGAGTCTGGGTATTAGTAGCTAAATTTCCTCAGCTGAGGAGTCTGTGAAACTCACAGGTACCTGTCTGGATCCTGCCCAGAAGAGCCTGAAATTATGGAAGGGCAGGGACCACCTTGCCATCTTAGCTCACAGCTGAGGGCTCCACTTGCTGGCAGGGTTCAGAAAGAACTGGAGAAACGCAAACAAAAGGCAGACATCTGTAATGTTTCTTGGGAAGGAGGCTTTGAAGGCTAGATTTAGCTGGAGAGAATATGGACACTTAAAATATATAGCCATTACTGCAGCATTTAAAAGAAATGCAAGTCAGAATTGGTTTTCTGTAAGTAAGCCAAACCTGGGAAAAAAAGGGGAAAACTACATCCAGATCCCATAGAGACTCACAGAGCTTTTTAACTCCACTTTCTGTGTGTATTCCTGTTGACCTCCAAGGCATAGGTTTCACTGCAAGTGGATGGACAGAGCCATTATTTCTTAACTGACCTTTGAAAATAGGATTATTTCTTAAACCTCTGAAGTACATTGGCAAACTTTGTCCTGAGTTGTTTTTGCAGGGACAATAAGCAGCACTGCATTTCACGTTTCCTGCTGTATGCCTTTTTCTCCTTACACATGGTGTCTCCTGTTTAGGACTTGCCAGGGAGGCTCTGAACATAGCAATGACTTTTTATTTACGGGTGTCCTTTGTTTTTGTTTTTCAAAGAGTGTGTACAGAGAATGCACAGCATGACAAAGGACATAACAATTGTGAAAGAGAAGCTTGATGCCAGTCCCTGGACCAGCCAGGCTCTGTAGGTGAGGCCCTTGTACCATCACAGTGATTACTTCACTCTGTCGAGATCTAAAATGTAGTTTGTGGAATTTACCCTTAGAAAGAACAAGCTGCCTGAATTTTGATATCCTCCAAGGGAGGGAAGAGGGGAGTGGCAGGAGATGGCAAGATGCCCAAAAAAGCCATTTAGAAAACTGGCAAGGCTTTAATTTTTTTCCCCACCAAAACCTCGCCAGTTGCTGTGCTAGTCTTTGAACTGCATTCTCAGTGACACTGTTGCTTCTCCTGCTTCAGAGTCAGTTTATTCAGTTGGTTATGAATGACTTTCAACTGCTCTGTAAATTGTTATTGTCCAGGCTCTGTTGCAACCAGAGGTCACTCGCAGTTTCCATTATAAACCCAGGTTTCCAGGTGTTTATTATAACTTGGCAGTTTTCAAATCTGGGTTAAAAATTGGGATTTTTTTTTAGGGCCAGATGGGCTTTTTAGTCTTTCTCTTCTTCTTTTCCCCACCTAAATTTTAACCTTTTAGGAGCTGAATAAAATCTCCATCAGGTGCAATGTTAAAAAAACTATTACTGACAAAGAAATTCATTTCTCTAACACCACTAGTATCTTGAGAGTGATCTTTGTGAAATATTCTTCATCAGCCACATTTTGATATTTTTATATATTTTTTTTTTTACATTCTGTTTATGAGAGTGCCTTCATTTTGTGCAATTACTACATGGCCTTGATCCTAGATGTAGCTCAATCCATTGCCCAAAGTCTCAGTGACTTCAGTGGGACTTCACAGAGTTTTTCCCCTTGATCCAAGCTTTAAAAAAGGTCATAATTTATTTGCCAAATATCATATAAAGGGGTTGTGCTAAAATTAGTGTTCATTGCTAAAGAGCAAAGACAAAGGATTTCAGTGCAAAAATGTGCACCTATTCACTAAGTTCTGATGACAAGGTCCAAGATTACTGATTTTAAAATGGAAAAGAAACTGAGACAACAAAAGTAATATTTCTCACCTCCATTAGAACCTTTTTGATTGATCTTTGGACACTGAACAACTGAATTCCCATCTTCTGCATTAGAAGAATACTTGAAACTGCTAATAGAAGTTCAATAAAAAGTTGCAACTCTTACATTCATCTTTCTTAGATTAAATTTAGGAGATTTATTTAAATTATACTCTAAATTTACCAGAAAAAAACATAATTGAAATACCTCCATCACATCTTGGTTTCAAAACGTGCTGGTTGAATGGAGTATCTTTTCCTTCTTTTTATATTTCTTTTGTTTATTTTAATTCTTCAGCCTCTAAACAATCTTGCTCTACTTCTGATAACGCTCTTCGGTGACTCCTATGCTGCAGCCTCGAGTCTGATATGAGATACATGACTATTTATCACTCCTCAGTGTTCTGTGTAATCTGTTACAAGCACAAGAGCTAGTTTTACATGGGTGCACTTTTTCCATATTAAAAAAAATAAAAAGGCTTGCTTTTGCAACTGCTTGTGTCAGTGAGTAGTTCCTTGCCTGAGCCCTCACTTGGCAGAGTGAGGGTGAGAGGTGTGTGAAATCCATTGGCTCAGTAGCCAGCACGAGGAAATGCCACTGCTGTATTGATTTAATGCTGCTGCCTCACAGCCCTTGCTCGTGTGAGTAATTCTCCTCTGGAAAAGCAGTCCCACTGACCTGGCTGGGATGGCTTACGGGACAAGTAGGATTGGACCCCAGAATCAATAGAGCTGCTCCAACAGCACTCTCACAGCTCAAAATCCCAGTGATGTCACTCGGCCCTCATGGCTGATTTGTCACCCTGCCTTCCTCAAGTTGAAGGATGAGCCACATCATCAACTCAGAAGGGTCTGCACTTTTATTTATTTATTTTTTAACTGACAACAGCCATCCCCTGGATGCATCCCCACTATCTTCCTGTCTCCCTTATCCAGCATAACAGTGAAAACAAACCATTTGGCAACCAAATCTTCCCCCTAGTCCTCCCCCCACCGCAGAAGTGATTTGTTGTGGGTGGCTGGGAGCAGGGCAGGGTCCCTGCACTGAGGAATGCAGTGAGTGCTGGAAATGAGCCTCATTTCTCCGTGTGCAAGGAGGGCCATGGGAAGCACGAGTGCTGTGCTGGGACCCTGAGCTCCAGGCAGGAGAGGGAGAGGCAAGGGACTCACCAGAGCAGGGGATGGGAGGTGTGATCAAATTCAGGATGCGCGCTCTCCCAAACTTTTTTTGTTTGTCTGATGGCCTTGGGCTTTTTCTACTGTAGCTTTCAAATCTCTGGCAAACAGCTCTCTGCAGCTCCACATTTCAATCCTTTGGGGGTTAAATAAAATGAAGGTAGCTGTGAACTCTGTTCTCCTTCAAACTAATGGACTGTTTTTTCCCTTCCTTTTTCTGCCTCTCTCCCCCCTCC
>JANRGV010000073.1:67953612-67987399 GCA_024734035.1 Alethe castanea
CCACTGCTCTAAAAAAAGGAGGGGGGAGTGGTGGGGTGGCTGGGGGAGAGAGGTGGGGGGACACGCCAGGGGTAGGAACATAGCTCAGCAGCTCCAGCCCCTGAGATCTGGGTACATCTATTTGCTGTGCTGTCCCTTAGGGGGCTACAGCCTGCAGGGATGCTCTGGGCCAGTGAACAGAGAGAAACAAGCTTTTAGGCCCAATATAGCTTTCAAAAAGAGAAGGGGAAAGAAGAAGAGAAATCTTTTGTTTGGTGTCTCTTGGCAATCGACTAGCCATGTTGGCCAAATTCTTTTAATCTGTATCACTGCTCCCAGCTGTGGGACCGCATTCCCATTTTTATTTTTTGCCTAAGCTCTTCTCTTTCTCTTTATTTTTTCCCCCCCATCCCCTCCTTCCTAACCCATATCCTTTATTTAGAAAGAAAAAAAAAAATCAAAAATAATAAGGAAAAAAGCAGATTCCTCTGTAGAAAAAGGGGCAGGAGGTGAAACTTAGTTATATACCATGGAAAATTAACTCAAAAGTATGCAGGAGAGGCTATATTCAGAGTGCTGAAATCCTTACTTTTATTTTTAAAAAAGCCCCGAGTGTTATGGAGTTGCGGTTACTTTGTTGTGTTAACTACAGAAGCTGAGACTGTGCGGATGAATGGCACAGAACAAGAGAGCATAATGGAGGCAATCAACCGTTAGGCTGGTTCACAATGCAATCCAGGCAATTAAAAGCTCACCAGAGTTTAAATGAAATGGTTCCACTTATTTCTGTGCACCACACTGCACAGGCTATTATTTATGTCTCTTTTTTTAATTATGATTTCCCTTAAACTGTCAAATAACTCAGAATAGCAGGGTCTCGGAGGCAATAAGAATTTTCCACAGAACAATTTACATGCCAATCTAAAACTAGTTACGACTCCTGATGTGCTACATATGAGTTCTGAAATGTTTCTTAGCTTCTGAAACCTCAACTTTTTTTTTTTTTTTTCCCCCGAGTCTGTGTGTGTTGCCTTGAATTACTGGAGCTCTGAATGCTTTTAGGATGAAGCTACAAAGTGGGAAAGCACCAGAAAAGTATTCTTTTTATTTTCTCCTAGACCCCTAACTTTCTTGTTGACTGCATGTTGTCTGTCAGTTTGCTTTTAAAGACTGATGCACCCAATACTTAATTTGCTCCAATTGCTGATTTTTCAATTTTTTTTTTCCTAAGTAGAGGCAAGTTTGCCCTTTTGTGCTGTTTGTGCTACTGTCTTTGGTAGAACTGTGTGCATTCTTCTGAAAAGGTGGGGAAGAGTGGTCTTTAAAAGTTTGTAAGAGATGCAGTGCATAATATCCAACTCTTCCTCCCAAGGACAGCCTGTACCACAAACAAGAGCTGAGCTCTGAGTGCCTCATGCCAAGCTCAGCACCATTAGGGACTAGTCCCGCTCACACATCACTTCTAAATCACTAACACAATATAGTTCATTACATCAAATCTTCATTCCCTTTGATTTTCGAGAAGGGTGATGATTTGAGTGAGATGGATTTTTCCTTCTCTGCCTTCCCCTGGAGCCTAATTTAGCTTTTGCAGCAACCATTCCTCTTTATCATGAAATCATAGTTACAAATCAGTTGACAGTGTTTCATCACAGCATAATGACAATAAACAGGGAGGGGAGTCAGTTTCATTGAACTTATTCGGGGAGATTGAGAGAAATCTGAAAACCTGCAACTCGGGTTTTCAAGTTCTCCCTTCAGAAATCCTAAAGGTGGTGAATGGTGATGAAGTCGTCTTATTCCTGCCACAGCCCTGCAGTTTATGTGCAGTATCCTGGGGACTGGGGCTGGAGGAAGGGAGGGAGTGGAGGGAAGGATAGAGGAAGACCTTGAAAGCGTATTGGGGTGAAATAAAAAGGGTTTGTTTGACAGTGACAGACTAGGCACTGAAATTTCTCAGTTCTGAGGACAGATCTGCTCTGTGATGCAGAGCATGGGTAGAACTCTGCAGAACTGAAGGGAAAGCTGGGTTTGATTTTTTTTTTTTTATTTTTTTTTTTAACAGCCTGGGTGTAGCACTTAGGGAATTGTATGATGTTTTGAAAGTGCTTCATAAGCTCTGCTTTCCTGGGGGAGGGGGAGAGGAAGGCAGCCAGGCAGCAGTGCTGTGCACTGCCACCTGATATTTCAGCAATGAGCAGTTTGGATGGGTTTGTGGGTGCTGTCAGCCTCTGAAAAGGCCCTTCCCATGTCCTAGGAAATAAATGAGTACTTAAACCTCAGCCTGTGAAAGGCTGGCTGACAGTAAGCTGCAAGGTATTCTTATTGCCAAATTAAGGGATAGCTAAAAATACACGAGCACGAATCTGCAAAGTGCAACTGCAACGGCGATCTTATGGGAATGTTAAAGGGGAGAGAGATGGTCTGTGAGGTGATCTGCATTAGGGTGGCTCATACAATACAGGGACAAAAGGTAATAAAATGTTCTCTTGTCAAAATTAAGGGATTTAAACAGGATGTGTGAAAAAAAGGACATTTTCAAATTCAGAGATATGTCGAATGCTTCTTGACTTCGTTTAGAACCCTTCTAAACTTCAAAACAAGCATAACTTCTTGGGTTTTTTTACAATGAAATAGTAGTTTGGGGAATTTTAAATACTAAAATAGAACCAGCTTCATTGCATGTAAAGTGAGAACAGGTCAGATCTATCAGAGGAGAAAAGCTTTCCTTCCCTCCAAAAGCTTCTGCAGATAGAATCCTTAATCTGAAGATGTTGCCAGTGGGGTGTCAGCACCACCTTCTCTCTCTGCCTCAGGAAAATAGACATGCAGGGTGGCAAATATTCCTTCCATGGGGTGTTTGCCCCTTGGCAGCTGTCCCTACAAGAAGGTTTTGGGCTAACCAGTGTGAGTGACAGGGCTCTGCCCACTTTCCTCATGTAGCAAGTATCTCAAAGGCTGTGCAGGCTATGTGCAAGCTGCAGTTTTATTTGTAATACAATAACCTCCTGTTTGCAGCATATACCTCGGGAATTATCAGACTTGATTACTGCAATCTGCTCAGACATTCACTTGTTTGGCTGTGTTTCTGTGGCATCTTGTTCCCTTCAGACAGCTCAGGACAGTAGATCAGCCTGGATCAGAGACTGTCAGCCTCCACTCTCTAACCCGCTTCCTTATCAGGCGATGAAATTTTTACATTAAGATTTTTTTCGTTAAAGCCTTTAACTGTGTTAGCTCCTAGTTTATTCTGGTTTCCCTCGAGCTAAAGATTAAAGTCCTAGAACAGCCCTTCATGCTTCTAAACTTTATTTTTTACTGAGTTACAAGAAGTTTATACAAATTGTGGCTGATTTTATGCATTTGTCCTCTACATGGCCAAAGAGAGGCTCTGAGGATAAGCCTGTTGTTGGCACCTAGTGGATATTTACACTCTAGTGTGATAAGCAACACTACAGATTAAGGCTTTTTGACCAAGTGATGGCATTAGAGTTTCAGCAGGACTTCCCTTTACAGTCTGGTATAGGTTTCTTACCAAAAATCTCTGATATTTTCACTGCTTTGAGTCGTTTATTTGCAGTCGTGTTACTTTGCTGTTTCGTGGACGTACCCTGGATTCAGGGTAGTCAGCTGTCAATTGAAAATGCTGTGAAGGCTCAGCCTTTGTCTCATGGTGCTTTCTCACAAGGAAATGTGTGTGTTCATTCCCAGTTCTGCCACAGACTGTGGAGCCCAGTGCAGGTCACTGGACCTCATCCTCCCCCTTGGGAAGGAGAGACAGATCTTGGGAGTCTCTGCATGGTGAGGAGCTATGAGCATCAACCGAGGAGTGATGGGAGGGGCAGCACTGGCAATTTTTATACTGGGTGAGAGAAAAATACAGAGTTCTGTCATGAGATTCAGATGTTGTGCAGCAGCAGTGCCGGGGTACTTTGGGGTGTGTGCTGGCAGAGCTGCCTGCACACAACTGAACAGCTCCTGCACCAGGTAAATAAATGTATCACCCCAAGGTGTGATTGCAAAGAGAGGAACAAGGCTGCTGTGCTCATAGGTGTCAATAAGAATTACTGTTTCTAATTCAGCAACAGCTTTTCAGGTTGGACTTAGGAGTTCAGCTTGGGAATGCTGGAAAATCACTTAACTGGCCATGCAGTCTCTGCACTCCACGTAAATTCCATGTGTTCTACACACATCTGTGGGGAGGTCCCTGGGATGCCTCAGCCTCTTGTCTTTGCAGCCCTAATATCCACAAAGGCATGCTCTACCATTGCTTCAAAGATTGCACTGGTCATTGTGTTTTTCTTATGAGGCATTTCAAAAAAGCCACATGAACCAAACCAAACAAACCCCAACTCACCTGCATCCCAGCCCCCTGAGCCTGCCTGTCTGTGCTGGGTGCTACAGCACCAGCCAAGATCTGCTGATAGGAGCTGACACTGCCAAGCTTTCTTAACTCCAGGTGGTAGAGTGAGGGGCTCTAGAATTTGCTCTTCTTTGCTGTGAGACTCTATGTGACCTTCCCTAACCTCTGGATAACAATAAGGCTCCAAACCCCAAATGTTGGAGTAGGATTTGCTTGTTGGCAACATTCAGATGCTCTCTAGTGAGTAGCATCTTTTTGCAGTTACATCACTGGCTTTAAAACACTGAGGTAAGGTAGCCCTGTACAGTGTGTCAGCTCTTCCCTTCCCTCCTGTGCCTGTCTGGTGCCCACTGAAATATTCACAGGGCTGTCATTTTGCTTATCCTAAGAGGTGAGAGAATTAGTCTGAGTGCACTGGCATGGCAGTTCATGCAGCTAACCAGAGAGACCAGTCTGTGAGCACTTTTGGGGCAGTGACCTCTCCCCATTTACTGTAAAGCTGAGGGCAATTGATTTTTGAATGGATCCCTGGAAGCTGGCTGTGTTGCTGTGAGTAACATCACTCAACTGTGTTCCACTTTTCACCGGTTCTGTCCATTAAACAGGGTTTCAGGTGTTTGAATGTTTTTTTAAATGCTCTCAGCTATTACATCAAAAGGTGTACATATACTTAATGGACACTACTGTACTCCTTGTCCCGGAGTAGCTGTTGGCTAAAACTGGGATTGGAAAGCAGGGCAGCAGTTTGGTTTTCTTTTTCCTTGACAAACTAGTACCTCTCTGACCTTGGGCAGATTGTTTTAAATCAGATTTTTCAGAGGGTCCTTACACTGCAGGTTATGACTGATGTTACTGGTACTGAAGTCTTTGGAAATCTCGTCACTTCATTAATATGTCCAAAAAGAACTAAAATGTTAAAAACAAAACACCCTCTTGCCAGCATCAAAATTTCTGTATCAAATCTCTCAGAAACTCTTGCTGTCTGCCTCTAAAAGCTCCATTTTTTTCTTCTTTAAAAACTGAAGTGCTTTTATATTTTATAAAGATAGTGCAAATAAGTCCAAATATATGGATTTAACTATGTTTGTCATATAGATATCCTGTTTATTTAATTTTTGGGTTGCTAAGTATTGGAGATGTGCTGTTTATTTAAATTTTGCATTGTTAAATATTGGATACTGTGGCTGAATTTAGATGACTTTGCAACTGGACTGTTTCAATATTTCATGTTATTTTTTTTAATCTTATTTCTTTTCAGCAAAGAGACCAGGTAAATGAGGTGTTAAAGAGAAGCCGTGGAACTTAGAGCAGTGGAAGTTTCTGCTCTCAAATTTATCTTAGCCTTGTTTTCAGTTTTCTGTGGACTGACTAAGTTATTTTATCCTACCTACACCATTGACTTCTAAATGAACTGTGTGTGGGGGGAGCAGCGAGGTGGAGGAAGAAAAGGGCAGGAGTTTTTTGTACTTGCAAGAATATCTATTTTCAGTCTTCTCTTGTCTTACTGTATTTCAGGTATACAAATGCTCTCAGTCCAGCCAGACACCAAGCCGAAAGGTTGTGCTGGCTGCAACCGTAAGATTAAAGACCGATATCTTCTAAAGGCCCTGGACAAATATTGGCATGAAGACTGCCTGAAATGTGCCTGCTGTGACTGTCGCCTGGGGGAGGTGGGCTCCACCTTGTACACCAAAGCCAACCTTATCCTTTGTCGCAGAGACTATCTGAGGTAGGTCACGCTGCCAAACTCGGGGAATCTGTTCAGCCCTCCCTGCTGGGCTGCTCTCACACAGGCAGGGCTGCAAGGCCAAGTATTGGCGGAGATGAGGAAAGAAATACTGAAATATGGAGATTTAATTAAAATCTGAGTTGAAAAGCGCATGCAGCCAGGCCATGGAGGTGGCTGCTGAATTTCTGATGCTCGTACTGGAGTATAAGAGAATAATTCCCCCCTGCTTCCCACAGCACCGTGCTGCTGGGGAGGTGGTGCTCTCCTGCTCCCCCTTCTCCTCCTCCTCCTGGCAGCACAGTGCTGTCACAGCCTGAAGCCAGACCTGTGGTTTTCACCCAGCTTCAGGGCAGGGCTGGAATCCTGCAGATGAGGAACGTTTCACCCATCTTTGCTTTTGTCCTCTTAGTTTGCCTGGGGATTCCATTTGTGGCACTCGAGCTTTTATGAATGTTAGCACTCAAGTGCTGGAAGCTGGACTAGGATAACCAGCTTTTATTTTTAATAGCCATGAGTCTGAGCTCCTATCCACTGTGCTCCTGGTTTCAGTTGGTGGCCCAGGTGAGATGCTGGCTAACCTGTGGCCATTTCTTAGAGGCAGCAAATCGGCACCTGCTTTTCTATCTTCTTGTTTGCTTGTGGATCCACATTCTCAAATGTGTTTGAGGAATAACTCATAGCTAAGAGCTGATGTGCGGCACCAGGATAGTTTATCTACATATCATGTGTCAATAGGGCTGCTTTGCAGGATATAAGTTTAACTGGCAAGTTTAGTCTCCCTGGGCTCTCCACAGTAAATAGAGAGAAAAGGCTCCTCTGGGGTGTTCCAAGCACCTATTTCCTGCAGTAGCACCTTTCCTCCCTTCCCTATGGAGGGGGTCTAATGAGACTAGCTGCTCCAGGCTAAGGTGAACTTCTGGGAATACTTCCCCTGCCCCTTCAGTGAAGCCTTTTCCTTTTGAAGGGACATCGAAGTCGCTAATACATTGGGGAAAAATTAAAATTCCTTTTGAATGCATTAACTTCCAAGTTCCACTTAAGTACAGGTACCAAATAGGAGGTTCCCACACACTGAACAGCTCCCAAATTATCCACCATGTGTAAGCTGGAACAGGAATTAAGGCTAAAGCACTAACATCTCTTGGTACTCTGGCTCTCCACGTAACCACCTCTAGAAAAAAAGAGCGGAACAAAAACCTTCACAAACTCATTTGTTGAGCTGGGACTGAAAGGCAGATCAGGTTCTTCAGATGGGCTTAGACTACTTAATGCTAGAAGTATTCTGCTACCTATTAAAGGTCTGAACTGAACCCGAGACAGAGTGCTGGGAATTTAGCACAGAGGCTGCATCTTAAACCCGCTGTGCTAAAGCTGCCAAAGTAGTAGGTAACAAAACCTCACTTTTAAAAACTGTTGGAACAGAGGGGAATTGTTGTACCTGAACTCAGGTTGCTTGTGGTCTTTGGGTGAATGTGTGTAGAGAGGGTTTGAAAAAGGTTTTGGTGTGAGGAAGTAACATTCCAATTTTTAAAACCCATTTTAATATTCTTTACACAACAAATGCCTGCAGGAGCAAGAGAACTGTTATGGCTGTTTCATCTGAGTTCCAAATTTACTGAAGACTTTGAGCTTACTGAATCTCCCAAGTGCTAGTGCAGCAGATCTAATGTTTTGAAATCAAATGTTTAAAATCAAAACCAGAAATGATGTGGTAGTAAAGATATGAGCAAAGCATTTCCCCAGCACAGATCCATTCGCACACTCTCTTGCTCTCTGGTCTTTGAGGGTGTAACAGGAGTAAATATTTTGCTAACAGATTGTTAAAACTCATACTAAGTGATTCAGAGAAAGGAGATTTTTTTTTTTTTTTGGTCTGTCATGATCACAGTCAAACTGGTGTTTCATATATTTCTTCGTACATAATACCTTTCACTTTTGCAAGTGAAACCAGTGTACATGAGAAATGTTATGGTTTGTTTTAAGATGTTTCTGATTTTTGTGTCTGGATTTATTGAGTCTTGATGAACATTTCGTTATGATTTTTATTTTTTTTTCTGAGTGATACTTGTCAGTGCACAGCTTTCAACTTGGTATTTACACAAAACTTCAAACTGATGCACCTAAGGTAATTGCAGATAGTCATTTGCCTCATTGCATCTTATCTACTTAGTTATGCAGTGAACCTATAAAAGTGATCTTTTTAGTGCTAATGCAAAAACTAGCTAAATTTTCTCTAGCTTTGTAGTCAAATAAGCTTTCATATTTAGCAACCCACTTGACATGAATTTAAGGAACAAGCGGCATTGTACTAATGATCACATTAGAGTCTGATTATGGTTTCAAACTATCTTAGGTTTTTTTTCTTTTTAACCATAAAGGGAGTCTTTGCTGCGTATAAAACTGTTCTGGCTTCCTATTAATTTATGTGGTGCCCTCTAGAGGATATGTGGCTTGAATGATACTATAAAGAGTAAAATTGCTTATTAACTTGTCTCTCAGTGTTCATTATGGCTTTCAATAAGACAGGCATTCTACAGATGCTACAAGCAATCACGCAGCCAGTTTGGGGGCTTCAGCATTCGTGTTTAAGTTCATAAATGGTGCGATTGTGTCCTTGCCTGTTTGCAAAAATACTTCCAGCATCTTTCACTTAGAGATGCCTGCCAAAAAACCTACACCCTCCCTCAGCCCTGATGCATGCTCTCGTGCTGCAGCCGAGCCCTGAGGTCCCCACTTTGAGCTTCTTATAAATAGTCTGTATCTTCAGAACTTCAAAACTCGCTTTGCTTTAGCCTTGTCCTTTGGTAAAATCAGTTAATTATACTACATTAAAACATTTTTCTCCGGGTTGGGAAGGGTTGAGGGAATGGGAGGAAGCTGTAATGAAGCAAGGAGCTGGGGAGATGCTGCGGGTGCGAGAGGCTTTGCCCTGGAATCTGACCCATACGAGGCTCTGGCGGTTTCCGAGGCGGCACCGCCGTGTCGGGGTGGCCGCGGCAGGAACGAGCCCCACTCTGTTAACGAGGATGGGAACTGACTCGAGCAAAGAAAGGGCTCAATGCTGGAAATAACTCACTCTGCAAAAATGATATGCAGAGTATAATTCCCCTGCAGGCTTCTGTCTTCTGCTTATACACTCCTGGGTTAGAAAGTGAAGACTTAATTTAAGGAACTTAGGTTTACGCCAATATTTCAAGTCCATTTACAGTGAGTGAAATATGCAAGAAGTTTTTTTTTCTCCCCTTCTTTTCCTCCAGAGCTGTACAGTGACATCTTAATGCATCAGCCTATCCTGCTCTGTCCTCTCTTCTGACTGGCAGCGTGTCCATTTACAAGCACAATATTCCCTTTGAAATCTGTCATTACTGCCATTAATGACCAGTCATTATGTTAACAGCCCTTGGGCTGTTAACATGTCAAACTGGTTGTTAACTGGAATGTTATTACTTATTTAAACCGCAGGTATGAGTTGTGTGAAATGTGCCTTGGTTGCATGTTCTGGGCTGCTTCTGCTCAATACAATGGAGAAACAGCAAAGCCTTTGCCTTTGGGGTGCCAAGGGATTTGCTTTCTGTTCCATCTGCTCGTTTGATTTCTGTATGTTTGTGAGGTTCTCCTCCCCCTGGGCAGCCTCCTAATTTCAGGTGCAATCCCTCCTCTTAGCCTTGCCTGCAAATGGGCAGCCATGGACGTTTCCAGATGCATGGTAACGCCTGCTGCACGTTTGAGATTAATATCTGGCCCCTAGAAGTGTAAAATAAAAGAGCCACAATTACATGTAACTCAGTTGTATTAAATAATGAGCTTCCTCGGATGCAGCAGAAATATGAAAGTACAGCTGTGCTAAGCTAGTTGCAATGTAGGTCAATCACCCTTTTCACTTAGGTTTTTAACTACGCAAACCCCGCTGAGCGACCAATGACTACAAAGTGCTGTTTCATTCCTATTTAATTTTGGCAGCATTTTACTGAAGAGCAGGCATTCAAGCAGCTAAATTTTCTTTGCCGTTTCTGGTTTTAACTCCAGCTCCATGACACTAAATGTTGGAGTGCATATCTCTTAGTAAACACAAAGAATATGGTTTCTGATTTTTTTTCCCCAAATCCATCTCTTAACATGGAAATTGAATTAGAACTTTTATTACTTTTTGCATAATTTCCCTAGCCAAGCAAGCGAGATCATAAGAAAAGGATTAACAAAACTAATATATTGAGGTGGAATTTCTGCCCTTAAACACATCTAGAACCTTACTGAGAATAGGGAGGAGGATGGCAGAAATTCTATCCTCTCCCCCCACTCTTCCCCCTCCACCTCAGTATTGACACTATTTGCAAATATACTGCAGACTTTAAAAGTCCCACTGAACAGCAATGAAAATGTGTAGATCCCCATTCCTGAGGAAAGGGACTGAACACGTTGGGTTTTTTCCTCTTCCCTGTTTGCTGGTTGAAAGACCTGAGAAAAGCCAAGTCTCTAAAACTGGATATTGGAGAAGATCTTACAAACAATGGGACTTGACCACAGAAAGTAATGTTCACTCATAAGCATTATAAAGATGCTGCCTCTGTAAAATATTTAGCTTCAGTGCGGAGTGAAAAGAGCAGAATTTAGGAGCAGCTTTTTCCTGTACAATTGCTCTCACTCTAAAGGCAATTATTATTTTAAAAAATTATTGTGTAGGAGTGCTTAGAGAGACTTAACATGTCTTGTGGCTGGTGCTGATTAGCAGATCCCATTCCTCTCTCATGTCACGGGCAGTATTGCAAATACCCAAGATATCAGCTTGCTTAAATGCTTGTATAAAGACTCAGTGTGGATCTTTTCATAGGTAGTGGGTAATAAATTGTTTTCAAAATGCCTCCTCAACATGTTTCTTGCCCAGCTTGATTAAATAAGAGTAGACTTTTAAAGATTTAAGCATTCTGGGTTTTCAGGAATGTTGAGGTATGTACAGAAGTGAGGCTTTAGAGGTCCACTTTCTTCACTAAAGCTTTTTAAAACTAAACCCTTATTTATAGACTAATGGCCTTGTTGCAATGCATTAAAGCATTCAAGAGACTAGTAGTTTGCAGGAATATGCTTTAAAAATATTGTAAAATGGTTTTAAAAAATGGTAGGTGCAACAATTCATTTGTTCTAATTTTGCTGTGTGTGATGAATGTTCTTCTAAATTTACATAAATGGTGCCATTTAGTGTGTCTTGGAAAAAGGGGGGAAAAAGGCAAGAATACTCTCTCTTCCACTAATTGCCAAAGGTTTTGAAAACTTCCAAACACCTTAACAGTTGTTGAAAGGGATGAGGAGAGTGATGCACACACGCACAGTTAATCCACCCCACTTGCAAAGAATAATGCTTTTGATTTAGTTACACTCTGGCTAGTTTAGCTTGTTCTTATTTTAGCTCATCTGTGATAGCTTTTAATAAGAAAAATTCAATTAAGCTGTTAAAATTGGTGTTTAAGTCATGTTGAAATGCTGTGAAATGTGTGTACTCAAGTTTGACGCTCTTCAGTAGTTCCATGTGTTTCCCCATATCTGCTGGTATTTTTTCTTCAGAGCTGCCAAATTTTTAATAATTATGTTATTTTTAGTGGCTTAAAATACACAGTTTAATTTTCAAGAATGTGAATCTTCCCTCTTATAAGGCTTCTTGAAAACCAGGCGCTTCTGGTGTGTTGTCAAAATACCTCATTAATCCCCTGGAAACGTTCAAAGAATTTCAGGAGACTTTTCAGATGAAAGTACCGTGCCTCTTAAAGCCTGTCCTACAGCTCTTCATTACACTGCGTGTATTTTGATGGAAAATTATTTTACTACAAAGGCTTTGCCAATACAGAGCAGCTCAGTAAAGCTTAATAAAAGCAGTGATTTTGGGGAAGCCAAAGTAATTCCGCAGTGCCAGAGGATGGGATAAGGTTCCTGGTGAAAGAACAACAATTCTCTAGTTCTGCTTAGTATTTCCTGTAACCTCTTTTAAAAGAAATGAGGCTTTCTTGTTTTCATCTTTGCTAATGGTTTTTTTTTTTTTTTTAATTTCTCAGAAGTGACTTTGTGACCAGTACTTCTTATAAAATATCTTTAAATAATATCCATAATAAACTTATTGACTTCAGGAATAAATATTATCAACTACATTGCGACACAGGATTTGATATCTAAGATATAATTGGAAAATTTCTGAATTTTTGACTGGAAGGTTACGTGAAGCAAAGCATCCGTGCATAATGTAGTAGAATTCTATTTACTTCTAATAGCCTAAGACAGAGATGCCTTTAAAAACTTCTGATTTCTGCTACATATCTGTTCCTGAAAAACTTAGACATTTTTATTTTTTTTTAAATTATTTTGAAATTTTATTAATTTTTGGGGACATGTTACACTGAAAACTAAAAAAAACCCCTCAAGTCTCTACCATGTAATTGGAAGGAAAGGGCTATTACTGACTTTTGTTACTTGCTATTTACTGTATTTTTCAAATCTTCAAAAAAAGATAATAGCATTCCTTCTGGATGTGAATGTTTGAATAACATCTAAAAATCAAAATGAATTAACAATGTTACGCACTTCTTTAGCCCTCCTGACTTTAGATTATAATTTCTTGCTGAAGTTAAGTATATTCATGATGGATTTGGAAACCAAAATACACAGTATGCAACTTACAGTTTCCAAATGAAACTGGTCTTAACTATTGCAGTCCTTAAGAATTAGTATTTCGGGAATACTTTATTAAATGCATTATTTCTTTGATGGCTAATTTCCCAATAGATTCCTTAGTATGCTAATGGATGACCTTTTAATAAATCCAAGTAATAGTTACATATTTGGGGGATTTTTGGTCAAAATATTCTGGAATTTTTGAAGTTTCTCAGACATGAATATTTGAAGCAATGAGTCTACCTTCCCAAAAAGCTTTGCATGTTCTACATCTCCTTCCCTGCAATGCAATTCTGCTGCTGTTACTTCACATTTTCCTGAAGCTGCTTCTTCACTATCCTGAATCAATTAGCCTTTCAACACCTTGGTCTCATTGCATCTCACTGGGACATTTAAAAATGGCTGTGGAGATCAGCAGATCCTTCATTTAAAAGTGCAAAAATCCTGTTTACAAGTTTTAAATCCTTTGTCCAAGTTATCTCTAGAAACACGCGTCTTTTTTAGCTGTATGTGTCCTCTACCAAATTACATCTAAATCTTTCAAATCATACATAAATCTCTGCATGTCTGTTTGGTGTGACACATACACATGGAAATCACAGGGAATTCTGCATCCCACGTTCTACAGGTACTTGCAAGATGATGATGGTCTCATCTTCTCTAAACCAGTTAAGACTGAGTTTAAATGAATGCTGGTGGTTAAGCATTTTGTCAGCCCCATGGCAGCTGGCATGGTCACTTGTAGACTTAATTTGGACACGTTAAAATGCTGTGATGGAATGCCAGTAAAAGAACCCACGATCCAGTCCCTCTCCTCCCTGTCAAATCTCTCTGATTTGACATCAGAACTGCAGCTGCCAGCAGCTGGAGAGTATTTGGCACCTATTTTTCAAAGAGCACAATGATCCCAATTATTAACTGCGAGATATTTTCCTTTGGGATCAGAGTGAACCCTGTAGATCTATTTCATAGCAAAACACAGCACAGGGAAATTTTCACGAGCAGAAAATCACCAATTTTATAAAGAGCAAAGTGTGTTTGTCCCTGGAATGATGTTCCTTGGGACATTCCCCTGCAGGTCCTGAGTGTGGTGGCATTCTGTAATAGTGGAATTTAAACTTTTTATCTTTTCATTGCAAAAATGATAGTATCTCATGTCGGCACACACTAGATGGAAAGTGATAATGGCACAACATGCAAAGATAAAATATTTTGAGGATGGGAGGTAAGAACAGAGAACATTATGCATGTTATTGTATGTTTTTTAGAATTTTGAAGTGGGGTGGTGAGAGTGAGCATGTCAAATTGTGCATGTGAATATACTGTAATTGATATATTGGACTAATTAAGAAACACTATCCTACACCAGGTAGTAAATGCACTCTTACTCTTGTATTTCTGATATCACACCTTTGTTTTAATAAAGCTCAAACTTAATGGACAGAAATAATCACATCTCTCTTGATATTCTTATATATATTTTGATATAATGTTCAAAAGGCTTGAGAATCCAAGCTGATTTTTGTTCATGACGTGTCCAAGCCTAAATATCAGTCTAGTCAGTCTCTCAGGTTTTAGCTTAGTGGGTAGTGTTTATTTTATTGTAACCCTGCATTGAACAGCATTGCTGATCCACCATGGGATAAAACAAACGTTGTTTTATTTTATTTTATAATATTATTTCTTTGCAGATGCTTTAAAGAGTATTAAAGGTAATACAAATAGTTTTAATAATTACCCCCTTCTGTAAATATGATCACTCTAAGAAACAAGAGTTTATTTTTGGTTTTGTCTTTAGGGACATTTTAAGGAAGGATTTCTAGGTAAGGATAGCTCAAATGAGTTACAGGCTGCGTATTAGGGATGGAAATTGCAATCATTGTGAATTATTTTCTTATCTTTTTTGGCTATGGTTGTTTCTACATAAATCTTCGGGTTTTTTTCTGAAGTCATGACTGAGGTCAGTTCAGAGCCACAACTCTTTCTCAAAATTTGTATTAAAAATCAAGATTTTAAGACAATAGAAAACTTTAAAACTCATTTACCCATAAAGAACATACTTTATTTCTCCCTTTCTAATTTGTGCTAAACAAATTTTACACAGAATTCAGAATTTTTTAGGATCTGATCTTTGGATTTACAAAAAGCCTTCTTTTAAAAGAAGTATTTATAAACCTAATGTGTCTGTCTGCCTTATAGCAAGTGTTAAGAAGGAGGAGGGCAGTTGCATAACAAGCTGCTCTGCACTAGTTTTTGCTGGCTTCCTTACTTAATCTGTAATCTCATACATTTAAGAATGCTCTATACCAAAATAACATTAAATCTAATCCTACAAATGTGTACTACATCCTTGAATTGGTGTAGCCTGAATAATCCTATTGAAAGTTATAGGGCCTGTCAATTTAGAAACATGCCTTAGTAGAGACAAATATTTAAAATTAGAATGGCTTTGCCTGCAAACCCATCTTGAATTCCTGTGTCCTTGTTCTTTGTGTGCTATTTACAAACCTCCCTGGACCAGGAAAAGCTCAAACCCAGGGCTCTCATCCTGGCCAGGCACCTTGTTGTGGTGTCTAGGATGTCAATCAAAGTTTTGACACCTGTGACAACCTTGCCCTGTTTGTCTCTGACAGGAAGGATGGTTATTTGTATGCTAATCCTACATACCACTGCTCCAAATCAACCTGCTAGGGAATGATTTAGTGGTCCAAGTCTAGGCTTGGCTCTTCAACACACTGGCAGTTGATACTCTCCACAGTTTTCCTGGGAAACAGCAGTAGGAGGTGAGACAAAACTTTCCCCAAAAGCCCTGAGGTTTTGTGTTGCTGCTTGTGACCCTTGGGTTCTCGATTCCCTTTCTCTTCATGCTCCAAAACTGTACAAATGAACATGTGCTGTGTACTTAACAGCTTCAGGCTTCTACAAGAATACGTCCATTTTTATTAAGATAGTGGACACATGCTTTTTTATGCTCCATATAGCAATAAAAATATTAGAATCCAGTGTGACATTGAATACTTACAACAGTGCCACTAAAAAGTAAATCAAAACGTATTCTTTCTGCTCTGAACTTCACTTACTAAAACAATCTTAAAACTTGGTGGAAATGCTGCACATACTGCAGCAAATGGGCTGGTTTTAATGAGCCTGGCTGTACTCTGAAGTTAGCCAAGAACAAGTGTGTTTTGTAAGAGCACCCTGAAATGTGTAGGGTGGATGGTAGCACCCAGTACAAGTTATACAAAATTTGGCCATGAGGTAATTCAGAGGTGAGCATAAGCACAGCCTCTCCCTGCTGAGGGAAGCAGGTGCTTGCCTTCATCCACCTCTTTTCCCTCCTTGTACAAATACACTTCCTGTGCTACAACATCCCTGAGGTTTACTCTGAGGAACAGCCAGCTGCAAAATTTACTGTAATTTGTCTGATTATCAGTCTTGATAGGTATGTACTGTGTCTGAACAAATAACTCTGGAACTAACTATCCTGAGTAATCTTGTCATTAATCACATAATCTCACTATGGTGGCAGATAAACAGTTTTTTTCATGACCTGCTGAAAAAGTAATTTTTATCTATTTTATAAATGTGCTTGTATAAATATATGTGTAAGGTTATTTTAGTAGACGTACAGCCACTTTATAATTCTGTCTGATTTAACCACCATAAATCCTTTTCTTCTCAGACCCAGCTCTTTCTCCTCATCCTTCTGGTTTAAAGGTCTGCTTTTTGAAAAAGTTAGTTCCTGCCACCAACTCCCACGTGCCTCCTGTTTGGCTTGTTTGTGCAATACTGTCAATATTATATAACAAGTATACTGTTGCTTTTAGCAGAATATCAAAAAGCTATTATAGGGGACGAGTATTTCTTAGCCACTCCCCCTCTTCCCCCTTCCAAAAAAAAAAAAAAAGGAAAAAAGGAAGAAAAAAAAATTGGAATGAGAAGGAAACCGATTTAGAAAATGATTGCAAGCATGTTAAGTTTCCCAGAAAAAACTCTTGCCTGAGTGGAAAGATGTGATTTTTGTCACTGTAAGCCTGGAAACCACTATCCCTGCAAGGCACTCAAGAACCCTCTCACCCCCAAATTTTGAAGAACTGTTTTATCCATGCTTTTAAGTCCCAGTTCTTTGCCTCCTTAAGCTCTAGCTGACCTCTTGTGAAACCAGATCTAGCCTAGGTGTGGTGTGTGTGCTGAGAACAGGCTGAGAGCAGCCTGCCACAGCCCCTGTGATGCAGGAGTGCTTTGCTGTCCAGACTGGGTGTTGACACCCAGAGATGGCATCTTCCTGACAGGAGGAATACAGCAGATATCACCAATGTTTTTGCTGTCTTCCTCTTAGTTTACTTCAATTAGAAAAAAAAAAAATCCGATTTGTTATTTCACCCTCACTGCAGTGCTGCTTGCTGAAGGCAGCGCTGCCCTTCCTCCTTCTGCTGTGTACAAGGGGCAGAGTGGTTACAGCTCTGGTGTTTATATGAAGAAGCAAGAGAATTGAAAGGGTTAACAGCTGCTCCCTTTTCCCTGCTTTCCCCAAAATTCGGGAATGCTGAAAGACAACAGATGCACCATGCTAGTGTAGGTGACTGTCCTTCCTCATCAGTGAATTTTGGGAGGAAAAAATATTAAATTGCAAATTTAAGGAAACTTGTCAAGAGAAGACAACGTCAGTTGTCTTTAGATGGGACCCCTGCTTTTCTAAAACTAAATGCAGCCACCAAGACATCTGCATCTGGACAGATCACTCTTCCGTAGATTTGTAGTCTTGCTGTCAGTTTTCCATCCTTCCTCTGCTCCAAATGAACACCAGTAAACTGGCCAACTCCCCACTTTTTAGTGATTGGGAAAGAGTGACAGTTTGTGTGCTCCAAACTGAGTGGTTTTGCTGCAAGATTAATTCTGGAGATCTTCTGTCATTTTGGATGTGGAGGAAGGGATGAGGGGGGCTCTGTGTGTGTGTGAGCAGAGGCTGTCAGCTACATGCAGGAGTTTTGGTAAGGAAGAAATCCCTGTTGAAAGCAATATAATGTTCCTCTCTGTTCCGCATTGGTGTTGCCACAGCTTCCCCCTCCCCAAAATGAAAAAAAAAACCAAAAACAAATCAAAACAAAAAAAACCCCACACAATTCTAAAACCACAAGAAAAAGTTCCTATCCCATTGTACTAGCACCACATGCACCAAGTCAAAGGTGGCTAAATTATGGCAGCAGACATTTGGCTCTGCCAGATTTAAAAGGTCACCACCAAAAGGGCAGGCATGGAAAAAAGTTCCAGTAAAGGGGTGAGAATGAATAAAGGCCTGAATTCAAAGCATGTGGCTGTATTTGTCCCAACATAAATGATGTCTAGTCACACACATGATATTTATATCAAATGTTTCTTCTCATGGTCCTAACTGCATTGAGCATGCTGTTGTTGCTTCCTTAATGCAATCTCCAAAGGTCAATCAAGTTACAGAGTCAGGCTGATGAGATTAGATATTACTTTAAAAAATGACCAAAAACCTGTGTTTGGAGAAAGGCCTGAGTCCAATATAATTCTGGTTTGCTCCAGGTCACTGTATCTTTTCCTGGAAACACCAGTGTAAACTGAGCCCATCTGCTTTAGCTCCAAGAGTGCTTTCTCATTCTCTGGTGATAGCTGAGGTGTCTGCATGTTCTTGGGGAGAGATGAGGGAGTCTTCTGGGCACAGGACAAAAATAAAATGACATGTTCAAGTGCTTTTTTTAATGCTCCAGGGAGATTTTACTATCTGAATTGTGTGCAGTGAGCAGGGATTTTTCATTTCATACATCATTCACGACTTGCTGCAGTGATTCCAAAAAGTCCCACAAGCCGAGCCGCTGCCTGCACCAAAGCACAGAATTCCTAGTTTGTGAGTTTTAACAATGGATGTTAGAGCTATTTTAAGGCCTCACCCAAAATTTTTGATGGGGATGTACAAGAAAAAGAGTTGTGCCCGAGGATGGTGAAGGATACACAGTAATGACTGGGGCAAAATCCAGCCTGCTTTTAGCTTCCCCTCCTTGCTAGTTCTCTCACTTGTGAGTTTGATGAACCAGGGAGGTGAGCAGGTCCTCAGCTCTGTCTTTGCTCTGCACATGAATGTCTCATGGTAGCACTGGCCAAGGACTTTGTTTTACATTAGGCTGTTGCACTGGTACAGAGCTGTGAGCAGCATGTGAAGTTTGTCTCAGTTTTCATCCCCACATCCAATTGTTTAGGAGTGGTCAACACCTTTTCCAGCCATTGCAAAGTGTCTGTGATGAAATGCTGAAGATGAGGTGATTTAAATCTAGTTTTACGAGTATTTCTCATCTGCTTTAGAAGCTTTGTAGCAAACGCATGAATATTTAATTGCTACAGTAAAACGCAGGTGGGTGCAAGCCTCTTCTAGCAATGTCACCTATGAATGCTGAAGCCAGACTGGCCCTCTGTGTCTGTCAGTGGAGCTGGAGTGAATGGATACACAAGACTCTGGACAGATGGGTGAGCATCTTGTCACACAGCAATTACAGCACGTGTGCCCACTGTGGGCTTCCTCCTGGCTTTTTCTGTAGTCTCAAGAAATCAAGCAACCTAATTGCCTGGCAGTCCTTATAGATCAGCTGTGTTAAAGACACAGTCCTCACTGATGCCTCAGCATTGCATTCTTTAGAAATGAAGGAGTGGAAATGGGTCAAATAATTACTTTTTTTGTTTGTTTTTCTTCGTTTGTTTTGGGTTTTTGTGCAGAGAGCAGGGCAGCTGAAACTCTTTCCCCCCCTGCCGTGAGCAAGTGGGAGAGGTCAGCCTGCAGACCTGACACACAATGGCTGGATGGGCAAAGCAGTGGGCAGTAGCCCTCTGAGCAATGCTGGCTGATGTGGCAGCACATGAGATTCTCTCTAATCCTCCTGCTACTTTTTTTTTCTGATGGCATCCTGTAGCCCAGTACCATTCTGCTCCAAGTTCTTTCCCTTCATCCCAGCCTAGGTCTTCCAGTTTTACAGCTCCTTTCTGTCAGGGTGAGGGAAGTGCTGGCGGGAACCTCCTCAGACGGGTCCTACTGGAGCTCAGACATACTAGTGAGGAAAGAGTTAAATGTGTGGAGGAGCACAGCCAGTGCAGGTGGCTCTGCCTTGCATAACAGGGGCTGTGGACACTCAGAGAAAGGCAGGAAGACACCAGAGAACCTCAGGCTTGGACTGTGAGGTGACAAAAACCCAGGGGTTCTTTAGCTGGGAGTTCCTCCTTGGAGACACAGCTCAAACTGTTTCTGTGGGACTATGCACAATAATAATACATAATAAATAATAAATTATTAAGACTACAATATTAACTAAGATGACAGTAATAAATTGCTTCATGGATCCAGACAGACATCAAGACTCTGCTATGGGGAACCTGGTGTGGCTGAGTGAGTGTGGGGTGTGTGGGACCCTGTCCCTGTCAGGTCACTGGGGATGCCCCAAATGAGCTTTGGTTCCAGCTCAGGAGTGTGACTGCCAGAGTGGCTCCTGCAGGGTTGGATTGGAAAGTTTCCTTAGCAAAAACCCAGGAATTTTGCACCCAGTGCCAAAATTTCAACTTAACATTCTTGGAGTTATTTTTGTACACTTAACAGACCTGCACTGCCAAAGAGCTCAGCATAATGTTGACAAGTCTATCCAGAACATCTGCTGTGAACAGTCCTTTGGTTCTGCCAAAGCAGAGTTTGTCAGAAGGGCCCTTGGACAGGAGTTTATAGTTGCATTTCCCCATTCTCATGGCAGTTCCCCCTCAGCTGGATGTAGGGCCTGCAGAGTCCATTTATCCTGTTCCAGCCCCTTCATCTGGCACTCAGCACCTACAGGAGGGCAGGAATCTGAAAACAGGCTTTGTTATGACACAGATCTCCAGATCTTGTAGCAGATGTTGCTGGTGAGAAGCAATTTTGTTCCAGCCAAACCTTCTTCAGCTCAGCTGAGAAGATGCATAGAGAATCTCATAAGGCTACAGGCTTTGGCAAGGAAACTCAGCATTTACCAATGCCAGCTACTCTCTATATTTCTTTTTGAAGGCTATGTAGAGCAAATGATCTCTTCTCTGTTCTGTGAAACAGCTGTAAATTTCTCTTCCTTTAACCCCCCCACCCATTACACAGCCCTGACAACAGCCAACAGTTATCAGATGCAAAATGAACTATGTGCCTGGGATAAAGAGTTGTGTATCTGCCTCTCCTTGATCGATCCATGGGACATTTTGTATGCCAGTGCTTTAATTTAAAATATTCTGAGGAAGAAGAAATCCCTGGCAATTTCCATAACAGCCTTTTAAGGAGTCTTGTCACCTTCTAGAAAGGCGTTTGCTTCCCCTTTTCCCTCTCTTCCCTCCCCAGCTCCACACACTGTTTTTAATCTCACCCTCTGTATACAGACTGCTGCTTTGCTTTTTGAAAACCAAGAAGTTTTCAGCTTACTTTCAATCAGTGCTGGTAATAATCCTTTTCCAATAATACCCTGGCACTAAAAACTTTTCCTGATTTTGGGGGAGGAAGTTCTGCCATGCATTTGAACCCGGCACTGCAGGATTTCAGCCCAAGGTGTCTGTTCACTTGGGCTGAGAAAATGTCCCATTCTGATTATTAAAATAGAGAGCTTAGGAGTGATTTGCCTACAACAGAAAATGATTTTGAGGCGGAGTGAATTTACCCAGACTCTCTAAAAATATAAGTCAATCCTGCTTGTTTTCTTTTTTTGACCATGATGATTCTACCTCCAAAGGGAGAGGAAAAGTCATATTTCTTTTAAGAATCAATTAACAAGTGAATAATGCATTGGTTTTCATCTGAGTAATTTTGTGTACTTTGATTGATTGTATTCTCCTGGATAATCCCACACACACGGCCCATTTATGGTGCTTGTAGTTTAAGGTGCTGCAGCAAAGTCTCGAGTTCAGCAAACCTGATGAGGCTTCTCAAAGTGCTCCACAGCCCTGCTGGTTTTTGGAATCAGAGAATTGTGCCAGTGTTGAGCCATTTATAAACCCACCCCCAGCCTGCCCAATGCACAAAAAGAGGGGTTGACCCTGCTTGGCATGGCTCACATGAGGTCGTGCTCAGCCACAAAAAGTGTGACAAAAAATGTCAGAGAAAAGGTTCCCAGGGGTGGTCCCTTGTACCCAAAGGGCACTTCATGTGCATGAGCACTGGAAAACTTGTTTTTAGTAACTGGGAATATAATAATCTGATTAACTATTGAACTACAGCTCTTACATAAATTTGCTGTGAATCTCAGAACTACTGCTGTCATAGTCCTTGTTCTGTAAAATCACAGGCTTGGGTGCATTTCCCACAGAAAATTGGCCATTTTTCCTCTCCTCTTGCCAGGATGCTATTAAGCACAAAATGTCTTTATTTTATGAAATTCTTGTCCCTACTTGTTTTGGGGAAAGGAGCCTTTTTTAAGGAAAAAAAAAAAAAAAAAGAAAAAAATAAATTGATTACAATACTGTTAGTTAGGCAGCTCAGTGAAAGGTTTTTTATTTTGTTTTCACTATTAAAATATCCCTTAATCCACCTTGCTGGGTCTCTACCTCTCTTGTAATAATCAATCAAGCCCTTGTTTTGTGAGAAATGTGACAATGCATTGTTGGCACTTTACAAACCTACAGCCCTCGGCAATAGATAATGAGAGGCAGGGTTTTTTCCCTGTGCAGGACACAATGAAATTTTAGACAGATGAATGCTAAGAGAACCCTATGTACCAAAGGCAATGTTTACTGCATGTAATACATATCATTGTTTGTCTCCTGTAGTGAAAAATACTTGTGTCACGCTGTTAAAATGTACTCCTGACAGAACAGAGCTTGCTATTATAGGGTCCATTGCTTAAAAAAATGATATACTGACAGAAATACAATTTAAGAAAATTTAACACCAAGGGTAGTCGACCATATAGGCTACTATTAAGGGGCCAAAACTCAAGGCCATGGTTTTATTAAAAAAAGAGGGATAGTTTATTTGCTAGCAGTAGGTAAAGTTTTAAAAAAATAAAAAACATAGAAGGGAGAAAAGAAAAAAAAAATCAGCTTGCATTCACTTGGTCTCTAGTGTGTAAAAAATTAATAAAAGCAACAGTTCAATAAGATTTTATTGCAGAAATGTTTAAGTGAAACAGTTTAGGAATGCTTCAGATTTTTAAACAGCTCTGCTGCGGAGCACTGTCGCACCACAGTGCATAACAAATTGTTGCTTTTGGATGCAAGGCACACCTAGTGCATTTCACAAAACGAATAGGGAGTCCTGGTTAATTTGAGTCAGTTTGTGCATTCCTCCAAAACTGTCTTTGCTTTTAGGAGCATTGTGAGATTAGCAGTTCACTGTGAGCAAATGCTGTGTTGTGGCCAACCTTGCATAGTTAAATCGTCAGATGTTGGCTCTAGGTTAATAGTGGTCAACTTATTGGTAGCTAATTTGGATCTAGAATTTATTTGCCCCTTCCCAGCTCTTCATGGCAAATTTCTAATTGCTAGTTTGTCATGTGTAACAGTCTATTTGGTTTTTATCTGCCTTCTGCAATTGTTTAACAAGATCACAACTTAGTGAAGAAGTTTTAACTTCTCAAGCACTAACTGGGCAGCACTAGTGCAGAAGACAAACAGAGATATGTCTGCATCTGATAGGTTCAGCAAAGTGTAAAATGTGAGTGTCTGAGCTCTCAGGGCTTGGAAGCTCCCCAGCAGGTTCGATTTTGGGGTATGGGTGGTGATGCTGGAGCGCATGCATGCTGTAGGAAAGGCAGGGGATACCCACCAGAGCATCTCTCCCAGCCACACCACTGTGGGGCTTGGAATGAGTGCACACAGAGCTCTCAGATTTTACAGACAGCACACTCTGAGGAAAGCTCCTTATTTGGAGATTTTTTGGGAAATTGCCTCTTGGTTTTACACTTGCAACAGGACATGGGGTTTGGGGTGTGGGGGGGAGTTGCTCTTTTTTTTCCCCACAGAATATCACACTATTTTTGTGTTCATCAACAAAAAATCTTTCCCAAAGATAAGAGGAATTGAAAGGTTTAAGCAAAAGAGCAATAGAACATGTACATTAAGTCATTTTTAAAAAGTTAACCTTTATCCAGATGCTTCTTATTTCAAATGGAAAAATATGTGGAAAATTCTCTGATATCACCCAGGAACAAACTGCATTTTTCATTAATTATGTTTGGCCATCAGGTACAAGAAATTCACATAAAAAAATGAACCTAAGTGAGGGTTGTTTCCTCCGTCAATGTAATAAAAGGTTTAAATTTTTTTTGTTGCTGCTCCTCACTCCCTTTCCCCCTTGTAATGATCTTATTTCAGCTACTAAGAGAACATATTACCATGCTTATGGTAAGATGAATATATTCACCTCTGTACAAAAAACTAACACACACACACACACACACAGACACAAAGAAATAATTATCTAATAATATAGTTATATTCCTGAAGATAGCCAATAATATAACACTATTTGTATGAATTCATTGTAAACCCTCCTGCCATGCAAATACTGCAAGCCCGTGTGAGCCTTTTAAAGCACATCTAGAATTTTTCCTTTGAAGATTTCTAAATTTCTGAATTCTGAGCCTGGAGGTGGCTCTGCATCTGTATTAAGTGATGTCAGCACTCGTATTTTTGTGGTATCAAGGTCTAAATAGTTCTTAAACCTTCAAGTTAATAGATTATTGTTGAAGAAAAATATTTATTTTGCACAAGATTTCAACAGTTTGAAAGAGGTGGCGCCAAATTTAAGTTCTACTGCATGCTCTAAAGAAATATTTCTGTTGCAAATAATTTGTTTATTACAAACACAGGTCTGAAATCCATTTTCTTTTGCTAGTCATACTTTTTTCTCTTTGTTTGCTTTTTACATTTTTCAAAGATTAGAGCAATAAAAGCCAACAAAGCCAATTTTGGTTTTGTAGTCAATTTTACTTGCAGGTTCTGAATTCTGCACTGTGTGGGTGTTCCAGTCTGCATTAAAATTACTCAATATTTCAATATAGTTTTTAACTGTAGGGCTGTTTTTTGTTCTGTCTCACACACTGTGCAAGCAGAATTTTTGTATTTAAAAAAAAAAACAAGCTTTTATTTCAAATATATATACACACTTGTTTGCTGCATAGTTCCTTTATGGAGAGCTTCCTTTTAGAGTAGTGATCACTGTAGGTGAAATAGTAATTCAAGCATAAACACAAAATACCAGTGTTTTTGGATAAAACCTCAAAGAAAGAGCAACTGACATTTCCAGCAGTCTCACATCTGGCCAGCTGCTGAACCACTGCACTGTGGGGAAAGGTCATCGTGAGTGTTGGGAAACAGCCCCAAAAAATACTGAGGGGGGAAAAAAGCTTATACAAGGATTCACTGAGGAACTGGACGTGCACTTGGAAGCAGCAGCTGAGAAGAGGTGAACATATTTCAATATCTTTAATTTCCAGAGAACAAGCTGCTGGGAGGGTGAAACCACAGAGGCTGGTAAAACCCCACCATATACATAGAAATATATAGAAACCCCCTTGAAATTTATGTATTATTAAAGTGTTAGTGCACTGTGGACAGTGCTTGCCACACCCATCAGAACAATTCCTTATTTTTCATCACTTCCTTATGCTTTCCCTAGTTTTGCTGATTTCACCTATGTTTGTCTGGTGCCTTGATTTCAGATTCTCAGCAGTGGTGCTGTTGCTGAGACCTGTGTGGGGCCTTCATCATGCCTCTGCAAGAGACAGAGGAAGGGATGGTTGTGTCTGAAATAGTGCAGGAATTGCAAAAAGCTGCACGGCTGGTTCTCTCAGAACATTCTGTCATGCCAGACAAGTCACTAGAGAAGACCCATGGTTATAATTACAGGAGCAGAACTAGTAAAAGATGATAAATCTGTTGTACATTCACAAAAACAAAAAAATCAAATCCTCCTCTTTTAGATGTGGTTTTACATTTTCTGTTGGCTGTAATGTGGATACACTCTTCTGTGTCCCTGTGCCTGGCAAAGGGTTGGGATTAGATGATCTTGAATGTCCTTTCCAACCCAGACTTCTGTGATTCTATGATTCTGCACACACGTGTGTAAACAAAAAAATAGAGAGACAAAGAGGATGACTATTGCCCATTTGGTGCCAGTCCTGCAAATCCTCCTAATACAAGTGAACCTACTGAGCACAATAAGAGTATTTGCTTGTTTTAAATTTTATAGGACTTTTGCCTGACTTTAGCTGCTCTCACTGAAACTGAACAGTGTTGCACATGCTGGGGGAGCATGGAAATAAATCACTCTAGGAATAAAAAATATTTGGGATTTTTTCCCTGCTTTTCAGCTGTTAGATTAGCTTCTATTAAAGCAATAAGTTCAACAATCATAGGTTTGATCTGTGATTCTCCTTCCTCCTTTACTTTTTCGTGGTAGATGATGAATCTGACAGAAAACTCAGAAATGTTATGGTTCCTTTTCTGCCTACAATTAATTGATTAAATGTAAGATCACAAAATTTTCAACTGAATTATTTTTGAATACAGAATTTTGTCATATGGTTTTTTAAATAGAGATTATCTGATAGTGGTGCCTATAATTTTCTATGTATGGGCTCAGTTATTGGTAGAGAAAAGCCATCATTCCAAGGATAGTGTGCAATATTCAATTTCAGACAATGTCTGTTCCAGGAAGCATTTTGGTCGAGCTGTTTGCAAATATTCAGTGACTATAAAGCAGCCACTAACATCATTGAAACAAACACAGGTGCAAATGTGAATTTCTGTCCTGTACTTTCTGAAGTACTCACTGATTCTGGAATTTCAGGTCTGCTCAGAGGTGCTGTGATTATGTAAAAGAACCAAAATACTATTTGAGGGCACACAAAACCCTTTTTGTTGGAAAAGAGTATGGATTCAAAATAAGCTGAAAAGAAACATTACTTTTGGAAATAAATAGAAAATATGGAAGACTATGGAATTATAGAGCAGTGATCCAGGGGAAATAGCTCTAACTGCAATATGCTGCACATTATTACTCCAGACTATGGGTTTTTTTTTCTTTCCACATTTTATAATCTATGAATTGAGATATCTCAGATAATTAAAATACCCTTTAATTAGTTTTAAGAGTAGGGGAATTTAATAGGCCTGTGGGAACACTCTAAATAAAAATAAAAATGCTAAGCAAAACCTAGTTAACAAGCAGGCTTTTTCATTAGGATAAAACACTTCTCCTTAGAATCAGACATTTGTTCCGTTTGCACATAAGTTTGTTTTTTTTTTTCCAGAAAGACTCTTAGAGTGTGGTAACACATGGTCCAATCCAGGAAATTGGTGTGGATATGATTCATCCCTCTGAATACTGCAATCTTTTCTTTATAGAACTAAAGAATATTCAACACTATGAAAATTCTGGAAATATTGACATTCAATATTGGCAAAATGCTCCTGATAGGAATATACTGTATCAGTACAATAAAAACATCTAGTGCAAGTGGAAAACCCGTATTTGTGCAAACACAGTTTGTAAACTGTTACTCTTTTTTAGCCTAGCAGGGTTTGGGTCAGCTCAGTCAGAAATGGCACCTATGGGTTTGTTAGCAGGTACGTAAGGAACACATGGCAGAATTTGTGGCCATTATCTGTCTGAATAACGCATCAATAATTTCAGGTCAATTGAATACTGGCAAATGAATAGTGGGGAAATCCCTTAATAGAACTTTTGGGAAGAGTTGGAGGAAAAAGCAGCCTTTTGCTGGCATGGGGCAGCAGGTGCCAGAATGCCTGCTGAGCAGTGGCTGCATTAGGCTGTGCTTTGGGAGGGAAATGCTGGCTCTAGCAGGGCAGACCAGGCTTATGTGAGCTACTGCCACGGTGTTGGTGTGCAAGGCTCGCCCTGTGTCCTGCCACACGGGGCTGGCCTTGGGAGTGCTTCACATCCTGGTGTGTAACTGATTGTTCTGGAACGTCTCCCTGCCCTCTGATGAACACTAACCCAGCTTCAGTTAAAATGTAGCATGAAGGGCTTTGGCCCTATTATTTTCCCCTTTACGTGCATGCCTGTAAAGAGGATAATTTTCTTTTTTTTTAATTAAAATCATCTCAAGTTGCCCTCTCATGCTAAAATGAACCACATCAAAATGAAGAGTTCAAGGCTAGATTTCCAAAGAATCTGGACATGAGGAACCTCTGAGAATTTTCTCTGTCAGTTTCTCGAAATCACGAGTCACAGCCCAAAATGCCTAATGTCAACTTACAGGGCAATTTTTTACTCAAGGAATTAGGAATAGCTATGCTGTGCAGGGCGGAGAACTGCTGCAGCTTGAGCCTTATCTAGTTGGTTGTGCACTGCCTGAGGTGTGAGCACTACGGGCCCATAGAGCAGCCAATTACAACAGTAAATTGTGAACAGAAATATCCCTTATAACCATTCTCACTACATTAATAAATAAGATTTTGGCAGGCTCCTTTTTAAAGGGGCCTGTCCTAATCCCCTCCCTTACAGCTCTTACAACCAGTCACCGGTTATAGAAAAGGAAATTTCTCCATTGCTTCATCTATCATCCTTCATCATCCTTAATACTGACTTTAAAATCACCTCTTAAGCTACCAAGAATCACAGTCATAGAATCATAGAATAATTCAGGTTGGAAGACATCTTAAAAACCACATAGCTCCAACTTCCCTAAAAAAACTTCCCACTTGACTTGACAGATGATAGGAAAGGCAGAGTAGACCGTGTATCAACAGAACATGTCCTAAATTTGTTATGGTGGCCATGCCAAATACAACTTTAAATCCTCAGAAATGTTGATAACTATTGAACTGGAAACATTGGAAGCCCCCTTTTTCTAAATTTAGAAGAAGTTTTATTCCTGAAATGTAACCAGGGCTAGAAGGCAAATGCACTCCAGTGGAAGGAGGCTTGAAACCTGGGTGGAATGGTGAATTGGGTCATTATACACAAAAGTATAATGTGTTAAGAGAGACTGAGTAAATAAACTCCACAGGGAGTGGACTTGACAGAATTAAAAAAAAAAAAACAAAACAGAAAACCAAAACCTGAATAGTAGAGAAAGGTAACAATAAAAGAAATAGCAATAAAAATGAGGGAAGATTAATAGAATGAGGTAGATATAGACAAAGGCAAAGGACTGGACAGATGCAGGGAGGAATAAAGAAAAGATCTGCAATCCAAGTTAGCATTTTATCTAATGGCCTATATTTTTCTGTGAGAAACAAGATGGAAAAGACTGAATCAGGTACCTTTGTGATTTTCACTACTTCCTATTCCTCTAGTGGTTGTATTTTGGAACTTGAGGTTTATGGTACTGGAGCAGGGATACTGAAAATGTTATCCTTTGCTTAATTGTGTTTCAGTCAGTTCACCAGCAATGGCTTGGAGCAGTAGTAGCTGCTTTTTGGTTGGACAGCATCTAAAAGCTTCTCTACACTGACACAACAGTGTCCAAAAGGTGCAGGAAAATCGAAAACACTCCAGTGCTGCTGGACTTCACTCCCTTTAATGTTATGGGTGGGTAGCATACGTGGGAATGTGTGTCTGTGGAATATTTTTCAGATGCTTTATGGAGCAAAAGCAGCTGGTATAGGTCCCAGGACAGATCTGACTGGGTTTTGCTGCACTTGTGGCAGGGTGTATTTCCCCAGGGAAGGGGATATATGGTCACAAACTCAAGGTGACCTCAAACTTAGAGGAAAAGCATGAAAATGTCCAGAGCCATCCATGTCTCTCCTCCTAAGATGCCTTCTCCCACATTGCATATTTTTGAGCAGCAGTTTCATTTCTCAGAACAACCTTCCCCTACTGCTTCCATGGCAGAGGTATTGCCCTCCAGAAACACACAAGGAGATGCACACATGTGAAGATGCACAGCGCAACAGGGAGGGCCAAGGGCACACTAAGTACTGTGACCAGTTCAATCTGCCTCCTCGCCAGCCCTCAAACCGTGGCAGTAACACACCTCCCTGGCTTCAGCAGCCCGGGGATATCACAGGGAGAGTCCAGAGCAGGGCACATTCACCTGCACCCACACCTCAGCGGAAGGGGATTGCCTCATTCACACTTTCTGCTCTCTTATCTCCCCCCATCACTGCAGCCTGTGCTCGCAGCACTGCCTGCTGCTCACTGCTGCAACAGGCAGCAAGGGATAAGCTGTGATAACAGCTCATCTGCAGGGGCTCAGAGGCGTAACAGCAGAGGAAACCAAAAAAAAAACCCCTTTTCCCCTTCTCCAGAGTGGTGCCCAGGAATGCTGGCTTTGCCACAGAGCTTTCATCTGTCCTAGCTGGTGTCTGGCAACAGGAGCAGAGGAACCGGTTCCAGAGGGAGGGAGGTGAAGCAGAGGGAGACAACTTCTGCTGAGTTAGTCAAGATTTTCTGGGGTTAGGGATATTGCAGGTGGAGGAGGATTTCATCCTGATCCCTGCAGTTATCTGTTGTCATGTCTGAGATGTAATTTGGTGACCCCCATTTAAAAGTACAAAAGGCAGTGTGTAGTACAATATATACAGTATATGTGATCTACAGCTAGATGCTATTTCTCATGTAATGATTTTTGCTGATGCTTTTGAGATTTTTCCTCTACTATTCTCTCTTCATATTTCTATCAAAAAAATCCATATTAAAGCCACAAATAGATCTTTCTCACAGAAAGTTCCCTAAGTTTCAGGGGGAAAGGGACTTATGTAAAGTAGTAGACATGCTGGGTCTGATGTGGGTTTGGTTTGTCTGTTCGTTTTTTATTCCTGAAAAAAAGCAAAAGCTAGCTCGAGTTTCCCAAGAAATTTCAAAGTAAATATGGAAATAGTCTCCATATTATGCCTTGCAGTCTCTCTCCAATATTTTTTCCTCTAAATCATGTTATCTTGCTATGCCCTGACTTTGTGCAGTCCTTCTTTAGATCTGAATAAGTAGTATAAGAAGAGAAATAAAGTCTGGATTTGATAGTCCTATAGAGCCTGCTTTCATATCATCATATAACAATGTATGCTGTTTAGGAAAAATTTACTCAAGCTTTTATAATATCCCCCTAAACGTTTGCCTGTGAGTGTCTCCACTGAATTTCAGAGGCTGACAACTCCCATCCTGCTGTATTTCCTCCTCAGCTTAAATTTTACCTCAGTGCAGCTCAGGAGACCCCTGCTCTACATAAATAACAGATAAATTGACAAGACAACCTTGACCACATTGTGGCCGCATCTCCTGACAGAACGGAAAAATAAGAACTTCTCTCTTTTAAAGTAGATGCATGCTGAGGACTGTGGGGCAGGAACTGTTGAGTTTTAATCCTAGATGGGATTAAATCCCAGACTGTCTCTGTCACCTTGATCAAACTGCTGATGAAGGAGATTTTCAGGAGTGTAGAAGAGAGTTAGGCATCCCTCCATGATTGAAAAGCCTGAGAGTTCACCATTTTACAGCCCTTTGTGCGCTGAATCCCCCCCTTCAGTCTCTGCTCCTCTCCAAGGAAGGCTTGTGCCTTTCCAGTCCTGCAGGGCAGCTGGGAGCACCGGGAGGTCATGGCTGGGGTCCAAAGCATCACTAAAACTCCCCCTTTTTGGGGGTCTTTGTACAAAGGCACTGGCCCCTCAGCACCCTCCCCTTCCAGGGCACTTTTGCATGTGCCCATTCAGCAGGAACAAAGAATGAATTCCTCCAACTGCTCCCCCTGAGCTGAGAGAGCCTATTTTTTGAGGGGAGGAGAGGTGAAGGTGGGCTGTGAGATGGGAGCCATCAACTCCTGCCTCTGGCAAGGCGTGCCTCCACTGCCCAGGCATGTCTGCTCCCTTCAGGAGAGCTGGGGAGCAGCAATCCCTGGCACGGGGCACGGGCTCCCACCCTGAAACACATCCTATTCCTAGGACTCCCATCCCATAACACACCCTATTCCTAGGGCTCCCATCCCATAGCACATCCCATTCCTGGGGCTCTCACCCCCTAATTCATCCCTTTCCTGGGGCTCTCACCCCTTAACACACCCTATTCCTAGGGCTCCCACCCCATAGCACATCCCATTTCTAGGGCTCCCACCCTGTAACTCATCCCTAACCCAGCCTGATGGGGATGGAGCAGGGCCCCTCCAGGTGTGAAAAGCCCTGCTGCCGCAGACGGCGATTTGGCCACGTCAATCTGGTCATGCTTGATTTGGACACTTAACGTGGGAGAGAGGGGTCCCTCTCCCCCCGACCAGCTCCTCAATTAGCGAGCTGCCTCCTGGAACAGCCTTGTTCCCTGTCCCTCTGGGCTGCTTCAGGGGTCACAGGGGCGAGAAAACTCCGGTTCCAGCCAAGGCGAGGGGAGCCAGGAGATTTCCTAAAGACATATAACCCTTTTTCAAGTTGTTTGCTTTCATGGGATTGATTCGTGGCACATTAAGAAGCTTAAGGCTCCAGTATCTTCTTTAAACTGCCCACCTTATCGCCTGTACAGCTGACAGTTTGCTGGCAGCCGGGGTGTAAGCTGAGATAACTAGTAGGTTAGTACACACAAACATAATAAACTAATATTATATACACCACCTGCTATTTTCTGCCTAAAAAGGGGGCTGGGGGGAGCTTCTTGTCTGGTTTTGGTTCAAGAGCAGCCTCTGTGAGCAGTCACTGATTTTAACAGCAGATCTGGAGAGGTGGACGGGGGGTGCCGATACCCAGCTGCAGTCAGCACAACATAATAAATAGGCAAATTTATGTCCCCGTCTCCCAAATTTCTTCCCTTTCTTTATTAGGGAGCAAACTATTGTTACATTAAATATTCAAACTACACAAAATCTCAAGGGCTTTCCTTTCCCACAAAGTGTTACCAGTATTCATGCATATGAAGAACAGTAACCCGAATACAAACGGCACCTTTTTTAATGAGCAATATATGTCAACATGACACCTTCTTATGAAATGCAGCTTTTTAGGTTCTGCCTTTGTGGATGTAATAATTGAGATGTTTCTAATATATGCAGTTACATTACCTGCTCATTGTTTGCGATTTTGTTCCTCTCCCAAGTTTGTACTGTTTATAATGCTTCAAGCATTTGCCTCAATTCATGCTCAGTTTTATTTAATTAGAAATATAATTTTCTGCTACATTAATTATAAATTTGAGTGAGACAGCACAGAATTTCCTCAAGCATTCTTTTTAGAAGAGGAACAGAAATCACAGAGAGTGAGGAAGAAGCTATAAAACCAGATGCAGGTGTAAAATATTGATACCTTAAAACCTAAAATATTTAATAAACACATGAGGGGAAAAAATCATTATTTGTAATTATTTAATTAATGTATCTTCCTATTGTCGTGCAATATGTATCAAAACAACTGGGTTAATGTCAGAAAAATGTCATGGTTATTCCTCTTAGAATCTGTCATATTTCGAAAGCCTAGATGTAGAACCAGCCCTAAAGATGCTGAAATCTGAGTTTTGAAAATTATATATTTTTTTGATGTTTATATTTGCTTGAAATATTTTTCCCCAAAGCTGTAATGTGGGGTTTTTTTGTGAACATGTCGATGATATACAGATACCAGCAATGCATATGCATGCAGAATGCAATGTATATAGTGTATGTGCTTCTTCAAAGTACCCCGATGCTTTGATTTGTAACTGTTTAAGGTTTTACTTAAAATTCTGAACACTGCACAGAGCGTAGCCATTTCAATGGAATACTTCAAATAGTAAGTCCTAAAGGTGACACAACAAAGGAAATACCTTAGATACTGCAGCTTTTATTTATAAAGGAAATGCTCACACAGTCCAATGAAGGAAAACTTTACCTGTTTCTATTTCTATAGGAAGAGCAGTTCCATTAAACCGGCGCTTTGTTGCAGGAATTTGCAAGTGCATCATATGATTTGTATGAGCAGAATGAAATATTTGCATCCCACCTAATGGATTGACGCATATCCTTTATTCCTCATTTCTAAGCACTTTCCTTATTGCAAACATTAAAAAAAATATCCTCTCGCTCACTATGCAGCACTCATCTTACAGCGGTTTTTTAGAAAAAGGAGAAATCCCAAAGACAGGACAAGGAATTATTGTGTTGTGCTGTCCTCTTGCTGCACAGGCACAGTCTGGC
>JANRGV010000073.1:67987499-67992499 GCA_024734035.1 Alethe castanea
TTATTCTCTGCTGTGAAACTGTTTTTGCTGTTTTTATTTTGCACACACACTTACACACATGCACAAGCACGTACATCTAGTTGAGCTCTGCGGGCAATTTCCCTGAAAGCAGGTGTCTGCTAGTCTGAGTGCCATAGATCTGGATGTCATTCTTGGGCAAATGCTTATGTCAGTTAGTAGCTGCTGTAAATACATTTATATTTTTCAGAGTACCTATCATTCAGGACTCTTAAGGGACTTTTGCACACCAGGCTTCCTGTTCTTTAATGCAAGGTAAAGATGGGAAAATTGAGGTGCAAAGCGGGGTATTTGTACAAGGCTGCTTAGAAAGGTACTTCAGGGATCAGCAAAGACCTCTAGATGTAAGAAAAAATAAATTACTGTACCTTGGCATTCCTAGTAGCCCCTTTGGTAACTGCTGGGCACTGCACACCTCCTCATCTTGACAGAACCAGGCTGGCACCAAGGGACCACAGCTCTGCAAAGGGACAGGGACACTGCTCAGGAAACACTGCCACTTTGGGGCACCCCATGCCAAGTATCATCTCCTCTCTTTTCTCTGTGTGCTCTTTTACCATGCCAGAGCTCTCATTCTCTGCCCAGGTCTCTCCCATGAGCAGTGAGGTTTCTGGGTTGGGGATCACCACCTCAGAAAGTGCAATTCTCCTGGCACATTTGTTGTATTTCTGGATACATAATCTCTTAGCAAAACAAGACGTGGAAACACGATGTGAACCTTGTAGCTGTACTTCCTACCTAAGCACGTCTTTGCCTACAGCATCGTGGCATGAAAGAGCCTGCTAATGACTCTTAAATGTTCATTACTGTAGATCTTCTCCCAGAATATACTTCTCACCTTGAATGACCCATGTGTTGAATTTTAACTAAGGGAACCCATGATAGTAAGTCTGTCATGATGCTGGCTTTTTTTTTTTTTTTCTCTCCAACTCTTAAAAGCTTTTTATTATAGGACTGCTTAAGGCATTCTTCAATTAGCATGTGCTGTATTGTGGCGGGAACAGCTGTTTACCATTTAATAAAGCATGGCATAATTTATTTTCAGAGTCTAGCAACCGTCTTTGCTATTACACCAGGGGAGGAACACAGTAACTGCATTGTTCACAGTGCTGATGAAAGAACTATAGACTTTATTATATGACCTCACAGAACTATTAACTTACCCCCCACTTATATTTCAATATGTATTTACCTGACAGTCTGTACATTGATTTCTTACCCAGAGATTCTACATTCTCAGACACCTCTGGGGCAGAATGAAAAATGTCTATGTTTTATGTCCCTCACATTAGGCAGCTAATTATATATTTGTACCTTAATTTCCTTCCCTTCCCCCATCTCCAGAGGCAAACTCCATATGCACCACTTAGACCTTTTCTCCTTAGTCAGTGGAGAAACAATAGAGGTGTTGGGAAATTACAGAAGCTTGGCTGCTGCTCATCAGGGGTTTTCTGTTCATTTAGGTTATTTTCTTCCTAGGTCCCTTCTTCCCTTTGCGGGTGGATGAGTTTGAAGTGTACCTTAGTAGCACCTCTGTGGGTTTCTGCTTCCTCTGCAGCAATGTGGAAGTTGTAAGTGACAAACTCATCACATCCCTGCTGCAGGGGACACTGGTGACGGGCTGCAAGCCACCTGCACCGTGGGACAGCAGGAGTGTGGTGTTGTACCACAAGGACTGTGGCTGCTGCAGGGAGCAGCACTCACATGGTTTGTGAGAGCATGAGCGTGGTGAAAGTATCCTCCCTGAGGGTCCCATATCCCCTCCATCCCATTCCTGTCACTGCTGCCAAAGTTACCAGTGAGCCATCCTTTAGATCGCTCCTTCAGCTGAGAAGGAAGGAGGGCAGGAGGCAAACAGAGCTCAGCAATGTTTTGTCACAATGGAAAGGCACAGGTCCAGCCCTGAGTGACACCCACATGGTGCAGGACATAGCACAAAGCTGCAAACGAGCTTCCAGCTCTGGGAACAGTGCAGAGACACCTTAGTGCCACCTTAGCTGGGCCATGAGCCTCCCAGCACAGCACTTTGAGCCAGTTAGGCCAGGCTGGGAACCAGCTTGGGATACTGCAGTCTTACTCTTATGTGAGTTGAAGCATTAAATTTGGCTGTAAGTTGCCTGAGTTTGACAATGAAAATACGTCAGCTGAGTATCTGCAAATTCTTAGACTCAGCCTGTGCGTGTAGATGGATTTATATGCATGATTTAAAGTAAAGCATGTGTAGAAAGATGAAGTTTATATGGTTGCTTTGTAGAAATGGATGTAATATTGATGTTGACTTTACTGGTGGAAGTTTAAGAATGTCACGATGCATGAGTGGTGGTGCAAAGCAGAGCCCTGAGTGCATTGGGAGGTCATTTTTAACTTGAATTTATTTCCACAATATCAGGCATAGATCATCGTGCACCGTGCACAATCATCCCTGCTTTTCATTTGAGTCAATCAGAGTGGTTAAAGAAAATTTAAAATGAAACAAATTTGTGACTTGATTAAAAGCAGACAGTAAATTTGGCCAGAATACTCCTTAAAATTGCATTTTAGCTTGAAACTGAAAGTTTGATGATCTAACTGCATGACTGAAGGGACAGGGTAGCAGACTGTGACATAAACGATGTAGCTATATTTGCTCCTAAGATGAACAAGGTTTTTTTAAAGTTGTGTGATTTAGGCTTTGCAGTTAACACTCCATTGACTGAACAACAAAATTCCCACCTCCCAGAGCTTTTTCAAACCAGAGCTTTAGAAAAGTGGTATTACATCAATAATGTCTGGTCATGCTTCAAAATTTTCCAGGCAAAATTAAGGCTGGTATTACTTAGTTGAAATGAAAGCTTAGATTGTTTCATAGGACACAAATAATCTAATTAGGGAAGGATATAAAAGTAAATCTATATTTTGTTTTGAATGTCTGGTTTGGAGGTGTTTGAAAATGGAACTCATCCACATTAACTTTGCATAAAGAATTCTTTCAGGCAGTCTGCAGAGGAAAAAGAAAAAAAGCTTGGTTTCATGAATGTCAGCAGATGCAGGACAGAGCTCAGCAAATAGTTTGGTGTAAGCAGATGGAACAAGCTGGAAATTTACATTAAATTACAACCCACAGTGATGAAAGCAGTACATACACCCCAGGTACAGAGAGATTAAAAAAAACCCAAAACCCTCTGCATCTCCTGCTGGACTTCAGTGTGCATAGAATGACTTTCTTCTGCAATAGTTGTATAGACTAGAAGGGAGTGAGGAGCAGCAGCTTCACCTGAGAGAGGTTTGCACCTCCTGCATTCGGTGTGCAGGTTGAGCTGCAGACACACAAGTGCTGAACATCACTTGATGGAGCCAGATGGGATTTACACATGCAGGTGAGCTAAAGGTGAAAGCTAAACACCCTGACATACAGCAGCGGGTGCCTGTGCTCTGAGGCTGCAGCCATGCCCTGCTGGCACCTTTTCATCTGCCTGGTATCCAGCCACCAACTCAAATTTTAGAAAAGTACCTCAGCTCACCGTCAGCAAAGTTAATCACAGTAGTTAAAGAAAATTTAAAATTAAATAAATCTGTGACTTGATTAAAAGAACATGTTTCCAGGTGGCACATGCTGAGCATCCTCACAAACAGGGCTGGGAGTATCAGAATACTTCCAACATTAAGTTAATCCTTCAGCCCCTGAGTTTGCTTTCAAAAGAAAATGAAGGGGACTGATGTGGAAGGGTTCCTCAGCTCCAGTTGGGCAAAACTAACCCTATTTCCACAGCATTGCCAAACAAGGCAAGCACTGAATCAGCCTTTGATTTTAGCAGACATTTAAGCATGCTTCAGCAATTGTGTGTGAATGCCTTCCTTAACACACTTAAACCAACTGGGCTCTTTCGTTTGACTTTTCTCACTCTTCACCTTTTTTGCAGTATCTGAAATTTGGGACAAGCTTTTAACCTAATCTGAATAGACATCTAAACCATGTTATCTACTCCTATCTACTCCTTGCAATTTTACATTTTCTGAAATAATTCAGTGCCCGGACAGGCAAGCTCTCGTGGAAATTTCTCCACCTCACCACCTGCAGCTGGGAAGCGTTGGAAATCTGGCTTGGAGGCCAAGAGCTTCAATTTTTGTTGAGCAACTTAGTAGTGATTCTCCTCCTTCAACACCCCAGTTTTGTCAATAGAAGATTTTAAAAGAAAGGGGCTTTGAGCAATGCTGAGGATAGAGGACAGAATCCAGGGCTGTTTTTTGTTTCAGAAGTGGCCATTTTCTCCTGTGGTCAGCTTGTTCCCCACCTCTTTTCTTTCCTTCTGTGTAGTCTCTGATTATTGAACCAGAGTTAATTCAAGCAGAGCCACCAAAAGTCTTTTTCTGGACACCAGTGGGTGCAGCCAGGAGGGCTGTGGATGAGCAGGGTCAATGGGAACCCTCTGCTCTTGTTTCTTGTCTTGTTTCTTTCAGCAGCCAAAGTGGGGCAGCCTCTCCTCTCCCCTTGGCTGGAAGCACATTTAATTTTCAATGAGCATTTAGAAAACTGTTCCAGGGAAGGGAGGATGGGTGGGAGTGAAGTAAGTTTTCCAGGCATTCATGAAAATGCATGTGGGACAAATTTACCTGCTTCCTTTCCTCTACAATTTGACAGGGAGGATTTTCAAAAATACCGTGTGGGAAGTTAGAAAATACAGGCTATTTAAAGCCAGTGATACTTGTGTCCCAAAGTCACTTCGAAATGTCTAAGAAATCTCCACCTAATAATCTAAATAATATGCAGCACGTAAAATTTACATGTTCTCAAAACTATGCTTTTCAATGTGCTTTGTAATCTAGATGCTTAGATAATTTTTTTGTCTCTCTCATTAAGTTTTAGATTCTTTTATGTGGTTTTATGCTTCTCCAAATAGCATCTTACGTTGTCTGAAGTATTTGCTAAGGGCCAAATTCTGTCCTTCACTGCATACAGCTTGAATTGAAATCCTGAATAATACACAAACCTACTAAGGGAAAAA
>JANRGV010000073.1:67994999-68006976 GCA_024734035.1 Alethe castanea
AATGGCATTGTGGGGTTTTTATTATTATTATTAATGGCAGAAAACAATGTTCTTCATATAAACAGCTTTATCCAAAATTAACAATAGCTAATATAAATCTCACATGTTTGTTTTGTGTGTGGTGGAGAAGGACTAACAGCAAGGAGGGCCTCCTTCCCTTTACGTAATTGAAAAATTTTAATGTATCTGGTGCTTAGCTGGAGCAGGTTCTGCGGGGTCTCTTATTCCAGGACTGTAGGAATCTGCACACAGTGGACTCGGGTGCAGTAAATCTCCCTCCTCTGCAGTGCTGGATGACAATCCCAAATTGTTTTACTGCTCTGCAACATGCAAACCGCAGTGCTGGCTGTAATGGATTTCCACTTCCTCACACGCACACACCTGCAAGGGGCCCTGGAAGGTGACACTGCCCCTCACACCCGGTCTGGCCAGGGCTTTCAGCTCTGTCTGCAGCACTCAGCTGTTGCACCTAACCCACCTAAGCACTGAAGTGCTGTGTCATTCCCCACGCTGAGGCTGGAGGTGGTGGGACCTCTCTCATCTTTGTGCTTAAACGTTGCTGTTGTGCTCAAGCCCCAAAGCCTGTCTTTTTACCACAATCACGTGGAATAGCAGCACTATGCACCTACAGCCCTTTTTCAGCCTGGTCTGCTTCCATCACACAACTGCCATCATCGTCTGCACAGATGTGCAGGAAAGCAGAGCTTTGGTCCGTGGGTAAAATCATCTCTAACACAAAGTCAGCCCTCGACTCTGGAAGGCAACTGAGCCTTGTGTCCTGCCCACAGACAAGGAATCAGTCTGAGTGGGATTCAGACAACCTTGGTAGATAGAACCGGAAGGGAGTGTTTCCCAAAAGGAATATTTATAACCTGCTTAAATATCCTATGATTTTAGTAATCAGACTTCATGAAAAGAGAAGTTGACTTGAGTCATTCTAACAGAAGCTGATGAGGACGACCCTGTCCCAGCATTTCTCCAACTGAGCACAGTAACCAGCATCTCAGACAGGAGATGCTAAATTAAACAGGCACGTATTCTGTAGGCAGCACACCTTAAGTAGAAGCAGAAGGTAAAAGGATTTAGAATTAAGCAGGCTTGTTGGCAACCCATGAAATTCAGTAAAATGGAGGGATGTGATTAAAAAACTGTGTTCATTTTTATGTTACCAAACTGAATTTTCTACAGAGCACCTTTGAATTCATTAGTTTAGAACTGCTTTTAATTTGGTGTTTCCCTTGAGAGCCATTATATTTTTCTGCTGTCAGCCTGATGTTGAGGAAAAAAAGAAAAGTGGCAGATGTGGCGTTTTCATCTGGTGTGCTTCATGGTTAAAAACAGTATTAACTGCTATGCACAAGCAGAGCATTACTTTTAATAATCCATCACAACTATTAAGTAGTTTAAATAAACTTAGTTTCAAAGATTGCTGCTGCTGTAGAGCTAACGTATTTTTTCTTGTTCATTATAATCTTTCTGTGTCACAAAAGGATGTGTATATATGTTGGTTGGGTTTTTTTTTTGGTGTGTTGGTTTTTTTTCTGTGTAATACACTCACTTGAAAAGTATTGAAAAATCTTTAGCAAAGTGAATTTAAAAAGAAAATTATATAGATGTCTGGCAAAAACAGCATTTCATATTGTTCTTACAGTATTTTATACTTCTACTCCTGATGTGACTATATATAGTTTACAGCCTCATTTACTTTAATGTGCTACCTGAATAACATAATCATAGCAATAACTATGGTATAGGGTAGTAAGGTGCATGAACCGCTAATGCTTTCTGACGATTTAAATGACTTGTTCATAAAATGTTCTTTTAATAATAGTGGTAAAGCTTTTAGCACTAGATGTCAAAAATGCGAAGAATGTTGGCTTTTTCAAGTGTTATTTCTTTTCTAGCTAAAGTGTGTTTTAGTAATAAGCAGCACCAAAAGCCAAGGTTATGTGGCTCTCTCCTGCACCGCAGGATCTAAGAAGAAGACTCTTCCCACTTATTCAAACAGCTTGACCTCTCTCTGCACAGTTATGTAACATCCCTAACGTGTTTACTGTTTCTTTGTTTGGTTTAACAAGATATTTCTTTTGTCAAGAAAGGTGCAGACAAAAATTAACCTGCAGAGAAAAAGAAATTATGTGACATCACAATAGGTTCAATATTAGTCTGTCATAAAGCTCTCTTCAGCAAGGCTATGTCTTTGTGTTGCAAATCAGGCAGAGTTGAACCACCAAAGGCCAGCCTTTCCAAAAGGAGGTGTGCTGGGAAGTCAGTCAAAGACCAGACTGTGGGGGACAAAAATAATAAATTTTAAAAAAGAAAGTGAATCAAGAACCTATTTCTTTCTGTTTCTCCAGGTTATTTGGCGTTACAGGAAACTGTGCTGCCTGCAGTAAGCTCATACCTGCTTTTGAGATGGTGATGAGAGCAAAGGACAATGTTTATCACCTGGACTGTTTTGCATGTCAGCTTTGTAACCAGAGGTAAGAGAATTTCTTGGGTCTGTTCCAAAGGCTAAGTGCTAGCTCAGCGCTGGTGTGGGTGCTCATTCCAAAGAGAAAACACTTTCCAGTAGCAGAACCCCAAGATCAAGAGTAGGACCCAGATGCTATTCCTGGGACTGATACAGAACATCTTTCATGACCTTGGCCAGAAAACTTTTTGTGCCTCAAATCCCACATCAATAAAAAAGAGTAATGTTACTTCCTCTCCTTCAAAAGGCTATCTGTCAGGTTTAATTAATTAATATTTATAAAGGTCTTTGAGATCCTTTTCTGCAGAAGAGCATAGCAGTACCATTTGTCATTATTGCATTAATTTCACTTTAATTCTTCATTTTTATCACATGTATTTCTTTTAAAGTACACATTGTTTCTTCCTGTTGCCAGAATTGTAATCATTTAAATTTAAAAGGTGTTGCTCCCACCATTTCCTCTGTAGCAGCATTGGACCTCTATTCTTATTTCCATATCCAAACCGTAAGTTATAAAAATCCCAAACCTGACACCCTGTTCTGAAGCATCACCCATATGGCTCATTGGAGAAGGAATGTCAGAAATGGTAAAATTGTAACAACTGATTTTTTCAGATGTGAATAGAACCAAGTTTATACCAGCTACACTCCAAGTGGTGGCTAAAGCCTGGAGCTCCATTTCTGACTCCACCAGAGCTGAGAGAAGCTTTGCCAGTGACTTCTATGAGGTCTAGAAAGTGAGAGAGCCAATTCTGTCCACTCCTTAATGCCCCTATTATTTTCAGTTATTTCTCAGTTATTACATGATCCTATTTAGTGTTTTATAGCACTCGTATTTTTTTTTATTTCTTCAGTTGGGAAGAAATGCAAGATATACATTTTTAGGGAAGCAATGAAAAATTAGGAAGATAATAGTCTAATATGACAAAGCTAGACACAGCTCTAAATAAGCTTTCCTAACTCACCTTGTCCTACAGTATATTATTTTTTAACACAGTAGTCATTTAAAAATCAAACATCCCTAAAGAACCATAAAATGTACAGCTGCTAATAAGTGTAGCACACTACAATTACGCTCTTTAAAAAAAGCCAAATTGACCTTTTTCATCATGTTGCGTGGGAAATTAAAATTCCAGGCAAGTAATAACCACTGCTTAAACTATATAATAATGCAAAGTAATTATAGGTTCTAATGCTATTTAAAGTCCTATATCAATTTTGTCTTGCCACAGAACTGAGAAGCTGTATTCTGAACAAGGCAGGCAGAGGCTCCCACAGTACCCATTTAAGAGACACACAGAGTGTCCTAGCTTTCATTTCCTAAACCCTTCACATCCTGTTTTTTTTCCAAACCACGGTTCTGGTATCATTATTAAAGCACCTAATATATTTCTGTTGTTCGCTTCATTTATTACATGCCATAATGGAGCTGCATATCTTTAGTGTTGGTTATGCACAATTAGCACTTAGTTATTGTCTTGTCACTTCAGCCCATACAAGACAAACTTCTTTAATGTAAGAAGTCAGCTAATCTTCATCAGTCAAGCAAAGCAGACAATGTTTGTTAGCCAGAGTGCAAAAGATTTTCATCATAGTTAGCACTCTTGGATCTGAGGAACCGAACTTTCTTTTCTTCCCCCCTCCCTCCTCCCATTCAAAAAAAAAAAAAAAAGCACAGCTGTTATGAATATTTTTAATATTCCTCTTTTACCATTACAACTAATGTACAATTTCACTTTGCAGCTAACACTGTAGTGTTCCCTGGGGCCACTGATCCCTATGGAAAAGTGCTGTTAGATGCTTCTGAAATGGAGCTTAACTGGGTTATTTAATAATTCTCAGCCTTTTTATTCCTGAGCCTTCAATCTAATCTTTTTATTTGACTTTTACTTTGCATGTATTTTGGGCAAAGGGTTGCTGAAATTGTCTTACAGGTGTCTTAGACTGAGAACAAAAGAATGAATTTACCTGAAATACAGTCTAGTTCATCTAGTGAAAACAGGGAGTGGTTCCAGGAGTTACAAAGAATTTTAGTAATTCTCAAAAGTGACCCTAATCCTGATTCTATTGCAATAGCTCTCATGGAGCCTAATAAAACAGGCTGCTTGTAGGGTACTTTTCTTCCTCACAATTTGGGACTAGTGCCCTCTGAAAAAATAATTTTGTTGTTTTTTACAAAAAGCCTATTTCATGGATGCTCCAATATAGCTCTTCTCTGGTTCCTATGGCAAAGCATCCCACTGACTACATTCTCTTATTAATAGCTTCAAATCTTTTGCTTTTTGTTACTTGTATAACAATAAACCTCCACACTGTTAGACACCTGGCCCATCAACAGCCTGGGGGTTTTCAGATCTACTATGAAACCTTTTTCTGTTCTCTTTTAAACAAAAATCTTGTCACTCACCATTTCATTAATAATTTCTCTTGTCCTTTAAGATCCTTTTTTCTTCCTCTGCTCTAGCTAATCAAAACCACACAGCAGATTCTGAGTAAGGATGAGTTTATAAGACTTCAGCTTCACTTTTTAAAGTTTCTGCTGCCCCTTTGTATACAAAATAATGTTATTAAGGGATTTTGGATTTGCTTTTTCCTTTCACTCCAGCCACTTATTCTACCAATGCGTAATTTATTTATTGAAGAGAAAATTTTTATTCACAAGCACATCACCGATACCCAAAAATCACCAATGAGTGTGTCAGCTATTGCATGGCCTGTTTAGCCTTACTCCACAATTTCACATTTTCTTCCCCCATTAAATTTTAAAACCTTTGGGTCCTTCTTTGTAGGAGTTTTGCAGAGTATGTAGTGCTCTCTCTTTGATTCCACATTTCATTTTCAGTTATCATCTACCATTTAGGGTTTTTTACCTAGGAGAATACATGCAGTGTTCATGAGAATACAGGATTGTTTCTTTAGATTGTGCCAGCATTGAATTTTTTTTCTGATGTTCTGGGCCCAGTTGCTCCTTCCAGCCCTGCTTTTCAAGCTAGGTAATACTTATGTTACAAACATCTCACTGATCTGTGGGGCAGCCCATCCTTCAGTCTTGCTATTGCATGACCCTCACATTCCTACCCTTTAAATAGCTGATCCTGGCCCAGAGAGATGCCTGCCCACTTTTGCCTAGTGCTCTTTGTGAAGATTCAGTGGTTTTTTTCTGCTTTTATGGACAACTTCACTGTTTGCTTTGTTATTTCTGAGTATCTACAACTCCCCATCCAGCGCAAGTCTCGGTGTGGATGGTAATTAGGCTCCCTTCACTTAAGGGGACTTTTGTTCAGGCCATGAACTGCAGCTCTGAACTAACTCATAGTCCCTTTATTGGCCTCCTGAATGTGACTTTTTCAGAGTGAGGAGAAAAAGGCATTGTCTCACACACTGTTCTCCAGGAAGACAGACTGTAGGCACAGGCCTGACAGAGAGCTCCTGAGCCACTAAGCCTGCTCCCCTGGTGTCAAACAGGCACTGTCTCCTATTTTCCCTTTCATAAAGCTATTCAGCTCCAGGATCTAATTGCTCCAGCCAGACAGTTTTTTGAGATATTTCCCCCATGTTTTTCTCAATACTGATGCTTAAAGCTGTAGCAATTTTGTGAATATTAAGCTCTGCTCCTAGCCTAAAGGTTTTAGCATCCTCTTATCTCTCATGTCTCTGTCCAGCTTACTCCTAATTTGAAGTTTTTCCATCGCCTAAGTACCTGCAGAGCTTAGTGACAGTCATCTTAATGGTGTGAGTGTTTCCCTTTCTTCTCTGTAAACATATTTAAGTTCTCCCCAGAAGCCCTTCACCTCACGTTGACAGTAACCTCAAAATACCTAATTTCTGCAGAAAATTTAAAGCTGGTGGGGAGGGGAAGGAAACCACTGGAAAAAAGAACTTGTAAACAGACACTGCCTTTCACACTTCGTCAGGTTGCATGTGTGTGACTGACAAAGTGGAGTGGCAAATCTTGCAAGTGGGCTCAGCTGTGTCTTTGCTTGACAGTTTTGACTATGGCAGTGATGTTAGCCTGCCTCCGGCTTTCCCACTTCCCAGAGTTTGTGTGGCCTTCCTCTCACTCTCTTTAGCGCCTTGTTCCCCACTCCTGTGAAATCTTCTCTCTGCTGTCTGAAGTCAGCTCAGAGTATGGCTTAAAACCCCCATCTGCTATCACTGAGAGGTGTCTAAATCGCCTGCTCTACCCTTCTATCTGAAATTGCCTTCATTGTAATAGAAACTGGACTGAAAATGGTTGCACACTCATTGAAATTGCTGTCCTGATGTAGCTGTAAACACTCACCTCCAGTATAAACTGTAAAATGCCCACACAATGCTGCCTTTGTTCTCTGTCAAGCAGCGGGGAGGGATACAATGCCAGGGACATCCTTATTTCAAACACCAATATTAGATTTTTGCCTGAATGGTAGTTTTATAAATTCTGAAGGCCTGAGTACTGCTTATTTTCATTGTATGTCTCATAATTTAAAATACAAATTAACACATTGCCCATACCAGCTTTTTATAAAATATCACATGAAAAGCACATCGAGTTGAGGTTTGCCATTTCAACTTGAACTGGGATTCTGTGACTCTGTATTCTGCATGGCATTGGTGAAAATGTACAAATCAGGCACAGCACCCACTTTCCAGCCTCTGAAATGGACATTTTGACAGAACCCCAAAATGAATAAACCACAGGTGTGGACTGATGAACTGTGCTGTAAAAGAGTGGCTTTGTTCTCTTAGTGATGCATATAGATTAACATTAATGTGAGTTGTAGTGGAAGCTCAACATTTAAAAAGAGAGGAAAGGAGGGAAGCAGAGCCCAAGCTACACCACTGATTGCAAAAAGCAGAGGGGAAGGGTGTGAGTGTGCTAAGTCTGAGCTGTCCTAATCCCCGGGAAATCAACTAAATGCTTCCAGATTTTGTTTCTCTCTACAGCGACAAAGACCTGGCATTGCCAGAGGAGGCACACACAAAGCCATCTTCCTTCACAGCAATATTTCTCTTGCTTTCCTAAGTAGTCTTCAGCACCTTGACACACATACTGTGCATCAGAAAAGATGACAGACAGCAGTGAGATCTCCTTAAATATCTGTTCTGAGCAATGAAAGAGCTACTTCTCGAAATGGAAGTTTGATACTTCTTGCGATTAGCCTAGACACACCTTCCCTTCCAAACAAGGTGATAACAGAGGTCATTTTGTAATATAAATGGCCTTCCTTTTGCCATTGTAAAATATGACAGGGGTTCTAGGCTGTAGGTTAATTATAATGGTCATTCTGCTAATGTCACAGTCGTGTCAAAAGCACTATTATCAATTTATGGTGCTCAGTCCAATCTGGCATGTTAATGCAGCCTATTGTATATTCTTCCCTGTTCATCTTGCATGCCTATTAAAAAAAATGGGTGAGAGTTTTAGGGAAGGCTGAAGACTACCATCTGCCTGCTAGAAGAGTAATAATCTTGCCTAATTATATACTTCTAACACAGTGGCATCTTAAAATGTTCCTCTACTCTGTTTAATATGTGTGCCCAAATTGTGCCCTGATTTACATCCTATGCCAATCCCATAAAAAAACCCCAACCTTAGTGGGAGGTTAGGCTTCAATTTACTCTCCCATTTTAATGCTGAGCCAGTTTCAAATCTTGCAGTGAGAAAACCTAATCTGAAATAGTTGCAGATATATCTCTTTCACTTCAGGAGAGGCTCAATCTGGTTTTGAGAGTCAAATAAGGTTGAAAGTGTGAATGGACAGAATTCCTCATACTTCCTCTGCTTACTTGCCCCATCCCATTGTACCTGGGAGCCAGCATGCCAGGATTATAGGTTTTACACCTGATGCTTATCTCCTTGTCTCCTAACGAGTGCTCAATTCACACATTTAACACCCAGGGGTCCACACAAGCCTTTGCCAAATAGGGTTGTCACTGAGCCTGCACAATATGAAAATAATTGCAGGATTTGAACCCTAGGCATCACAAGCAACAGGTTTCCCCCAAGGCACAGGAGAGCATCCAGAGGATGCAGACAGACCCAAGCCCACAGGTTATCACAGCCAAGCATGGCCAGGCAGGATCTCCACAGATCTGCACACTTGGAACAGAAGGGATCCGTGGAGCTGCGTGAGTTTAAAGCCACTCATGCACAAAGCTGTCACATGCCATGTAGACACAGGTAGAGCACTTCTGGCTGCACACATCAACATTGCTAAAGCAAAAGGCATTGACACTTTTTATTGGGAAAGGCATCCTGACACTCCTGTGTAGCTGGTGCAGTTTAATTCAAACTCTGCCACTTCTCTGAGGGCTGAGAAACAAAATCCTCCAGGCAGGATTTTGATGCAAACAAACAATATTGCATGAAGCCACGTGTTAAGTATTGCAATGCAAGCGAATTGCACTTCAGCAGTGTATTTTTCATTTTCTAAATGCTTTAATAAGTAAGTTTGCCAAGGTCTGTCTTACCCTGGAACAAAAGGAATACACGTCTAAATAAAATTCTCAGTTCAGACTTTATGTTTTCTGCTGGGTGCAGAGGTGGTTTTGTCTCCCACTGGTGCACTGGTTTGGGGGGGGGGTGTTTATTTATTTTTTGTTGATTTTAAATGTGACTTCTTTGGGAAAAACAAATGTAACATGTTGGCACTAGTTAAGACTCCTTTATCTTAATCTTGTAAGGCGCACAAAAATTTTTTCTCAGCATTGCCGTCTATGGACAAAAGTATAGAAGATGGAAACTAGGAAAAAAAACAAAGAACAACTCTATATTCTGTAAAAGAGTGTTGACCATCAATAATTTAAAGATTTCAGGATCCTCCCATAATCTCTATTTTCAATCATCATCAGCAGCAGGCAGTAATCCCACAGAAAAACAAAAAAAAAAGTCCACAAATAAACAAACCAATTTTCCTTTAAGAGCAGAACTAATTCTTTTCAATCCACTTTTTTATTACACTATTTTCCCTCTATCTATTTAGCTAGCATAAGGATAAATTTCCAAAGCTACCCAGTTGGAAAATAAATGGGTTCACTGTTTGTCTAGCATTCCAATCTTCACAAATGTAAATCAGTCCAACTGCTACTCATTTAAACCTCCAACTTCACAAAACATTAAAGGACTGCTTTCCATACACAGTTTAATCTGTAACAATTCACCAAGATTTCTGCTTGAACATCATTAGAAATTGACTATCTGATAAAGACAGACCACTATCAGAGGTCAGGTGGGTCCGTCTGTGTCATTTATGGAGTTTTACTGGGTCAACTCCAGCAGGCACCATTATTTGAAGGTCAAATTTTTACAATTAAATACATATACAGCTACTCCCATAGCTACTCTGCTGTTAAATCTACCATAAACAACACAAGCATTTATATCTGACCCTAATTGTGTCCAAGATGTCACCATTTGGAAATTATATAAAAAGGACATTATAATCTGTTACACATTAAACAATACTTTATGTGCTGAGATCCATAATTAGCTGGTAGAAGCTGGTTTCATTTATTCACATCAGTATTAAGGGGTTCATTTAGGTTACTTTCTTTCATTTTAATTGGAACAAGGCAAGCAGTGCCTCCCAATATATTTCATAGCTGGAGAGTTCACTACAAACAAAGCCATGTAACCCTGCCAAGGCAGTCACTAGGGAAACTTTTTTCTGCATTGGCCCCATTCACTTCTCCCTAAGTATCTTCAAGAAGAGCGGCTTTGTCAAGGGGAGGAAGGACTGAAGGGTGTGTCAGGGAAGAGCCTTCTTACATTCAAGCATATATTTTTAGCTGGGAAATCCTACTTTACTCGAAGTTTGAAGGCAGGCAGCCAGGAGCATTAACATTACGTGATTGTCCTACTCATCAGAGAAAAGCAAATGAAATCTCTCTGTGGCGTTTTGCAGCGATCAGATCATTCTGATGCACCTAATGGTATAACAAGGTAGGAACACTGATCCCACAAGAGAGAGAGTAGTTAGCTGAGTAACTAAATTTATAATCAACTCCTACAGGAAAAAAAAAGAAAAAAGGTTTCTCTGCATGCCTATGTGTCTCTGGTTTGCACCACAGTGTAAAGCTGTGTGTGTGCAGTTCTCAGAATCACCATCTTAAATCCAGTGAAATATCCAATTGGAACATAGCAAGGAATTCTTACTAGGATACAAGAGAAATACAAGAAATCTCAGACAAGCTTTCCATTGCATGTAATCACGTTGTCTTCCTTCTGGTTTGCACAAAAGCAGGCCATTTACTTTTCACTCAGCTGGGCAGCTTGGGATATTTCTTGTGTTTTAGCTGTGTGACAGTGCCCTGGTCCAGGAGTCCCACAGCCACGGTGGGCTTTGAATGAAGACTTTGGCTGGGGAAGCAAAAGTGCCTGAATGCTCTAGGTTTTGTTCAAAGCACAGGATTAACTGTGGCACCAGAGCAATTCTTCTGCTGGGCTTTCCCAAATGCACCTGTGGGTGTTGTTCTGCCAACACCTTCACTGCAACCCTTTACCTGTAAGACCGTATCACATCATTTATCCTCAAACTCTCCTTTTCTTTTCTCTTTATTGTTTTAATTTCAGATTTTGTGTTGGAGACAAATTTTTCCTGAAGAACAACATGATTCTGTGCCAGACAGACTATGAGGAGGGTTTAATGAAAGAAGGTTATGCACCCCAGGTTCGCTGATCGGATGCCACATCATTAAGAATAAGAAGCACTATGTTCTTTTATCTTTTTTGCTCAACATGTATATAAGAAATGACACAGGAACCTACTGAATAGCATAGATATAGGGAGACAGAATGGTTGCGTGAAATAAAAGGCGGACTGCATCTGTATGTAGTGAAAATTGCTCCAGTTCAGAGTTGAATGTTAATTAAAAAGGTACTGTATATAAAGCTGGATTCTTTTTGCTTGCTCTTGGGATTTTCAGTTCGTTTGGGTTTTTTTGTTTCTTTTTGTGTCATTTGGCATGAGATGTTTATTTTGGACTATTGTACATAATGTATTGTAATATTTGAAGCACAAATGTAATACAGTTTTATTGTGTTACCATTTGTGTTCCTGTTTGCTTCTTTGTATTGTTGCATTTAGTACAATCAGTGTGTAAACTTACTGTATATTTATGCTTTCTGTATCTACCAGCTATTTTAAATGAGCTGTATCTTTCTAGTAAAAAGCATTAAAGAGCAAATCCCAACCATTATGCTACACTTAGAGCTTAAGAATACTGTTTACATTAAAACTATTTAGAAAACTAATAACTAGCAGCACCTGCTGCTAATGATGCTATGGTTAAGGGTCTATCAGCACTTCTCTTATAAGCCTCTATTTTTCAGGGGTTAAGCATCTGCTGTTTAATTGCATGGATTTTCCTCAAAGAGCACTTTTATTTTACTACAAAATTTTGAAAAGCAAATCTGACTGGTTTGAGATATATTATAAAAGGTGCAAAAGTTAATGCTTTTGGGTGCTGCTTTTGTGCCCCTTAGGCATTCCAAATGCCTGAATTTGATTTTTAATTTAGCTG
>JANRGV010000073.1:68007066-68022207 GCA_024734035.1 Alethe castanea
ATCATTAATTTGGGGGGGAGGGAGGAAAGGGAGAAGATTTCTGTTTATATACATTTTTAAAAATTCTTAAAATTTGAGGGGTCTGTCTCTCTCTCTCTCTCCCTTATCTCCCTCTCTTTCTTTCCTTTTTCTTTTCTTTGTTTTCTTTTTTTGTTTTGTTTCTTTTTTTCAATTTTCTTTTCCAAATCAGGGCTTAACCCTAATGTTTTCTGGGGTTGCATCCTCAACAAACCCTGGAAAAAAAAGTGAAAGTAGAAGGCACTGTAAACAGCCCCCTCTGAGGGTCTATTTACATTAAAGAAATGACCCTGAGCTGACACTGGGAGAGTGACTGGTTGCTAATTACCCACCTCAGTGAATGCTGAAGGTAATTTAAATGCTGATGTGGATGGGACAAAACTTTGCAACAGCAAGCGAGAGCTAGCACACTCGACTGCACAGGTACCTTGCTGTCCATGCCAACATCCTACAGGTTTGTCCCATCAATACTGGCAATTAAAATCCTTTTGACAGAGGTGGAATCGCTGCTGACAGCTCCTGTTGGCAATCAGTCCATTTTCCAGGAGAGGTGGACCTCTGTTTTTAAAGCCATGAAGCTATTGCATCAGCAGGACGTCCCTAAGTGCTCACACCCCTGACAGAGCTTACAGGTGTTTGGCAAAGGAAAGCAGGTGGAATGTTTAAAAAGTTGTTACATGCATATTTATGTCTTGTCTGTTTGCCATTGTAATCTAGCTCACTGGGAAAACAACCTGTATTAAAAACAAACAAACAAATAACAAAACAGTATTAAGAAGAAAAAACAAAACAAAACAAGAAGCTCACACTACCTTATACTGTTATGAAGCTAAGCTCTTGTTTTTATTTCAAGTATGAACCCATGTCTCTGCTCAAGTTGACTACTGTCCTTCCCTGCTCTTCCTGTCCTGTTGCAGTTTCAGCATGTTTTTGCTGGGGATGGTCAAAGAAACTTTGTAATGCAGTGGGGAAATTCCTTAAGTGTGAGAGTACACTGCACAGTGGCTTGACTTAGAAATAGATATTTAGTTTTAATGACTGTTGTTACAGTGTGGGTTTCTTTTCTGGCTGTGAACCCTTTTGAAAATAAGCATGGCTCACAAAACTTGACTTTGGCTCATACAGGATGAGTAAGAAATGCAACAACTCCTCAGGCTGTTCTTGTTAATTAGAAGAAATAGCTCCACATCGTTTTTCAAATTAAATTTAGCCCTCTTTTGTGGACTATCTTCCTTCCTAACCTTGAGCACAAGTGTCTCTTCCACTCCCTTCCTCAGTCCCTTAATGTCTTTGGGATAACGAAGCGGTTGGTGTCAGAGGTACTATTAGGCTCTCACAGACCTACTTCAGTGCAATAAACAAGCTGTCCTTCCCATGAAGGTCAGGATGGACAGAAAGGGAAGGATCATATTATCTTGTTGTGAGCCCAATTTCCATTTTCTCCTCCAGGCCCTCTTGGGTCTTTCCATTAGAAATCAGAAAGATCTCTCTTCTGCTTTCTAGCAGTAGGCTGCAGAACAGAGAGAAATCCCTGGTTCAGAAATAAAACTGGAGAATGGGAAAGAAGGATCCTTGACTCTGTCATTGACTCCCTGTAAGCTTGGGCAAGTCACTCTGCTTCTCTGTGCCTCAGTTGTCTCCATCTATCAAATGGGGCTGATGGATACGGTGCTTTCCTGAAGCATTTTTGGCTCTTCAGAAAAACAAGAGCAGCATTAGGACGTCCTGGGTGGAGCAGAGCATTCACAGGAGGTGACCACAGACCTGAGGCAGGAAAGCACCAAAACCAGCTTAGCCTGAGCAAGGTTTGGCTGGGGATGATGGCAACTACACACTAATAGTGCTGTAAAAGCTCAAGGAATCTCATTCCCACAAAGTGCCACTGCTCTCAGCTTTTTATGGAGCAAATAAAGAGATGGGAATGGGAAAAGAGTGGCTCATTACTACATGCTATGTTGCTCATATGTGCATTTTGTGGCATAGGCTCAAAGTGTGGAAGAGGAAGGTGGTCCTGCTATGGAGAAAAAAAATAGCCTCACCGTTCTATCAATCTTAATTGATGCAAGGATAAAGAAATATGGATATATTTGCAGTGCACAGTGGTATGGCATGGCTTTGAGCACTTTATGCTCATCCATCTTATTCACATACATATCTAAAATTTGTATGTAGAGTATACAGAATAAATATAGATTTGATGTAGGTCAAAGTTCACTTACACATTTTCCTGTATTTTAAACTTCCGTCTTGCCTGGCTGTTAAGATAATGACTGAGAGTCGAAATATTTAATGGAAACATTTACAACTCCAATAAAGGATATCATCATAAGTCAATACTGGAGAGAGATTATCTGCCAGGCCACTTTAGTGATCATTCTGACAGAGGCCTAGACCATTCCTTTGGGTTGCTTTTTGTTATCTACCTTGGTTCTCCTTCTCCATCACTGTGTGTGTCAACATGCTGTCTGCATCCAGCAAAACACTCTGACACTGACCCTTCCTCAGTGTATTTGCCAGGCAGGAATGCTTCTGCTTTTGTCTCCCATCTTTATCTGTACACATTGTGAAGTTTAGCCAGACAAAATTAACAATAACAATTTTTTTTAATCTGCTACAATCTTCATGGATGGTTGGATTTGAGCCACGTGGAAAACTAAAAATTATCAAACTTTGATTTTCAACTGTAAAAAGCTCCTCTGACAACTGTAACCTGCTGTGTCTGTTATCTGCCACAACTGGTGATGGATCAAGGCAGCCTGGATTTGGCAGAAACAGTGACCAGGGCTAAAAGCTATTTCATGATTGTGTTTTTCTATCTTCGGGGTTGTTTGGTGGTTTTTTTAAGCACACCTTCATGTCCTCCTACCCTCCCAAAATGTTCTGATTTTTGCTCACATAATGTAAATAAAGGAAATCATCCAGCAATCCCTCAAATGTTCCTAATTGCCTACACATAAAATGACTTGGGGAAGATAAATCGAAAAGTGGTCAGTGAGAAGGGAGACTGGGAAAAAGAAACAAACAGGGACTGTGGCAAGGTTTCGACTGTATAGATTTTAAAGTACTTTAAAGGCTTTTTCAACGTAATATGCAGCAGCTTCTTATAATTTTCTCAGCAGTAGGTAGTTTACAGTCATCTGTACCTAGAACAAATCTTGTCAAAAATGAAGGTCTGTAGTGATTGCTGGGTATAATTTTATACATTTAGCTGATTTTTCTGAAAGCTTCCACTGTGCTGCTGTTGTCAGACTAAATTATCAATTTAGCCATTTGTTGTTCAATGAATAAAAAACTCCTATGGCATTGGAGATGTTGTGGTTTCAATAAAGCAAAAGCTTTAACAAGTCAAACTACACAAAGCAAAGTGTGTACTGTATATAAGAACAGTGTTTCTACTCCTTTAAATACCACTTTAGATAAAAAAAGCCAATTACATATTCACTTAACACATTCCTCCTACTTCAGGCCAGTGATGCAGACCAAAGCTGTTTACTGCTCAGTACCTTGCAAAACGAAACCAAAATACAATATGTGCAAGGTAATAGGCCATTAACACAAACATGCTCCCAGTAAAAATCCTTTGTGTAGGCACCTTTCTAAAAGCTGCCAGTTGTGGGTGATAGAAGTATTATAAAGGAAGTGATTTTAATACTATTTAAGGCATTAAAAGCTGAAGACTATCTGTTTAAAGCATTAAAGTAAGAGCTGCATGTATCTAATACCTTTTAAAATGCCCTTCTGCTGATTTATATTCATCCTGAACCTGCTAATAATGAGTATACATAAGCAAATACCATCTTCCACCTATTCAGCATGTCATTGATATGAAAGCCCCAGAAAATATCTCACGTAATCAGTGTGTTCAGAGAGTTATCTAGCACAAATTACTCATTAACTCAATAGCACATAATAAAAAAGAACATCAATTAATTAATGAGTCACCCTCAGATCACTTTGATTACAACACAGCTCTGTTGAAACAGCAGTTATAAATGGAGCTGCCTCTCTTTATTCATTGTTTGCAATTGGCCCATTATTTTGCAGAGACCAGTGTCATATTTAACACATGCCTGCAGGTAATTGTGTGATTAGTTTCATAAATGAAGAAGCAGAGGGAGAACACGGAGTCTCTTGCTCTGCAGCCGAGGTGGGAGGTGCAGGGGTGCAGAGCTCTGCAGCAGCCATGGGGCAGCCTGCCTCCACTGCATGGCCCACAACACCCAGAGCTATCCTACTGACCTCTAACTCAGCATGAAAATCTCACAGCCCTGGGAAAACTCTTGGAATTTGGGCCTCCCTCCCTCCCTCCTCTGTGGATGTCGATCTTTTCTCCAGGCATCAGAACAAGAGGAAACAGTCTCAAGTTGGGCTAGGGGAGGTTTGGATTAGCAACATTTTTCCACTGAAAAAGGGGCTGTTAACACTGCCCACCATCCCTGGAGGTGTTTGTGGTGTTTAGGACATGGTTCAGTGGTGGGATGGGCAGCGCTGAGTTAATGGTTTGGCTCAATGATCTTACATGCCTTTTCCAACCTTAATGATTATTGTGAAGAAGCCACACTATCAGCATTTCACAGTAAAGAGCACAGAAACAGAGAGATTAGGTAGGCTGCTCAAGGTCAATCAGTAAGTCTGCCTTCCTCAAACCCCACTATCAGCATGGCTTGTAACCCTCCCACCCCAGGGGCAATGCCTGGAACAACAAATCCAAACTCCTCTTTGATGCTCAGGGATGGACCAAGGAGAGGCTGAACATCCAGAGTTCCAATCTGCTGAACTGTGTTTGGTGAATATGAGCTGGTTGTTTGGCTATTTTTTACATTTTTTAAAGGAAAGATGAATGAAAGAACACAAAGTCACCACCTAAAGTTCCTAAACTATCTTGGTTAAATGCCATTCCAATAAGCGTATAGTGTAATTATAACAGTTCCCTTAGGTAAGTAAGAAACATCTGTTAGTAACACATAGCAGGTGTTAGCAATTACACATACTGATTTTTTTAAAGTGTTTTTAATTAAAAAGAATTCTGTTTTCTGAAAAGGAAAGCATGGCAAGTCCAAACAAGCTTTTGTTTGTGTGGCTCTAGATCATGTAATATGCAAAACGATAAAGGTAAAATCAACTTAAATTAGCAAAGGTTTGCACATTTGACTCCAGTTTATTGCAATCAAAACCAAATTGGGATTCACTGCATTATTGTAAAGCATATAACATTAGTATTGTAAGCAAGGTCTCATCTAATGCATGAAATCCATACAGTTCATGTAAACCCTAAACACATGCAAGAAGAGCATTTGAACCTGGGAACATAGCTGTAGTTAAGCAAAATATGATAGGTTTTGTAAGAGAGGAGAAAATTGCTAGGAAATTCTGTATGATAGTTTCTTCCCAATCCCTTTGTCCCACTACAGGGAAACAATGTCTAGATTGTGTTAGAGCAAAATCAATCTACATTTTAAATTACTTTGAAAAACTGGCCAAGAACAATTTACATTTAGCACAGTGATAGGCTGTGCCACTGAGAAGTAACAAGCAAGAGCCACACTGGAAGGCCAACCAGTTAGAGGTGGTTTTAATCCAAATTAGAAGATAATGAGATGACAAATTTGTTTCCCTGTCCCAACATTATCTTTCCATAGATGCCAAGATGAGGATATCAGGATGTAAATCTTGCCATAAACTTCGACTTTCATTTTATATAAAATACACAAGCAAATGAGTTGGCAGGGGAAAAAAAAGAAAGAAGCAGCAACACTGGCACAACCTATGGATTTGTCTTTGTACCCAGCTGGGATCCAGGTTGTGCTTGTTTGTCATACACAAAACTGTGGTTCCTTTCACAAGAATCTCTAAATGTGGAAATGTAGTCTTTCTACCTACAGTCTACACCAATATAAAATTAGGTTATTTTTCTTTATGTTCTTCCCAAGACTGGAGGGTTTATGAGGAGACACATATAAAATAATGGATATAAAAGGGCCCCATCAGTAAGCTGTTAGACCAAAGACAAAAGTAGTCCATATGTATTTTTTTTCATCTGAATACACAGATCTGGAAATTAAGGCCAGCTTTTTAACATTTTTCTGCTTCCAGGAAACTTAGGTTTTTTCCTATGTTATCCGTAAGTATTTCTTAGCATCTCTATATCTTATTCAAAATATATAACATTTGTTTAGGCCTTTTTTTTATATATCAAGGACATAAAACTACTGTCAGTGGCATCCAATCAATACACTGCTAGTATTGGAACCAGCTGTCTGGATGAGCTGAATAGGGAAAAACCAATATAGATCTCCTAACTCTTGGAGTTACATTATAAGAACTTTTAGGTAGATAATCCACAGCTTTATTAGCTATTCACAGCTCCAGTATAAGGTCCAGGTATCCAGATCAGATATCCCACTGCTAACCAAACACATGAGCTGTCAACAATAATAATGTACCAATAGCTATAAAAGAATTTTTTTTTTTATTTTTATTTTTTTTTTGTTCAAGTCAAAGCAGAGCATTTCAGTACTCCTTGTACACAATGCTTTTCTGGGGTACAGTAGCCTTGTGACAATGAGTGCATATTAATTAAAAACAAGAAAAAGCTGGTAAATGCCTAAAAAATGCCTTCAATTTAGAATGACAGGCTCGCATCTGTTCCTACGTCTCTCAATCACCAAATAAAATATTACCACTAAGACTGTAGCAGAAAGGAAAATTTCTGCTTTGGCCTCCCATTCCAGTTTATTTTGGTAGCATTGCAGCAGGCTTTTTCTCTCCTTTCCCCTCAAAGTCCTCTTAAAATATGGGAATTCCTTTTGCTGTGTCTTGTATGGCCAGCTGAAAAATCTGAAAGATCCTGATCTTGGAGCCTTGGAAGTCATCTGGAAGCAACTCTGTGTAACCAGAGTCATAATGCACATCATGTTGCTGGCATTTATTGAGAAAGTGAAGCAACACAGCAGTGCCATAAAATTTCAGGGTTGCAGTCACCCTTGCCTGTCATGTAGTATTGTAACAGGGAGTTTATAGAGAGGTTGGATTTTTAAGGGCAGGCTGGGTGTCTGTTTGGTCCAAAGTTTTTATTGTGCTAACGAACTGTAACAGCTCTAATCTATTTTTAGATAGTGGCATTTCAAGTCTTTCAGCTCCTCAGTTCAAAACCCATAATGTGGAGATAATATACCGCTTTTCTACCTCACAGGATACGTGAGGGTAATAATTGTGGGGGTTTTTTTAATAGCTGAGCAGGAGAACAGCAAAATATACAAATTGTAGCTTAGGAATTGCCTAAAATCTCTAATTGATGGGAAAGTGCTGGGAAAAAGATTGCTTGCACTTCCTTTTTCTTATCACAGTTTCAAACCACCTTTTAATAGCCCCTGCCAGAGACAGACACTTGGCTAGACAAGAACTTCAGTCTGATCCAGAATATCCTTCCCTGAGTTTTTACAAGGACTAAAACATGAGAAAGAATGAGGCAAGGAAAACAATTACAATCTCTACAACTTATTTTCACATTCGTGATTATTCTCCAGCAAAGCATATGCCAATTATGCCTGCCTACTTCTCAAGCCATTATTAATTGGTTGATTACACAAAACAGAAGTGGATGAGATGTGATCTGAAAGACCTGAGAGTAAATATTTCAGGCTAAATTCACAAGGAAGAAAACGTTGCAGCTGTAATTTAAAAAGATGATACCTTTAGCCCTGCTACGGCTGTGCTTCCTTATAGTCCCCAGCAAAAAGAAAACCAAACCAAATCCAGCCCACACCACATTTTTAGCGTGTCCTTTGTGTCCAACCTACTATAGACTAAGACCACAGGGAACAAATATGTTTTGATGCTGTCGGAGAACTTGAGTAATCAGTACAGCAAATGTTTTTCATGTGCTCTTTCACCTGGCTCTACCTTGCCCAAAGTGATGATTTAGTTCTGGTAGTATAACCCACAGCATCATCCAGAAAAGCAACTTTTGCTATTTCCCTGAAAAAAATTGAAGCAAACGAAGTTTAAATTCAATTTTTCTTACCATATCCCCACCCCATTCTCACCCCAAATCAGGACTCTGACATTTGCTCTCTCTTGGTTATTGTCCACAATTAATTAACTAACTCAGAGCAAAAATCTTTCCATTGCAGAGACTTATTGGGACATAAGTTTGATTGTACACAAGGCCCATAAAACTCAGGTTAATTCTCACTAAAATCAAAAGAGATGCTGCTGGTGGCAGCAGCAGAGAGAAGATTTTACCTCTGGGAAGAATAATGGGTAGCAGGAGACAGCCATCTGCCATTTTACAGCAATTCTTTGCCACAGCCCTGGCTAATCTTTTGAGCTAGTCAAAGCATTCAGTGTCACAAAAGGTATCTGAATAACCTGGAAGCCGTGGCTTCCCCTTAACACCTCATCCAAAATTTGAATGTAGAATTTGACAGCTGAACACTTACTCTGTTAAGCTATCATTCCCCCCCCCGCCCCCCACCCCGATCTCTCTTAAAGACACTGAAAAACGTCCAAATGAACACTGGAGGCTTTTCTCCTGCATTCACACATCTTGTTCTCCAGTAAGACTTCAGCCCATTAGGTATCACTAATCGCCACACACAAAACGATCTATTTCTACAAGCAGCAAAGGAGCCCAGCAAGAACTCCAATTCAAAAATGAAGCACAATCAACATAAAAAATGAACAATTTTACTTTAACTAGTCTTAGAGCATCTTACCCTTTGAAGCAAGTCAGTTAAAATAAGGACTTTAAAACCCAAACCATGGCAGATATTGCCGTAGTAGATTTTTGTTGTCTGTAGGAAATTCCTCTGCCTTTATTCCTCAGTCCTCTACCACCAGAACACCTCAAGGCATCAGAGGAGGTGGTGACAGGAAAGCACTGCAGAAGGGATGAGGCTCCCAGCTGCAGGCACATCCCTGTCCACTGCTGTGGTTTTTGGCCTCTTTGGTCTCATCAGACAGAAATGAGGGGCAGGCTGCTGGGGAGAAGGGTAAAATCCAGCACTGCAGGCACCTTGCTCCTCTCTCGGAGCCCACTTAGACACCTCATGGTTTCTCAGATGTGATTTTGAGCCTTTGGGCCCAGGTAGGCACACCAACACCTCAAAATTTCATTCACAAGAACTGAAAGTGCTGGGAGCCAGGCATTTGTTACTGATGCAAACTCAGAGGTTTGCAATTGTTCTGGTTTTGACCTCTGGATATTCATTTGGACCCTTTTTCTTGAAAATGCAGGTTTGCACTCTGCTTTTTTCCTTCCTTTTATCACCCTTCCTGATGTCTTCTCCCAGCAAGCCCACCATTCTACCAGCACACAGTTAAAATGCTGAGGCTATGCCAGTGGCTGTTTAAGATGCAAAGGGGCAGAAAAGATTAGTGCTATCAAACTTTTTATTTTAATGGGAGTTAGACAAGCCCCAGGCATATTTGCACCTGCATTTGCTTGCTCCGTGCACTGCTGTGCCCCACAGATGTGCTTGTTTCAATTGACCCTAAGGCAGTAACCTGCAGAATGTATCCATACCGTTTGCTGCTTTCTGCTGACACATTTTCAAATCACAGATTTAATGGTCATAATTTTCACATTTAAAAACTCAGACTGTGCAGTCCAGTGCTGAATTTATTACCAGGTGGAAAAACAAAGTCTTGTATTGTACAAATCACCTGAGCTGAAGAGAAATAAAGGAGTGTGTGGAATTGTTCGGCTGTTTTTTCCCCAGATGTTAATATTTCTGCTATTTACTAGTAACAATGGATTTACATATGCAGTTGCATTATCCAATCACTACTAAAAATTTTTCAGGCAAAAAGAATTAACAGAAGACAGATGAGGGAGGAAAGGTGAGAGAGGAATCATCATCATCATCATCACAATCATCATCATCATCAAGGAGGTAAAATGGATTCTCTCAAGTCACAAAAGTCAATACCCATGAAAAGCTGACTCATGGGAAACCCTTACTACACACCTGCTTCTCCCAGGTTGTGCAGATTTATCCTCAAATACACAGGATTATCCCACAATTTATCATTAAAGAAATAAATTCCCTATCAGTGGGATTATATACAATAATTATTTGCAGAGCAAATCTGTAGTCCAGTATTGAAATCAGTTTTACTCTCTCAAAAATACAAGCCATGCAAAAGTTCCTGACTGATTGCTTTCTGCCTGCCTCAAAGGAATCTGCTGTACAGACGTTTCAACCTTGAAATCCCCTTTCCACTCCTTTTTTCCCAGCTTTGCTTCACTACCATGGATGAAACCTCACCTCTTGGTCGGAGCTGCTCCAGCTGAAAAGGACGAGGGATGATTCTGCCCCTCTGGAGCCAGTTAAGAAATGTTTTGACTGGAGCATCTTGTAGTGCTTCCTTTTTTTCTTTTTTTTTAAACACTGCCTCTGCATTATTGATTTTGGGGGTTATGTGTTACAATATAGAAGGGAAGAAAGGATATTTTTTTAATGCCGAAAAGATTATAACGTTTTTTAGTTTGTTTTTCCTTTGCCAGAGGGACTAAGTGCATGTTCACTTCTGCTGCTCATGTTGCAAGCTGCAGTGCTGCCATCGAAGGCTCAGAAGAAGCTCCTGTTTGCATTTCCTTAATTAGCCTTTAACTTTTCATGGAGGCAGAGAGAAAAGATTTCAATGAGTTTTAAGGACTGCCATTTCTGTGGCAACAGCCATAAACGGGGATTGTGTAGGTGCCAGAAGACCTCCAGAACAGCTGTGTCCTCTGGAAAAATAAGGGATGTTTATAGTGCCAGAAATCATTTGCTGCAGATTTGGGGAAGGTGTCTTTCTGCTGCCCTTTATCCCTATCTTCAAAGGGGATTGTGTGTGAATACAATTGATTAATAGATAGGCATTTGACGGAACTAGCACATCTTTCCTCTTCAGAGAAGGCAGCCTCAGAGCCTAAGGATAGGAACATCCTAATTTGCTGTACAATCAAATAACTGGCTCTTATTGTGGATTTTATGAATATGTTCATTTAGGCCATTGAGCAGCAGGGTACATAAGCTCATAATCAACTTTAACGTGAGAAAAGTAACATTAGCAAGAGTTTCTTAGGTTTGATAACATCAAAGTAATGTACGAATTGATATAATTGGCAAAGATTGGAATAAAGAAAATCGCCATACTGGATCAGATTTCCTCTGTACCCAGTATCCTTCTCTGTCTAGCTGTTCTCAGATCCTTTACAGCAGTCTTTGTCACACGGCCGGTCACAAATCCAAAGGTCAAGAAGGATTAGGGAAAAAAAAAATAATAATAAAACCGAATTTCGAAAAGCAAAGGCTAAAACTTAAAAAAGTTTATTGCTGGCAGTAGGTCAGTCCTCCCGGGTGGCGGAATGAAAAGTAGTCGCAATTATCAGCTCTGCGTGCTTGCAGTCATTAGGGATCGCTAACTACCTTTAATCATGGCTATGGTTCAGCTCCCCGAGGGCAAGGGAGCAAGAATTTCCACCTGCAGCCAGTAATTACAGCCACTTTGGCTCCCCTGCCACCAGCGCCGAGCTGCTGGCACCGAGCAGCTGCCAAAGGTGCCTGGGAGGAGCTGCTGGCACAGCCCAGCCCCAAGGACGGCATGCTCTGCAGGGATGCGGAGGGAACGGAGCGATGCAGGTGGAACGAGCCTCGCCTTTTTAAAGACTGAGAATTCAAGAATAGCTGAGGCTATGAGTGCTGCCATTGTTCTTGTGAAAAAAAGAGATTTGCTATTTGGAATTTTTTAAGGGATAAAACAAGGACAGAAATAAAAAATTAACAAGCGCTGGGGTGCCCTTGGAGATTGACCAAAAATGGGAGTGATGCAGGCATGCAAAAGCCTCGCCTTTTTAAAACCCCTGAAAATTAAAGACTAGCCAAAATTGTGAATGCTGACATTGTTCTGAGAGAGACTAATTTCCAAACACAACACTCTTTACAAAAAAACACAAAACCACCAACAAGATCCCAAGAGCAACAACAACTAAAAAATCCCACAAAAAAATTCTAAACAAATTGCCCTAACAAAATTTTTTGCCCTACCAAATTCTCATCCCCTACACAGTGTCTGATTGTGGTGTACAAACAGCCCTTTTTTAAGGGATTAAAAAAAATTAATATATTTATATTTAAAGATCCTGTGAAAAGTGTAATACTCCATTTCTCACCATAAATATAACATTTAAAGAAAGTTTAATATTCAACTTATTTTATTTTTCAATTTAAGTTTTTAGCAATTAAATTAGTGGGGTATTTAATTTTTAATTAATTTTTTAATTATTTACTATTTAATTATTATTATTATTATATGGAAATCACCATGGCCAACTCAAGCTTTTGTCTTTAAGTACCTCGAAGTAAGGAAATGTCAGTTTAGTTGCAAAATATGAAAGCATGTTGAAAACTTTTCTCACATAAAGTGGCCAAAAATTTTTCTAATGAAACCTCAAAGAGTCCGAGTTGAGATTTTTGGCTTCCAGAGGTGAAATATGTCATTTTCTGCCCAAAAGATGAACATTTTTGGAAGTGATATGAGATGTCTACAGAGGACCTCTGAATTCCAATACCCACAGGAAGAATAGATTCCTCATGTACAACACCAGCTAACCCTTCCTGGCCTTGAGTCTTAGAGAATGGCAACATAAAATGAAAACATTTCTGATTATTACCAATCTGAAGCCAGTGTGATGCATAATAGTTTAGCAACTTCCCATGACAAGTAACTTTCTGCTTCTACCCACCTTTTACTGGTCACCACAATAAGCAAATTTTTGTGATTATGTGCATATATGTTGAGTCAGTAAAAATTAATAATTGCAAGATTTTTTAATAGACTGTTCAGAGTCAGGCCAAGGTTAGAGGATTCCCCTTGAAATGTAAGGCAATAATGTATAACCCTTTAGCAAAGGTTAAGTAAAGTCAATTTTCATTTGAGTGAAAGCCTTTTATTTAGTATTAGCAATATATTTGGCACAATGTTCACTTTGGTACTAAAACAAAATCAAAGGGGGGAAAAAAACACCAGTCTCCTCAAGAGCTTCCCAGACAATTCCAGAGTGCTGCTATTATGACCTGCTTCAAAAGCTAAACACATAGATCACAACTTATTGGGGAAAGGAACAAAAAAAATTAACCAGCATGAGCAATGAAGGGGTTAATTACAAGACCTGAGTTAAAGGAGTCCTCACAAGCAGGCACTTCATCAAGCAATGGAGTCAGGAAACAAGGGAGAATAGATGAAGGTGCTAGGGATAATAATGATGGCAAGTAATGATTTCCCTGGAGATGATCTGATCTATGGCCACGAGCAAAGAAAAAAGGCTAGAAAGTACCATAACATTACCTTGAGTACTTAACAGACTCACAGTAACCTGGTGTCAAAAAAGGCCCATCACCCTGCTCATTTTAGGTAAAAGAGTTATGCCAAAGTACAAGAGGGGAATGCAAAATTCACATCTGAAATTAAACAGCTGAAAGGTATGATTTAACAATGCTCAAAACTCAATAAGCCAAAGATAAACAGCAAATTAGATGACTCAATGTCAGGAGGAAAAAACATCTTCCATCGATCCCATCGTCAAAAATTAATCTGCCTGAGAATGCCCTCTGCTCCAATCCCAGAACTGATGAAGAGTGGAGGAATAGAGTAAAACCTATGTACTAGTGCTTCACCTTCAGGCTAGACCCTGATTACAATCTCCTGTGAGACATTTCAGCATGAAGCGCCTCTCATGTTGGGACTGCAAAATTAAATTGCGATCAATACTTTACAAAAATAATTGGGGAAAAATGTTCAGAAGTCGGAGCTGTGCTGTGTGGCCAACAAACATATGAAAGTTGTTGCTTTTTTTTTTTTTTGCTTTTTTTTTCTTCCCTTCCTCCTCACCTTATCTTTCTGGGGGTTATTCTTCAGGATAGATCAGTTCAAAGGTGTCTCTTGGTAATAGTGTTCTTAGAATAGTTTCACTCACCTTGTTAGGGAATTTCAGAAGCAGCAAAGTACTTACAGTGTACCAAGTGCATTAAAATAATGCTGTGTTTTGAATCTCTTGCTCTCACCCTTGATTTTTTCATTGTTATTTCAATCTAAATTTGCATGCTTTTAATTATTTTTTAAACAGTTGACTATTTTTTTCCTCCTGGCAAAACATTTCTTATTTTTATCCTACCATTAAAAAGAGTTAAATTCACAGAGAAATAGGAATGCCAAAGAAAACACTGAATATGCCATATTTTGTGTAAAATCTTTCTAGAGATGTTAACACTTTCATCAACCTAAATGTCAAGATTCGGAGTTAAATTTAGAGTAAAGTACGTGTAAATAAAGCCATCCAAGTCTTCAGCAGCTCGTGCCGCAGATTCCACTGCTTTTCCAAGTGTCCTATCTTTGGTTATACCGAGTACTAAAATCCAAACAAACTGGAAGCAAGCAGTCATTTTTAATTTCAGGCTCTCACAATTAATAGAAACTGAGAGAAAGTATGAGCAGGATATGATGCCGTTCAAATTACTGCAGGATTTGGGGTGTGTGCACAGTTGGCAACAGATGTTCTGGAGCTTACTGGCAGGTTTAGAAGCGTATTTAGGATAAGCCAAGCAATTTAATTGTTAAGATGTGGCACAGGATGCATCAAAAAATGAAGTGCTCAAAATATGTGAATGTGACTGCCCAGCAAAACACATCAAAGTGGGAAGGCAAGGCAAGAGCACACCTCAAATATTCACGTTGGTGCAGGGTGCTCAGCCTGGGATGGATGCTCAGGAAATATTTTACAGAAGTCATCAGGCAGTCAGAACACCTTAAAAATGAGAGTAAGACTCTTTTCATTTCTTTTAAATTCACGATGAAATGAAACAAAATAACTCAATGTAAAAAATAACTGTAGATTGTAATCACAAAACCTGCATTTTTTTTCAAGTCATAAAACACAGCAGGAGGAGAGAAAGGGGGAGTCAGTCCTGAGGGATTTATGAACCACAGCCAGATGCTGCAATCCCCCAGAGGTGTGATTATCTCTTGACAACCATTTTCACTGGAGTTGTCCTATTGCAATGGGAGGGAAGGGAAGGGAAGGGAAGGGAAGGGAAGGGAAGGGAAGGGAAGGGAAGGGAAGGGAAGGGAAGGGAAGGG
>JANRGV010000073.1:68022241-68038085 GCA_024734035.1 Alethe castanea
GGGAAGGGAAGGGAAGGGAAGGGAAGGGAAGGGAAGGGAAGGGAAGGCTGGTTTATTTTAATGGGGAGAGAAAATTTCATTGAGCAGGGAGGAAGGAGAAAACAGCAAAGAAAGGGCAGATCTTCTTCAGCCCAGTTTCTGTTGTCCCCAGATAATACTTCCTCTAATTTATATTTTTTATCTTTGATTACAAGAGATAAAGTTGCACCAAAATCTAGATGGGTTTATTTGTCTCTAAGGAAAAAAATATAAACAAGGAAGTGTCACAATCACCCTGAGCCTGATTTTCAGCCATTTCTTGTGTCAGAATAACTGCCACTCACACCTATATCTCCTCTTGTTCATCTAGTAGAGATCAAAAATGGAATGAAATTTGGTGGCTTTAGAGGACAGAAATCAGCAGTGGACTGGGGAAAAGATTTCACATAAAACAGAAATCCAAAGAAATGTGTCTACTGGGTAATTTTGCTAGAAGCTCAAAATTCATTAGAAGATTTGAAAATGTTATAAGAGTATCTGGGCTAAATTTTCCCTCAACTTGTCTGCTTTGGTAGGATACTACAAGCCACAGAAAGACCTTCATCGTTCTGAGCCATCCAGTGCTAAAAAATATGATGTTTATGAACTATATTTACCCAGAATTTGGGCGTGTGTTTAGAATGAACATTTTTTATTATCCCCAGTAGATCTCAATGACTTAGCTTCTTTTTGCCAAGAGAGAATGTGGATTTATACATATTTAAATATACAGAATCTTGTCATAGCATTATAAGGACATAGAAGGGAAGGGACATAAAAAATTGTTTGGATTGGAAGAGACATAAAAAATTGTCTTCTTCCAACCCACTGCCACGGGCAGGGACACATTCCACTAGACCAGGTTGCTCAGAGCCCTACCCAACGTGGCCTGGAACATTCAAGGAACATCTACAACTTCTCTGGGCAACCTAACCCAGTGCCTCACATTAAAGAATTTTTCCTAATACTTAATAAAAAACAACTCTCTTCCAGTCTAAGACCACTCCCTTTTGTCCTGTCACTCCATGCCCTCAGTCTCTCTCCATCCTTCTCTTAGGCTCCCTTTAGGTACAAGGAAGGCCACAATTCCCTTCTCTTCTCTAGAAGGAGCCCTTCTCTTCTCCAGGCTGAACAATCCCAATTCTCTCAGCCTTTCCTTGTTGGAGAAGTGCTCCATCCCTCTGACAATCTTAGTGCCCTCCTCTGGAGTTGCTTCAGCAGGTGGACGCCCTTCCTGTGCTGGGACCCCAGAGCTGGCGCCATTTTAAACATTGAAATGCAGTTGCACATACAACCTTTCACAGAAAACCAAAATCTTTGCAGATGTCAGAGACTGAAGCTTTTGTGTACATTAAGAAAAATATTTCAGAAGTCTAAGGAGGCAAGATCATTTGGCAATGCCTGCTGTAACATAATTATTTAATGGATATTTTATGGCAGTACATAGAGGCCCTAAATGATAGCTGAGCTTCTCTGTGGTTGGCATTATACATACTAAGACAGGATTGCTGCCCCCAGGAAGTTTATAAACTAAATAAATAGGACAAAGATCAAGGCAAGAGGAGCATTATTATCTTTAGTTTACATATGGAGAACCGAAACACGAGGAGATAAAAACCTCCAAGTCCCACAGCGAGCCTGTGGCAAAGCAAAGTTCTGCTAAACCCTAATCCATTTCTAGCTCCTTCTCTCAGCCACATTCTTTCCAAAACAAGAAGCTGCCTGAGTTCTGCATGCAAAGAAAAGCTTGGGCAGCGAGTGAAAGCAGGAAACAGCAATTTAGAACTGACATACGTCATTTTGAAGCACAGATATCAAAGAACGTTAGAGACAAGCAATTCTCTCTTTTTCACAGGGTGGATTGCACAGGCAGAGGAAATCTGTAACCTCCCAGCCACTTTGAAAGCATAATACGGCTGAAGTCCACTGTCCTCTGCATCTAACTGGATGAGTCATGATCTTCATCCTGCAGAGTCTCATGGCAATAAAACAGCTTATCCACAGTGACTCCTGGGGTGCTTTCAGCTGTCACAAGGTGCAGCCTAGGACTACAGAGGAGGGAGCAGGGAATGTCACATTTTGCATCTCCTGGATGCTAGATCTGTGTCTTTCCCCAGTCCAGTATAAATTAGCACAGCTCAGAAGGGTTTCTCTAATTCACCACAGCTTTGAATGGCTTGTGGTCAGCCAGAACAGTGGAGTGCCCTGCTCTCTCCCTCTGTCTCAGCCAAAGGAATAGCATGGGATCATCCTGCCAAACCCATGCTGCATCCTTCTTGTGAGGTGGACTCCTCACAAGATCTAACCCTCTGGCTGCCCTCCAGCCCTGAGCCAGCACAAAGAGAGCTACACCAGGGCCCAAAAATGAGGACGTCCCTCACTGTGGCCAACTTCTGTTCAAAGCGACATGACAAACATCTGGATCCTCTCCATCTCACAGGCATCTCATCTCACCTGCCTTCAACAGTCCCTGCCTTTTAAGTTCACTACATTCTTGCTGGAAACAGAAATGGTAACAGCCAATTTATTTAACATAGAAGGTACAAATTAGAAGAAAGCCTACAACTTTATGCTTAGTACATGGCGTATGATTGCATGTGGATCATCTTTTTAAGTCACTGCTGTACATTTCTATCAGGTACAGTTCCCAGACTGAAGTTGTCACCTCTCAGCTCATTTTCCTTTTCATTTGTCTTCCTAGTAAGGAGCTTTTAGGTTCTGTAGAAGCCAAGACCAGAAAAAAAAAAAAAAAAGGAACATACTCTTTTCTCAAAATTAGCTCTAAGTCACACATTAGCCATTAACTCCTTTGACCTGTTCCTCTTTGAAAGATAGGTTCCACTTTAGGTTTCAACCTAAGACTTCAGTAGCTTTAGCTACTGACACAATCTCAATTGTTTTCTGTATTTCTAAACGACATAAATGGGAGTTCAAAAGCAGATTATAGAAAAAATACATTTTCAAGGTGAGCCAAATAATCATAAAATCAGCTCTTGAAAACCTCCAGAAATAAAATAGCACTTGATAGCTTCAGTAGTAATGATCTGAGACATTTAAATAAAATATATGCATTCAAGAAATCACTGTATCATGTGCTTAAAGTGGTGGGTTCAAATGCTAATTGGAGTATAAGATGAGAAATCCAAACACAAGTCAGTTTTGGTAAGAACGTGAATGCATTTATCAAAAAGATTTCAAAATGTTGATGTGAAGCCTCCTGGGATTGTTATGGATACACAGAAGATATGAACATAAAAACATAATTCATCTGTTCAAATTCTGGTTCCATTCTGTTTATTTCAGAATACAACAAATTTCTGCTCCTTGCCACTCTTTCTTTTTTCTTTTTTTGTTCTCCTTTTCATGTTTTTCAATGATGAGCAGTATCTATTTTTGAAGTGACCCACACAGAGTTTCTGAGTCATGTCTTGGTGAATTATGGCAATGAAACAGCCAGGTAAAAACAGGAGAAATAGAGAATCTCATAAGGCAAACATTTCTAAGGCCACTCTTCTAAAACACAGCTGCTTAAAAATGGATTTACCTTCCTCTACAGTACTTTGCTGCTCCCAAAATTACTTTTATTTCAGAGTGGTTCAAAGTATCAAAATGCCTGCACTTTGCACAGAACAAAGGGCATCCCAGATTATTTAACTCTGCGTGCTAACTAGTGTACTGCAGCATGAGGATCACTAGTGTGGCTGAAGAGATCAGTGCCCCAAAAGCTGTATGGTTGCTGTGCAAAGCCCAAAAGAGACCTTTTCTACCTTAGCTGGAATGAAAAGCTTACCTCAAGGTCTCTCAGTGGAAAATTCAGTTGAAAGATTTTTTTTTTCCTTGTAGTAAAGAGAAAAGTGAGTAGCATTTTCAAGAAAAATCTAGTTTTCAATGAAAGAAAGGGTTTTGAATTTTTTCAACCAGTCTCACTGGTATGTGAATACTGCTTGATAGCTTTGTTTTCTTTCTATCAAAAAAGCAGAAAAAGTTGAAACCATGATAGAAATTGATGTATTTCCTGGAAATATTGTCCCCAAGACATCTACAGGATATCAGATACAGACACTAAGCAATCCAGAACTACCTCCTCAGTGAATAAAGGAGAAGATGGTGTATAAGTCACATCTTTAAGATATGGATCAATGCCTTCATGTGAATATTCATATTCATTCAGTGACTACAATACATCACCTCCACTGAACAAGAAAGAGCTTCCATGCAAAAACTCACATGATGAAGCCCCGAAAAAAACATTTCTTTGCAACATCCCTTTATCAGAGAAATTATGTCTTCTATTAGAGAAATTATGACTGCATGAATTTTCACAGTCTAAATACAGAGCACTTGATCTTGTAGCTTTAAAGTTCTTTCATGCAGGTTGTTTTTTGGGTTTTTTTTTTGTCAGTGATTATGTATACATAGCTTTCACAGGGAATACAGGATATAAGGGACAGTAAGTATGCTTCAGCATATGGTGAAACCATATGCTTGGCTGCTTTTCTGCCTATACTACTTTTATTTATTTATTTTAAAATATGTGATTCACATTATTAGTTCAGACCTCTCTAATTTGCTTGGCCATATATATGATAGATTAATTATGCTTAATTTTTAAATATTATCTATTATTGTCTGGGGTTAAAAAGTGTGCATGAGACAGTAAAATAATTGGCCTGGATTTCCTACTGATGTAAATTAAGAAAGCAATATGAGTATGATCAAAGAACTACACTTTCTATCATGCAGAAATCTTTGATATGTCAGACAGATTCTGAATCTGAAGTCCTCCTAATACACCCTGCATGATTCTGCAGGAACTAAAAAATGGAGAGCTATGAACACATAGGTCTGGATTCTTAGTTCCTTGTCCAGTGAGTCATCAAGAAGTGAAGAAACCCAGAAACCCTGTCTATGTGCTGTGAGGAGCCTTGAGAGGGAGGCAGGAGGAAAAGGAAAAATGTGAATTCCAGGGGGACCAGCATGTTTCTACACAATTGGCTCATTTTGGTCTAAAATGTTTCCATCATAAGTGTTAAGAGCAGCCTTGCAGCAGAAATTTTTCCCTAGTTTTTCCCTAATTTTTTCCTAATTTTCAAACTATTTTGAGTTCAATTAGAAATACACTCCAAAGCAAGAAATGGCTGCATGGCAAAGAATTGTAAAAATTACCATGGTAAGTGTCATTATTCACTGTTCTACAACAAATGATCTTGTTAGATCACAGCCCAGTTGCTCCAGACTGGTGTCAGGCACCTCACACTGCTTTGTCTTGACTCAGTTTTCCCACTGTTTCCCACCTGAAAGGCCACGGACTTCTCCGAGCTGGGAAATGTCCCACCCTGTTTGATCAGAGACTTTCTGTCATTACCTTTCCTGCAGGAGAGAGGTGACAGCTCCCATTTGGATTGCTACCTAAGGAGATCAGATGCCTGCTCTGAAATCCCTGCTTCAGCACAGACTTCTAATGTGAGCTTAAATGTGTTGCTTTGCCTTTTTGCACCTCAATTCCTTCATGGCAGCAGAGGAATCAGAGCACTTCCCCACCCCTGAGGGTTAGACTGTGGGGTGCTCCAAGGCCATGGGGACATCTAAGGGGCTCAGCCAGGTGTAAGACTTGGATCTCCAGAGTCATCAATCCAGCATTTCAAAAGCCTTTAACTCACAATGAGAGATTTAATATTTTCAAGAAACAGTTCACTTTTTTTTTTGTTTTTTTTTGTTTTTTTTTTTTTTTTAAATAGAAGTTTTATCATTATTCCTTTAAACAGCTTAGAAAATCCCACATACAGGTTCCAGGACTTGATCTCATTATCTGTCTTTTCATATAAACTCTCTGTTTTGGTGCAACATGAGGTTTGACCAAGAGGCATTACATCTGCGCTGGCAGCAAGTCTGTGGATGTTAATATGCCAGGCAGGAGGTAGGTGATTTTTCTGGAGCCGTCGCTCTCTTTCTCTAAGGGAAAACACGGAATAAAAAAGTATAGAATGACCTTGCACTAATAAGCCTCTGCCTGGAGACAATGATTAAACCTGGTAGCGCAAGGGTTGGTTTATGAGTAATATCAGCTGAGGCACTAATGAAAGTATCCCATTAAAAAATGTATAACTTAGGGACTTGTCTGCACTGAGAAATTTGGTCACTGCTGCTGCTGCATTAATGTGCTCTGAAGCACAAACAGCAAAGTACACCCAGGTATTGCAGCTGGCTCTTATTTCTGACTAAATTAAACAGCCAGAAGTCCTGCACAATTTGCCAGGAGTGAAATCTGGACATGAAATCTGCACTTCAAACCTACTTCTAGCTCTAGGACCTTATTGTCCAAAAGTTTCTCCTCACCAAAGTAGCTGTAATATTACTCTCAAGTACTGTGACTGGTATGCTGTGGCTGGAACTGGTTTGTGCTGGACAAATACCAATGTACTCATACAAAATGTTGTTCTTGTACTCAGGAGTATCCCAGGACAGGACCAGTTTGAAAACACGTGCACTGGCCTGTGCCAGAAATTGTTTTCTTCATTAATGTTATTTTGAAAGCAAATTGATCTTCCTCCATTTCACTTGAAAAATGCCCACAGAAAAATAGATGTAGATTCTTATGGCAGTGATTCACACACAGCCACAGTTCTGTTGTGCAGGCAGAGCAGCTGTGATGGAACCAGACCATGCCAGGGTTACTGTGCAAGGTGCAAACCAGCTGCTGTGCACACCTACAGGAACTGTGACACATAAAGGACCAAAACTTCTCCCTCTAAACTGGGCAATCCTGCCCAGCTCCTGGGAAACCAGCAAGACACCAGTAAAACCATTCAGGCTGCAGAGAATTGGAACAGCAGCACTCATTCAGGAGAATAACACCTCAAGATATGTAAAGTGCAGTGCCTTTGAGCTTCACTGGCACCATTTTGGAGTATTTCAACAGCCCCCCTTAAATCTTTTAGTGAGTGATTGGAAAAAGAAACCCAAGAAAAATATAAATCCATTCTCACATATGAAGAAAATTAGGAGTATTTAACCTAGGAAATACTGTGATTTCAGTATTTTTGAGAATTTTGGTTTTCATTAGGAAAAAAAATTGGGAAATTCCAAGCAACTGCAACTGATTGTGACCAATGCCTGCAAAAGGTGCTACATAATGAACAAAAGGAAAAGAAATAAAACCAATAAAAGCAGCAGTGGTCTGTGAAACAATACAGGTCATGTATGATACTTCTCCTTTGCAAATGTTGAAAATTATTACTATAGCCATTCAAACCCTTTTTATTTTCCAAGCTATATTAAAAATTGAACACCAATGAAGGTTACTGAGTGGTTATTTCCCACCCATACCAGATTTAGCCACAAGCATGTTAAAACTGCACTTGGAGAAGGAGGTTAAGAAAACAAACAGACTCCTTGCAGGGAAAAAATGGTTCATTAAGATATTTTTCAAGAAAGCTGATCTATACAGTAGGTTCATATATTAATTTCTTTTATCAGGGTAAATTTGATGTTATCTATCCTTTGCTAAAAATAGTAAAGCCATTTTTAATGTGATCTGATACACAGAAGTGGAAAGGCATCTTTTTTAAAAAGTAGACGAAAAGCAAAACAGAGTTCTCTGTATAATTCTGACCTTTTTCCATGACTCGAACATATTTACTCAAAAAGTGAAGTGAAACGATCTCTAGTTTCTGAAATTTTCTACAGCCAGTTGCAGTACTAAGTTGCTAAAGTAGAAGAATAACAAAAAGGAAAGAAGATAAAATTTATTTTCTGACACAAGGACTCTTGTTTTGCTCCTGGCCATAAAAGTTAAAGCAAAGCTTCAACAAAATATCAGAAGGAGACACAAACAGCTGCTGCATTTCAGGTCTGACTCACAAACCAAAATCAGCGATTTTCCTAAACCAGATAAAACAAACTTCAGAATGTGGGGTTTCTGTGGTAAAATTGGATTTGCGGACAATTCTTCACACTGTTCTACTTGCACAGGGAACAAACTTTAACTCCCCCCTTTTTAAAATTTAGTCCACCACAAGGTATGGCTTCATATTTTTGTTTCAACAAATCAAGAAAGAAATTGAAGCACATCAGTCAGTAGTGCGTGCATAAAGCCCTAGGTCACTGCGATATGGATCTTTCTACCATGGAAATTCATTTCCCAGCCACTGTGAATACACCACATCATCCTCTTGTGGTGCCTGAACATGACACACACCTTGGAAGACAGGCAGAATATTAGGGTGTGTGGCAGGCTTTCCCCTTTACCTCCTACTCAGCCCCAATGGTGCTTGACAAGGATTTATCAGTAGGACCAGAGTGGGTAAAAGCACAGCAAAACACTGGAGCCTCAACACTAAAACTGGACCCTCTACACATGCGCAGGAGAATTTCTGGACCTGTAAATAAATACAATACTCTGTCACAATTCTTCTGGATGCATCCTTCTGGTCTGTGACTCTCAAGAAATTATAAATTCACTGAAAATGACTGTGACAATGAGTGACCTTTTTTACAATCCAATCGACCATGACAATGAGAGGGATTTTGTGCAATCCAACATTGCTGTTCTTGGACAGCACAGTCCTCAGCTACTCCCATTGGGTTTTAAGGGTGTGAGGTGGTTTCAGGGGTGTTGCAACCCTACTGAAAGCCCAGGCTGGGTAAAAGGAGCTGCCATGATACCCATCCTGTGCATTGGCTAAGTCTCTAAATTAATGTAACTGGGAGTTCATTCCGAGATTATTTTTTTGTGGAGAGAGATCTAGTTGATCCAGAAACGATCTCAGGATCAAGCTATTATGTACCTGAAAGGAACAAATTTAGAGTCCAATACTTTAACTGGGAGCATAAACACTATCTGCTGTGATCAGAACCTGAACAGTAGTCAGCTAGTAATGTAAAATCCTGGTAGAATGCCAGTGGAAAGAGGAATTATGAGCCTTCTCCCACCTAAATCTTTTGACTGCATCTGCACATGGCTGTTCCTCTTGAAAGTAAAGGCAGTTGCTTCAGGAATTCACTGAAAGCCAAGGAACAACAAAATCAACCCAAAGGCAACTAGAACTGGAAAATTCTCTGTACACCATGCAGAAATCTCACTGATAGCATCTGCTTCAGTGGACCTGCACCCCATAGCAGAAGTTAATTTGAAAACCCAAAAAGATAATTGTTGTTATGGCAACTGATAACAAAAATACCAATTAGCAATTCTCAACATGTGATTGAGACCCTGGAAATCTGTGTACTAACAAAAAATATCTAATCCTGGCAGGTTATCAATCCTTGTACAAGAATCCACAGCTACATCAGATAATTCCTAGGGGATACACAAATTATCAATATTTGCAAAAATACTGACTAAATATCATTTGAGAGGCTAACAGGCCTGGAGACCTCTGACTTTTCGATGTTACAAATATAAAATTATGGTCTATTCTAAATTCTTCTCCATTCTGATAGTCCAGGATATCAGAGACAATGGTGAACAATCATTATCAAGAACAGTAAGCTCCAGCCTTGTATTAACCAGAACTTTTATTAAGACTCCCCTTTGGTCAGAAAAGTGCCTGAGACCTTGTCTAAGGAGTTATTCCATGTAATGAAATTGATTCTGTTTACAACCACAGCAATTGTTTTTGTATTTGAAAACATGAAACACTGTAGCTGAACTGCTACCCAAACTGCAGCCACTTCTGCATCAGGAATTATATTTTCTTTCCAAAGAAAGGAAAATCCAAAAGGGAGTGGAGAACTGTGATCACATATTATTTTGTTGCACCCAAAATGAAAATGCTACGTGCAGGAAGAAAATGACAACTCCCACTCTCCAGTTCCCAATTTCTGTCTTAATGGTACACAATGGGTTAAAACAGTATGGAGAAAACACTGTATTATTCAATCCTGCAATAAATTTCTGCAGGCAATATTCAGTAGCTCAGTTCAACCACTAGCCCCACTGGAGAGTTTTAGTGCTCTGAAGATTAAGATTAAATTCAGAAATAGCAAAGCCAAATTTTCTAGTTTTTCCAAGGGCTGGGGGAGGATTACATATCCTTCTTACATGTACAAAATAAGTTTCCATTATTCAAGAGTTGCTCCACAGATCAGTCACAAAGACAAGTGTGCCATTTTCTGCAGTAAGCATGAACACTACCTCCATGACACAACCAGGTTTTGGTAAACAGAGGCCTTTTAAGTAACATTACAGAAGTAACCACTTTTCCTTCACACCTTTTTAAAGGGGCACTGGAATTTTCAAAACGGCACACATGAATTACATACCAAATGATCACACAGCACACTGGAAATTTACGCCTCAATGGCTGCTATTGTAAAAAGGTAGTCAATTTGCATGTCAGAGGAAGGCTAAACAGGCAAAGCCTGAATATCCTCACTTACACCACAAACTTCACTTTACTTACACGACAGACTTGATTTATTAATTTATTTCTTCTTTTATTCCTGATTTGTGCCACTTGAAATGAGACGTGAATCAGATATGAAGCACTGCAATGAACGATGATGCATTGATGAAGAAAGTAGAGTAGCCTTTGATAAAAGAATTGTGTGCATTGCTAAGCTCATCTTGTTCTACCAAATTACTTAATTCTCAGAAGAGGAATAGTCCCAGAGAGCCAAAGAGCCAAAATCAGTTCAAAAGCAAGCAATATATTAACATACACAGAAATAAAATGAAAATTAAAAAAAAAAAAAAAAAGGAAAAGAGGATAAAGAAGTGGTATTTTTCTCTGTCCATCCAAAGACCTCAACACAATTTACCATACTGAATTATGTCACCACATTTCTTGAAGGGAAGTATTATATGTATTTGGAAATAATGAGGATGCAAGACGTAAAGGACATCATTTTTAGAGTCACTTCTATTATTTGGGAGCCTCACTTCTAAACCATATTGAAAGAGCCAGAACTTCAGAAGAACAGTAGATTAAAAAAAAAAAAAAAAAAGTCCAGCAAATTAATAGGAAGAATAAATAGCCACAGTTCTGAACCAGGAGGAGGGCCTGACCCAGCCTTTTCTCTTAATTACAAGATCTGTCATTCTTGTTCAGTTCAGAGATTTAAACTGGACCATTTTATAAAGTGACAGACAGCTACCACATGGGTACAAACCTTCTCACCAAGCAGAGTTTGATAACTGAAAAAACAGCTCCACATTTTCCAGTTATTGTTTCATTTAGCCCATGATATCATGAACTCATCACAACAAGCACAACTTCCCATGGTGCAAAAACAGAGGAGGACAAACCTCCACTCAGGCAGTGCCAGGAACAGAACCTGTCTGCCTCACACCTTGCTCATTTGCCTGCAAACTCTGCTGCACACAACTTTAAGTAGACTCCAGAAGTACATGATACCATGGGGTTAATAATGGCAAGATTCAGCAGCCAAATAGAGATGGGTGTCAGACCCCTCTACACAACCTCCAGAGTAAAATCTACTGGGAAATGGAATCTGCAAATGAGAGAGAGAGAAAATTGAACTAAATATGCCTCTAGTGTTAAGGGCTCAATCAAGACAATAATGTTTCCATTCCATAACTACAGGTTTTGCTCTACTTTAGCACCTGTTTATTGAACTCTTTGCTTCTCAAGTTCTGAAATGGAAACAATGCAATTTTTGAAAGCAGTGGTAAAAAGGTTTTCATCACCGAGGAGCTGCAGCCATGGACAAAAAAAATATGCTAGATATGTAGCTCGCATTTTATCTTTGTATTTTTATGGCTAATTGCACTGCTCCTTCCTGGTTTTGAATGTTATAGGTGATTTGGAGACCTTTGTCACTTCTCTCAGTTGAAACTATCATGACATAACAAAAATAAAATCTACATCTGATAGGGAAATCAAAAAAATGCTAGTTGTTCTGTCTTTCAAAATTACACCGGACCTCAGACTAGAAAAGATTACAATGAACAGGAGTAATTCTTCACTGGCAGGGAGATGAACTAGGTAAATGAATCAGTCCTTTCTGTATCTAATTTCTATGACCAAGCAATTTCCATTGATTTACAGTATAATTCATAAATCTGTGGGTTCATACATCAGGATTTCGGATCAGCTTAAATAACGGGTATAAATACATTTTCACTTTATTTGTTAATGTATTGCAAATGAGGATATAAATCTGATGCGAACACAAGTTTACCTTCTTTTATTCACTTAAAATGAGAATCACTCCTGTACAAATGTCTAGCAGAGCACTACAGCACAGGCTTTGCTCTGTTCTTTAGTGAAGGCTCAAACTTGCAAACTAAATTTGAATCATTTACTTGTCTTCTGAGATATTTCCTTTTGACTGCTTTCTTACTTTAAGAAAAAGATGCATTCTGAGGACCAGATCCTCAGCTGTAATCCAACTAGAGCACCCTTCAGCTTTGTTCATCATCTTCAATAAAGTTTTGATAGCTCTCAGCATTTGAGGATTCGAGGTGAAATCTTTGTTCCAATTAAATCAATAAGAGTTTTCCTATTGAATTCGAGGATTTCATCCTTGGCCTTTCTATGTATACACATCTTTGTAAGACTAAATTGATATACAACAGCTCTGTATAACATGCATGTAGCAGATCCTTTTATGGAAAGCAGAAAGCTCTTCAGACAGTGCACATCCTGTTACCTCGTGAACAGTTTCTGAATGTTTATAAAACAAAATATAGGATGAGTTATGTCAAAGATTGACATAAATTTTCACCACTTATAAATATTTTGGACATAAATTAACATTTAAAATTTCTTTAAGCCTATCAAGCCAGCCATAGTCTAGCTTTATTATCAGCTAGCACATAGAAAGCCTTTTTTTTTTGTTTGTTTTAAGAGTCTTTCTTGCCTGTGATCATATTTTTGAACCAAGGGTTTCACATAAAACCAAAATGACAGTGGACATTTAACAGGAAAAGACTGAAGCAATAAATGTCCAAAGAGCAGCTGGATCCTGTTTCAGTCTGCATGAGCTCCACCAAATAATTGACAGTCTTATTGCCTTTCCATTTTACACAAAACTACAGTAAAAGAGTGGTTTCTTCTGGAAGCTATTCCATGTGGAATGTAACTTATATTCAGTGCAGAGTGATACTTTATTTGAACAGTCGACAGTGGCTCCATGGGTGGATGTTTTGAGAGAAATTTAGTTGTGGAAATTAAAGACAGGAAAATGTAGGACCCAGGTCCACTCAAATCTGTGACAGTTTTTCTATCTACTTCCATGGGAGTTGGAAAAGGCCTTCTGGGGGGAAATCCTGGCTCCTTTGGTCCTCTTTTAGCCAAAAATCTTCAGGACTGTGGTCACAGAGTGTAAGCATGCCCATTATGGAGAAATTTAGAGAGTCCTGTACCAGGATCTGTTTGTCAGGCAGTGCTAACTCAAAGCTGCTTTTTAAAGTACCACATTTCTTGTTCAAGACCTTGCATGTTTTATAAATCTTACATCGATTTTTGAGCTGCAATGTGCTTTTCACCCCTCCTCTCCTCCTGTTCATACTTCTAAGGTGTAATGTAGCAAGAGGAAGGACTTGATCCTGCACCACCAAACACATGGAAGACTTGCCTGAGATCAGTGGGTGTTCAAGACCTATAAACATTTACACAGCCTAACACCTCCAAAGATTTAAACAACCGCCCTCCCTCCCTAATTTCAACACCTGGCAGAATCAAAGCGAGCTGAAGAGAAACAGGTCCCACAGATTTTCACCTTTGCGCTCCTGCTTTTATCTCATTACTTCTGCTAATTTTGCCGCAAAGCATAAAGTAAACCCTGCATTCCAAAGGAATATAAATGACATAATTTAATGTGACTAAGAGATATACAGATGGCACTGCATTTCCTCTGCACTGTGGAGAGGTCAGGCAGCAATTGGCTGTAACACAAACTAAGCTAATACAGAGTTACAAGCTGCCAGATCTTGGTCCCTCTCACTAACAGCCTATGCTATGTGAAGTAATTGGACATGCAGCAACTTTCTCAACTTAACTAAGGGACAATGTTGGAAAATGTCAGCGCTCCAGCTTGAAATATCTTCGTATTAATAGAAAATATTTTAGGAGGTTTTAATGATGGAAGGTTCAGAAGGAAGAGTATTTTGGGTAAGTGTGCCCAGATCTTCAGCTCATCTATAGTTTAGTCTTACTTCCTTTAAGAAAACTGCAAAAATAAATCTTGAAATTAAAAAAAAAAACAAAAACAAACACTTCTATTGTTCATTTTGATATGCAAAAGAAGTAATAATAGTTTGTTATTGCAGAGTCTCTAGTTGTTCTCTACTTTTCAGTGTCCACAATATATCCAGTAACACTACTACAAACCCATTGAGTTTCTAGTATAAATTCCCTCTTTGAACCTGATTCTAAGGGGACTGAACTTCATCGTTTTGTCAAAGCAAAAACTCCATACAAACTGGGCTATGACTCTGTAAAAAGTTTCTGACTAGTCTTTTTTACTTCAGAAATGTAAAAAGAGGCTTTAAAGCTGCCTCACCCATGCAGCTCTACCTCAGGACAAGCTCTCAAGGAAGGCAAGCCCGAGGAGAGGGAAAGAAGAGGGCTTAACACTGCAGACGACCACGAGGATGTCCTTAGGAGAGGCTACAAAACACAAAACTAAACAAGCACTTCCCTGAATAAGAAATACAGATTGAAATGAGAAAGCTCATAATTTAGACCCAGTGCAATCACATCTTGATTACTGCTTGCTATCCTGTTTCCTTCCAGGCTGCACAGCAGGATCAGCCAGGACACCCTGAGGAGCTCCTGACATGCCTGGAGTTATGAAACAGCTGATTCACAAGATTCAGGGAGGCTGAATAAACACCAGGTAAAATCCAAACATTTTCTGAAAGAGTTAGATGGGTTCACGGTCACATTTGCAACTTCTTACATGCAATTTTGTAAACATTGACAAACACATACAATAACTGCAAAGTTTCTGGATAAATACTGTCAAATCATTCCCTAATGGTTACTCAAAACACATTATAAAGTTATGTACAGTTTACTCATGCAAAAGGAGTAATTTTCATGCTCCTTTAAAAGACAGAGCAGCCCTCCTGCTTGATTCCCCTGACCCACCATAGCTTAGATAGTTCTAATTTTAAGTAACAGTTGGAAATAAAAATATATATTCCAAGTCATTCAGGCAAGAAGTGTGGGCAGTGTTACACTCCCGAAGAGTGGGTGGCAGATGAATTTTATGAGCAGAACATATGCTGCTCTCTCAAAAATCAATGCAATGCCTGCTTTCATGTGCCAGAGCAAAGTCCTTTAGGCACCTGGGCTACCAAACTTCTCAAATGGCCTCCAAGGATACAGCTGTGACAGCTGCTCCTCAGTCAGCTCGGTGGGCAGCAAGGGATACACATCCATTACAAATCTAAGCTGGACAGAGTTCATCCCTGCCTGTCCCTAATTGCATTTACTTCCCAAACTCTCAGTCAGTACGTACCAAGTAGCAAACTCCAATTTTAGTTCTTTTTTCCCTTTAATCTTGTTGGTCATTTAATACTTCAGTCCACTGCCCCTTCCAAGGTTTCACTTTTGCTACTGTGATTCCCCTGGTGCAGCAGTTTCATCTTAAAGCAGAAGCTACTCAAGCTACATGCCAGCCTTCAATGTTTCAAATTTAGGAACTTTTTGAGGTGCTTGCTCTTAGACAGCATTAGCTGGCTGTGCTGCTTGATTAGCAATGCTCTTTCTGAGTGGTATATTTACTCCCAGGAGCACTTTATCATTTATCATACTTATGTTCATTTCACTCTTATCCCAATCACGCTAGCTTTCATGTAAAACGTAAAAAAAAAAAAAAAAAAAAAAAAAACCAAACAAAAAAAAAACCTGTT
>JANRGV010000073.1:68038185-68072314 GCA_024734035.1 Alethe castanea
AAACTAAAAAAAAAAAAAAAAAAAAAAAAAAAAAAAAAAAAAAAAAAAAAAAGTAAACAAGATAAAAACCTGTTTAGCACACCTTTAATATCACCCTTAATGTGCCACACACACTTCAGAGACAAACAATTGTTCTGTAGCTTCTTGATGCTTGGCTTTTTAATTTACTCCATCAGAGCTAACTGAATGTAAATATTAGGCAATGCTGTGAGAAAATATAAAGCAGTATAGAAATCTGCCAAGAGGAACAATGGAATCCAGGCCCACCATCTGGTCCAACACAACGCTCCATTTCACAAGGTATCTCTTGGAGAATCCTGTTACTGGAGCACAATGTGATTTTGGATCATGGTCACCCTGACAGCCCTGCTGCAGGGACTGCCCTGCTCAGCTGGGTCAGATCTCTGGAATGTAATCTAACTCAGACAGACATTTTCTTTTAATCTTTTGTCCTAGAGGAACAATGGATGCCATCTGTTTCCATAAGAAAGTGCCTTAGTAGGCCTTCCATGGCTGGTGTGCTCCTCAAGGGTGCAGCTGGAAGGGAGAGCAGCTAAATTTGTTCTGTGTTACAGGAACAGCAATCACCAAGCTACTTAAGCATCACAGGAGAAAACTGAGGAGAGGTACCTCTTCATATGAGTATTGTAAAAGGTAGTTGAAAAAAAATAATAATATTAATTTCTCAGAAAATTCCTTAACAAAAAGAAAACATTTTCTTTAACACCTAAAAGAAGATCCTGTTTCCTTGTCCTTAGTTCCTAAGAGAAAATTTTAATTTTGATTTAGAAACTTCCTAATGAGTAAATTCTCAGCTTTACTTGTTATTTAAAACCTGAGCTTTCCAAGCTTATTTTCTTGTTCTCCAGGCTGTCAGGTTGTTGCAATACTAAAATGAAGAAATAATATTCATTTACAGCTGTCTAATTATGTAAGGCATCCAGTTATATTTCAGATTTCTGACTTACTGGAAGTTGCTTCAACACAACTTGCATCTCACGATCTGAAATAATGCTGTGAATAAGTATTTTTATATCTATAAAAAAGAGAAGAAGCATTCAGCAAAAGAGATGGGTACAAAATACTTTTTTTAGGACTTTGAAATATAAGGGGAGAAAATAAGTTATGGAAGGACAGCCTTGTGAGTAGGTAAATTAACAGAACCCATAAACCAGGAGTTTTGTGGCTGTACTAATCACTGTAATGTTCTGGAAACCATTGCCAAAGCATGCTTCAGAATGAACATGGCTAAAGCATTTACCATTTTTTGGTTAATTCCAGCTGTTTCCAAAGCTGTTGAAGAATTTCATCAGAACAAGATTTTAAAAAGCAGTTAGGACAAGAGTCATGAAGTTTAATCTTCAAAGGACAACGGTTATACAAAAGGACAGCAAATAGGTTATTAGGCCTATTTCATGGGCCCCAAAATTATGTTCCATATCGTCAAAGGGCAGAATTTATCACAATTGCATGCAAAATCCGTCACAGTGTGTACACCAGTTATACCCCTTCGAGTCAGTGGAAAATCAGAACTAATATCTCCACTAAGATATGATCTGCACTATGGAAGAAATTGCATTTCCATTCTACTTCATCATCCTCTTTGTCTTTCAGATGCTGTCGTACCCTCTCAATCAGCTGCTTCCCAAAATTCTCTTGGTTCGTTTATTTTCCATCCTCCTCGTTTTTCCCCAGCCCTGGGGTCTGCCCCAGAGTACCCCAGAGTGTAAAACAGGAGGGGACACACAAGGACCCCACTGACAGTGGCAATTTCACCTCCAGGACATGCAGCCCCCGAGGCTGAAGACAAGTGTGGGAATGATCCTCACTGAACCTTCCAACGGCTCTCGCTGGGTTCCCAGCCTGTTACTGAGCAAAAAACACCAAACTGTGGATCTTGAGCCACACAGGGAAATAAAAGCACCTATAATAATTTACACCAGCTGAAAGTGGGGGTTTTTTTTAGAACAATCTCAGGCTTTCCAGTTCAGATTTTGATATATATGTAGTAATGATCTAATGTCTCATAGGCTGTTATTTATCTAACAAGTGATCAAGTGCTTTCACATAAGGTTATTCACAGCTATTTTTATACAGGCACAAGATGGTTTTGCCACATAAAGCACACTATTTTAGCAATTATGTATTTTAATATTTCCATGTATAAACCAGGCACTGCTTCTATATTGTAATAGAAAATACTGCAACAAGATCACAAACTTCTACCTCGTTTGGAAAAAAAAATTAATAAAATTGATTTTGGCTCTGAGAAATATATATCCTAATAACATTTAAATCACTGCAGGCACAAAAAAACACTTAGTCTTAAATTTAAAAAATAAATTTTTTCAAATACTTTGAATAACAAGAAAAAAAACCCCCTCTGATCTCTGATTAGTTAAGCTTTTTCAATGCTGAGACACAAAATACAGTTCAAGAACACACATGATCGTGGTTGGGTCAATAAAATGAGAGAAGGACTATGGGTTGTACTAAAATGAATATTAAAAGTGAACCTACCCTCAAAAATTCAGAGCATCTTAAGCATTCCATATGCACAATCAGTGCTCTCGATTATTTAGATCCATATTTCTATTCTATTATAAGAAAATAATCCTCATCTAGCTTGACTTAAAGCACATTCTTGCAATATAACACGAGTAAGTGACCAAGGCTTAAAAGTTAAATGAGATCAGCAGGAGCCAAACACAGAAATACATGTAAAAATATGGGCCAGGGGGATGTACCCCACAAAGGTTTATTTCCAAATTCAGTTTCCAAAATCAGTCCAACAGCCTAGCTGTCATTGCAGTGGCTGAATTTGAACATTTTAAAATGTAGCTTTGACTGATTAGCTTCCTTAATAAAAGTAGTAGCAGAGGAGAGAACTAAACCTGTCCAAAAGGCTGCTACAAAAGCCTGCACCTTACTTTCCTCCCAAAGGAGTACAAAGCTTGGCTTTTCCCTGGTCTGCCTCTGGTATTTACTAATGATTCAAACAAAAATTGATGAAAGTAGTTAAATTTGACAATGGTTCAATTTAAAATGATTTTTAGTTGCGGGACATTTCAGTTGTGACTCTGAAGGGAAAGCAGAGAGGAGATGAAGCATGGCAAGCTTACAGTTGCTGGCCAAAACGAATCGAGGTTCACACACTGATGGTCCAGGAATGAGGTCCGTGGACAAGGGATGCTATTGAAACCCCTGAGGAAGATGCTGGAGAATTGATTTGAATGCCATAATGAGTCTATCTGCCCTGTTCCCTCAGTGAAAAATAAAGGTAAAAGAAAGAGCAATCAGGAAACTTTAATGATAATATAAGGCAATGACTTATATTCAGTTTTGGTTTTGTCAGAGAATCGGGAGAAAAAGAATAGAACAGGACAAACTGTGTTAGCTGAACATAAAGTGAATCCTCCATTTAAACATTATTTTACTTTTCCTCAGATGTAGTCCTTGCTCAAAATTATTCTCCCAATAATTCTGGCAAGTTCTGACATCTGCATTAGTCACAATGGATATGTTATGTGCACTCAAAATAGATGTTGGAGACCTCACAGACCAGAAACTCTGCTGAAAATTTTCATGTCATCAACTTTGCAATTTGCTGTTCAAAAATAGTTGCTACTATATATACCCATATTTTGCTTTCTTGAAATTCCTGGTCAGCAAAATAGTCAATGAACGGTAGTACAGGTAGAGTGGAGATTAAATCCACCTGATCAAAAAGTGAAGACAAGTAAACTGTCCAAAATTCACAGAATTAGAACACATTCATTGGTCTCTTCACTCCCGCTCCTCCCCTCAATACTTGGAAGGACTTTTAGGACCACTTTGAATATAAGAGGGAACAAAATGAATCAGATATGAAATACTGCTTTGCAGTCAGACTCAGCTGTGGGGAAATTACTGGCACAAGAATCAAGTGTTGCATTTAAAGCAATGGTTTGTAACTTTATACTTGCTCATAGTGCACTCAGAGTTTTTTGCAAATTTTCTTCACTCTCCTTGTAAGGCCTCAGTTCTGCTTTAAGCTCATACAGACCTTAATAGAGTCAGCAAGAACTCTGCAGATTAAACTGTTCAGATGAGGTCATTTGCTCAAGATGTTTCAAATTTTGCAAGAACAAATGATCCTATGAGATGATTCCATTACAGAGGTCAAAAGGCTCGTGAGAAGGACAATAGGAAATACTTTTCTTTCTTTGTCCATAAAACACCACACAAAAATTGTGCAATAATATGAAGGAAGCCAAGGCAGGAAAAAATGAGCAGAACTTGTCTTCCCCTTGATTTCTATCCCCACCTCTAATGCTTACTTTGTAACACTGCTGCAAATTATCAAGGGAAAGGCTTAATCTTCCTAAATTGATTTGGAATTCCTGTCATATTAAAAAAGTACACAAGTCTGTAAGGGAGGGAATATATGGAACAGCACGGGTTGCAGCTCACGGGAAGGAGGTTCCATGTGTAAACTGTGTTTTTCAGAGAACGGCACAAAGCTCATTTTGATTTTGTGGCTGAGTTAAAAACTAAATACCATCAACTCACAGATCTAAGTACTATCTGCAAAGGGAAAAAGAGAACTTTTTTTTTTGTCCCGGTTAATAAATTAATCAATTTATGCATTACATAAATGCACAGAAAAGAGGTGGAATGAATTCTATTTTCTCCTGAATGATCAAAGTGCTGGCCAATGTTATGGCTGGAGGCCAAACTAGACTGAAGATGGTTTTCTCCATTATACCTTCTGCTGTATTCTGATCTTGGAATGACAGCAATTTCTCTATGTTTTTTTAACTGTATTCTTCTATTATGGAAATAAATGGTTATTTAAATGCCATCAGTTTCAAATCACTCCACTGGAAAATACAATAGGGAAAAGTATCAAAGACAAAGAACTTTTAAATAAATCTCATCTTCCCACCTGCCATATGAACCAATATCTATGCCAGGTGGCAGATGTTCATGATGGTGCTTAAAATAAGTTAAAATTAAATACATCTCAAAATTTAATTGTTTTTTAGTGTAAAGGGCCCTCAATTAAATGATATTTTATTTTATTTTATTGGTTAGATATCCTATCAGAAGTGACCTGAAAACCCAGAGCTCTTTTACATAAAAGAAATTATAAAGAGATCAGAATCTCAAGCACTAAAAGAGAGTGTTCTTTCCTCAATGTAGTTTAATATGTAATATCTCATAATCAGACTACCATGACAGAGAACTCTTCATCCTTTCAGTATAACACTTAGACAGCACATGTGGAATTTTCTTGAGGCATGACATTTTATATAGGATATAGATCAGACATGTTTTTCTCAGATTTTCTGCAATAAATATATTAGCAGTAGAACACCATATTCAAAAATGTCTTTTGAAAATTGAGTATGTATCTGATTATCAATTTTTCAAGTGATCTTATCATTTATAAAACACTTAAGTCCTCTTCTAATTAGTATAATTTCTCATCTGAAGAACTGCAAGTTCCACAAGACAGCTTTCACTGAACATTTCTCTTGCTGATGTTTCCTATATAAAGATAAGCTATGTCTCTTTTTAGGGCATCTTGGAGTTGTAAACATGTTGCTATACTTGAAAGTGACCATTCAGATTTAGCTTTTTGTGAATAAATGCCACATCACACGTTGTTCTGTGTCTGCTCTGTGTCAGAAGCTGGTACAGAAATTACATGTAAGTATCATATACTTTAGTTCTACATGATTTCCCCAGGATAACAACATTGCCTCAGCTGAAGGAATGACAAAGGATTTACACATTGCTTGATTCATCCTCTGCATGAGTTTCATAAAGCAGTTGTGGGCCTGAGTAAGAACTACACACAAACCATGCCAATGAACTGTTGAATGAGGTAGGAATTCCAAGAGCTGGATCACTGGATCACAGTGCACATGCCTTACTTTCAACCCTTGAGAAACCAAGACCTATGGCAAAAAAAAAAACATTTCTCATCTCAGTGAGATGTGGCAGAAAGCCCAGAGAAAATAAACCCCTGAGGAGGCAGCAAAAATATCACGGAGTACTTTTACACCCATAGGACAGACCAGATACTTGCTTCTGTTGCTGCAGCTACAAAGAACTGGTTGAACTGTCCTGCACTAAAAACCAGCTTATAAAAAAGTTTATTTTCCTAGAAAAGGGCTGTGTATGCTCTTCACTGTAGGATGCCTGCAGCCTTCAGGGGGCCAAACTCATCCAAAGGATGTGTCCTAGACTACAAAAGTTGATCTACTGCTAAATTTTAAGGAATGAGTCTTAATTCCAAACATAGTTGTGACAGGTCTGTATAGACATATATCAGGTAATTTGACTGTGTAGTGATTATGAGACCACAAATTCTGTGGTACTGAGGTACTGAAATTATAGTTTTTGTTCTACAAGTATTAAGGGTGGTTTTACCAGTGTCTAAACTAGCTCCAGTATACTGCCAGTGGCTGTCATTTCTTCATGAATGAGTTGCCAGGAGAACTGTCTGGGTTGGTATGAAGTCAACAAGCCCTCATGTAGTAAAAATGTACAAATACAAATAATTTATGAACATAAAATGGATCTTCTACTACCATTTTGATGAACACAAAGACAGTGCTTTCCCAAAACCAAGTTCACTCAATTAAATCTACTCAATTAGCACAACACAACTGCCAAATAAGTCAACAAATATTGGTTCATAGCTCATTTGAAACCTAGCTTGGAGGGAAGGAAGACAGGTGAGGGCAGTGAGGCCTTCAAGGTACTGCAATAAAGCAGATTTCGCGAAGAGTTGAAAGTCATGACAAACTAAGACAGTAGATATAGAAAAAGCAGAGATAAAGCACGAAGGGATACATGAGACATTTAGTCTAAGATATTTCTGTCTTTCCTGCCATGCTATACTTCAAACTGCCCAGTTTGTGTATCCTCTTTCCAAAATTTTAAAGTCACTTTTGATCCCCAGGAAACAATTTTTCCACACCATCCAGACAGGTCTGTATCCCTCTCCCTCTCACCCCTCCTGTGTTGTTCCTGCTGTCTACATTGTGCACGAACAACCAGCCCTTCCCTGGTCACTGTTCAAACCTCCTCAGCAGTGCCACAGAGGTGCCGAAAACTTGCAGGCTGTTTAGGAGGCTGATCACTAAACTCCACTTGGAAGTTCCAAATATATATAAATTACAAACTCACTATGTGTCTGTGTTCTCATTTGAGACATGACCTTTTGTGTGAAACCCACTAATAGTGAACATATGTCACAGTAGAAAACTCTTTGGCACCAAGTTATTTCAGTGCATCACAGTTAACAAATTGTAATTCCAGCTCCATAGTTCCTCTGTTCATAATAAAGCAAATCTGTCACAGAAAAAAATAATCTTTCTTTCCCATAAAAAGACTCATAGTTAAAGCATATAAGATTATCATTATGCAAGCTCATTAGGCGTACACAAGCTATACTTTTCCCAGTACAACTGAAATTCATTGATAAAACAATGAAGTGAACTAACACCCCTCCTAAATAAAGTTTCACCAGTTGCACTGTATGTTAATGGAGCCATTTCATTGTTAATGTGACTGACTGCTTATTGATTCTTGCAGTAATCCTGCAAGGGCTTCAGAGCACAATTTAGTTTGGAGAGCTACGGGTCCAACATCTATGCTCAATTACAACTTTCAGAAGGGTAGATCAATAAAATTTAAATTGCTTATGGTAATCACAACTTCAAATCATTGCGATCAGCATAAGCAATCTGCTGACCTCAGCCAAGCTCCTAAATTGAAACTTGTAATGAGTGGTCATTTAGTTTGGGTCCATTCATATTATTTTGGAGGCAGGTGATGAACAATTAAAGATCAGTCAGCACCTTCCCTACCCAGCAATCCCCTCTGAATTCCCAAAGTACTAATATGGAGTAACCCTGGGGTATAGGCCTTTGCACTTTCTTAATGGGTATTCTGTATGAATAAGCAATTATATTTTCTATTAAACAATTTCAGTGTAATTGAATTAGCAGTTATAATATTGCTCGGGCAAGCAGAAGCTTTCCTAGGGAAAAATTAAGTGATATTGGCTAATTCAAATTAATTTATAAACCTGAAAAATGTAACCATTAAACAGAATTGTTCACCCTCCCAAAAAAATTACAATTAATGAGCATATTGTTTCAATGCATAAGTTTCCTAACAATTTGCTTTTTGGTCATAATGGCTTTTTCCCAGTTCATTATAAAAACCTGTCTATTATAATGAAAATTTCATAGGCTGTTTTCTTTGACAAAGCGGGTTGCAAGTTTAAACAAAGATAGCCTGCAGATTACTTTCACGATAAGGAGTCACCTTAGAATTACATTTTAATAAATCATTGACAATAAATCTTCTGTATTACAGCACTAGGGTTTAGAGAGGGAGGAAAAAAGGCAAATACAGAGAAAACAATCAATGAAAATCCCCTTCTGCCAATATGAGACTAGATTGACCAACACTAAGGCAAAGTTTGCTACACAGAAAAATAAAAGCTCAAAAAGCTTTAGAAAAACGCAAAGCAAACAGGAATAAAGTCTGTACAGAGATGCAGATTTAATTAACCTATTAATTTACTAATATTCACCTAACAGCCTTTTACAATGGTCTGTATTCAGGGTAGAAGTCACTGAATATTTAAACAAGCCAGCAGACAATGATTTGGGAATATTTTCATTATTATAATGCCAAACCCATGATTCTGGTTCATGAGATTACATATTATTCACAAGCACTTGGAAAACTGATGAGCATTTCCATTTGAGATTCACAAAACGTCACATGGGGTTGAGCACAGACAGTGCTTTGCCTGAAGACTGTTTTAACTGGTTTAGTCATCCAAACAGCAAGAACAACTCCTGTACATTTACTAGGAACAAGAGGTCTTAAGGCCAGGAGCATCCGTGCTACGTGAAATATTTCTTGCCCTATTAACCAACATCAAAAAATATACCTTATTTATACCCATTTCTGCACAGCTATGCAGACAAAACTTCCAGTGGCTCACGATTCAGCAGGGGTGGAGAGAAGAAATCTAAAATAAACTACCCAGACAAAAGATTTCTGAATGTGTTATGCAACACTTGGATGGCTTTCTGAAGTGAATCTATCAAAAAAGTGTTCTGATTACAACCAAATCTATCAATGTCACTCACTAGCTTTTCCAACCAGCATACCATGGAAGTGAAAGGTAAAAACTAGAAGTGGCAAATTCATAATTCTTGATTAAACAGAATCCAGAAGAAACCCCATGCCTCTGCCTTGAGTCTGTGGGTTGCTTCCACAAGAAAGGGCTTCTCCCCTCTGCCTGGCCTGTGATTTTGTATGTAATGTAATGCTCCTCAAGAATATCAATCTTGAAAAGTACACTGATGTTTTATAGCTGCTCCTGTTTTGCAATACAAATGATATAATTACTTGTTTCTCGCTGGAGGGTGTCCAGTTCTTTCAGTTCATTTTTTAAATGCAAATCTTATTAAGCATTTTATCCTAAAATGTTTACTGCAAAAAGGGCAGTATGATCTCAGACAAAGATGGACAACATCCCTCTAAAAATAAATACCAGGCAGGGAATGAAACCTGAATTAAAGCAGCATACCAAAATCTGAATTGATCACTTACTGAAATATGTTAACATGATGTAATGGGCAACTACTAAAATCAGATGTACAGTAATATTCCATGAATCACTGCTAGCTAGCCCACAACGAATAAGGACATAATAAAGAGCTCCGCTCACCAAAAACCTCAACTTTTATAATAGCTCTGAAATGTTCTGTTTATCTAGCATAACAAATTTCTCACCACCTACAGCTTCCCATTTTTTACTGGGGACAGACTGCAAACTTTCTTTACAGTGGCAAGCAAAGCATTAACTCATTCCTTTGAGTAGCTGCTCACTCATTTGGGCTCACTAATGACACCCTAATCTTCAGCTGGAGACCACAACCACTCAGAAATTCCTGGCAGCGTCTGGGCTTGAAATTAGATCCTCCTGACCCAAAAGCACAAGCCCCTACTATTCAACTTAAAGCAGATTGGGCATGAGCTGTGCCCTGTGAGACATGACAAATGACTGAACACTTCTGCTCCCATCCATTAGAGGTCAGTGGTATTTGTAAGCCAGCCAACTCATTACAGGACTGCAGAAAAGGGATTAATTAGTGTCCTAGCTTAGCTTCAATTATGGAACAATCCATATTCAAATTGTCTATTGAATATGGTGGCCACTATATGAGAACTCTGGAAAATGTAAAGAAAATTATAGCATTGCATTAAGGGGGGGGAAACTCCTGCAGTTCAATGACATTGACAATGTGGTGACATTCATCCTGTGTCCCTCACCCACTTCCAGGTCAGCAGGATGGCAATGTCCTCTCCAGCTCCTCTGCTGGAGAAACAGGAATCCCTCTGTGGAAGAGAACTGGGCCACTGCTGCCCTGCTTTTTCCAGAGGCAGTCCTGAAAATGTTGACAGGAGAAATTCTGTTCTCCCCTATTTCTCCTAACATGGGGAATAGCACGGTGACAAACAAGATATGAGTAGGTAATAGAAGATTCCTGTATGACCGAGTCTGTCCAAAATTCTGTTCTAAAAGGCAGAATTTCCAGCCTGTATAACTAGCTCATCAATTGGTCTATAATTATCTGGGGCTCATTGTCACCACATTAAGATTCCTAACCTATAAATTGTCCTTGATTTTTTAAGTTCTTCAGAGACCACAGCTGTCTATTTCCTCCAATAATTAGTAGATTTAAATATTTGACTATACAGGAAAGTCATAAATAACATGCATCCTTGCCCTAGGTAATGCTTTAAGACATTTGAGCACATAAAAGCAATATGACATTATAAAAGTTTGTGAATTTCTTGAAAGAAAGCTGCAAAATTGGCCTGACAAATCCTCAATCCATTTATTCAGAGTGAAAAGATAACATTTCTACTTGAAAAAGAAGAGAAGAAATTACCAATTCCCTATGTGAACCGAGTGGAGAAACCAGTGGAATATCCAAAGCTAGGTTCTGATCCAAGTAGTGTAGCTATATATCTGGGACAGATTGATTTTAATAATTATTTCAGATTTTCTGTAAAGAAAACTTTGGTGAGAGCTTTAGGCTTCTTATCAGCATTGTGCCCACAAAGGATCATTTTCCATTATTTTTTTAAATTTATTTACTTCATTGTACTTTTTCAATTGCCAGAATCCTGCAGTAACATCAGCTTCACAAAACTCTTGAAGCAATTACCTATTTGTTGAAAACTCTTGGTCAGAACTAAAAACACTGCACTTCAACCAGGTCTTAATCAGCCAAGGACAATGCCATATAGTATAAAAACATCATTTATTGCCTTCAGGGAATATCTAACAGTAAAAGATGCACCTTGTGAGTTTGGCATTATTGCAAAAATAAATGTGCAATAGGATTGGCAGCTTATTGCAAAGACTTGGGGGTTTAATTAGGATGTCAGAAGAATGTGGGTCTACTGAAACTGTATTCTATTGTCCTCTACGGAAGGAAGAACATGTAGGGACAGAATTTGGCCCCCCTGTAAGGCTTAACCCTGAATTATGTTATTACTCACAGCATGAATGAACAGACCCACAATATCTGTCAATTTCAATGCTCTTGACCTGTGCAAAACTCAGAAAATTATTATCTGTCTTAAAATCTCTCTGAAATTTAAACATTGTCTCACTACTTTACATTTTGTTACTGGACAAATTTGCCCCAAACCAGAACAGTAAATCCAGGTAATTATTTTTAAATAAATAAATAAAAGTAATTATTTTAAAAATTTATTTAATGGTTTAGCCTTAGATTGTCTCACTAAAAATCTCTTCATTTCAGCAAAAGTTATGGATAATACAGGAGATGGTGAACAAAGAATGGCCAACTCTTAGAACAAGAACTCCTCTAAACATACTTCATTTTCACACGACTGAGTGGTGCCTGCTAAATCCTCTGCTTTATGCACCTGCTCCCATGACATTGCAGTGCTTCCTGTTCTACATTAAGACATCTTGGGGTCATCTGCATAATTAACAAAAAATTAAAAGTTGGGGGGGGATGATGTGCTCTTAGTTATAGAAAATAACATGAAGGGGCTGAAACAACTGAGAAAAAAAAATCCCATGCTGCAGCCATTCTTTCTTTTTTTTTTCCTTGAAAGAAGTATGATATTGAAAATATCAGGGATCTTTGGGTCATGAGAGTTTTCTGTGGACAGAGATCAGATTTCAGCCTCAAGACACTGCATCTGATAGCCCATCCCCTCATATCTGCTCTTTTAAAAACTAGCCCATGGACAAATCATTCCAAGAGTTAGCTGAAAGTATCCTCAAACCTTTCACCCTTTTTGTACTCACAAAGTGATCTAAACCCAGCACATTAAGAGAGACATAAAAGAGTCCCCACTGTTTTTTGTAGGTACAACTTCTGAGTCTCTCCCTTCCTACTTTACAGATAAGCCATGCAAAGACTTCACTCTGGCCTTTTGCCCCGTAAAGAGTTTTTACTGAAATGTGTGTTGCAGTAGAAAGATAAATAGTCAGAGTTACAGAAATCAATACAGCAAAATTCAATAAATAACAACAAACATCTACTGGACAAGACCTAAACTTTCACTGTGAAAGAAGTTGTTTTACTTCCCTACACTTGTACAATATAGACACTTCTGCGCATTCACATCCTTAAGGAATATAACATTTGAATTTAAAGACTAGGGCAAAATGTGAGATATATGTTCCATCGCCATCACTGTTTAAGAGACCTTTGAAACCAGAACCAGAAACTCAAATGATATTAAACTCCATCACACGTATAAATTTAGATCTCAAATTCACTTTAAACTATGGATGCAAGATACAAAATACAGATCCAGATCTCATTAGCCTTAAGGTCTGCAGCTATCTGAATCTGACATTTTGACTTGGAGCCATTTCTGCTAGGAATCAGAAAAAAATTCTCATTTTCCATTTAGTCATTCCCAGCATGTTTTGCTTACGATTTTTTTTCACTCTGTCCCTGCACGAAGAAGCCATTGAACCATCTGTAGTATTCAGATAATAATTTCCTTAGCTATAACTATATAATTCCACTAATGAGAGCTACTTGAGAGTCTGCTATCATCCATTTCCAAAGATGTTATTATAGTTTGATCTTTTGCATATGCAGGCATCACTCCACCTTATAGATGTGGCTAAATGGATAAGAAACCACTTTTTAAAGAAACACCGTGCTGAGGCAATGTACATATTGCAAATGCAAATGGCATAACTAATGAGAAATATCATTTTAGAGAGTCTGAAACTGTTTAACAGAGAGAAAGAACTCAGACAGAAGTTTTGGCTATAAGAAAATAATTTTAAAATAGCCTGGGAAAGTTAAAAAAGTATTGTTTTAAAATATTTCAACCTATAGTTTACAAATTAAATTTTCACTTAGAAATCCACCAAATTTTACTATTTATTATAAGCATTTAAAGAGGTAAATTTGATTTAAAAAGGGAAATTGCAGGTCACATGTCTCTTTAATTTTTTTCTTTATAGTAGGAAAGCTCAAATAGAATTCTCTTTGGTAATTAGCCATCATTTATTTCCATTTTTCATCTGAGATCAGCGACAAAAAGAACACCTTTAGACCACACCCGCCCCAAAAAGGCAGCATTACCAATCACAGCAACAAATCAAATCCTCCAAAGGGCCTGATCTAGAGTTTATGGAAGTCTCTAAGAATTTATTATTATCTCAGGCCACAAGATCAAGATAGTTTTTCAGCTGGTAGCTGGACAATCTTCCAACCACCTTGCACAGGATTTCCCTCTGCAAAAAGAAAACTATGCAAGAATCTGCTTTGCAGCCTTTGTGGCAGGGTCCCTGTGCCAGCACTCCACACTGAGTTCACGCTCACCAGCTTCTCAAATAAAAATATGCTCCACGTAAGAGATTCCTGAAAACTCTTCACAACATGACCTGCCCATGCCCTTTATGAGACACAACAGCCTCTCCATCCATGGCTGGAGTCCTCCAGCACAGAAGTGCCTTCTTCAATGGAGAGCACAGCTTCAAAATGCATTCCTCAGAGTGCTGATGGAAAATGAAAATGAGAATAAAGGAATTCCTGTTCTTTCCCAGTATACAAGATGCTCCTTGCAAAAATCAATCTGTGCCATTTTGGAACAGTATCGCTAATGAAATTACCATAATCAAGAACTGCAAAGGCATTGATTACAAAGCACTAAGCTAATAACAGCCTTGAATGAGATTCTGATGTCACTGAAGGCTTACAGAATCTGGCCAGGATTTCTCTCTCTATCATCAAATAATCCCACAGAAGAGCTTAACTTGTCCATCTACAAGCAGATGATAAATCCAAGGTCATTGTTCTACAAGACACACTGGCCCCCAATAATATAAAAATGCTATTCTTTCCAGACCCTAAGTGAACTTGTCTTACCAGTTAAGATAAATTCAAAAGATCATCCCAGTATACTTAATGCCAGATCTTCTATCCTCCACCCTGCAACCAGCATAAAGCACAAACCTGGTAGCTCTGATTATCTTACCAGAAACAGCCCTAATCACAGTTTTGTGACGGATTCAGACCAAATCTTTATGGATAGACAACTCAAAGGTGCACACAGGTGGTGGTATGGATGAAGCTGGAACTGGAGCTTCTTTGGCTTTGCTGAGATGATGTATAATGCCAAATTTAAAAGCAAACAAACAAACAAAAAGCCAAAAAAAAAAACAACCCAAACAAAACAAACCACACAAAAAACCAAAACCTTATTTGGATTATGTCCTGTATTGAGGGTAGTTGAGGGACTGCAGGCGTGGTTACTTTTGAGAAGCTGCCAGAAGCTTCCCCCATGTCCAGCACTGGATGCCAGTCACCAGGTGACTCACTGGCCAAGGCTGAGCCCACCAGTGCCAGTGCCAGCACCTCTGGGCTAGCAGATTTCAGAAGAGAGAAAAAGCCTGCTCTACAGCACCTGTACCTGGAGGGAGAGTGAGGACAGGTGAGAGCAACAAGTCTGCAGTTACCCAGGTCAGTGAGGAAGGAGAGGCAGGAGGTGCTGGAGCAGAGATTCCTTTGCAGCCTTTGATGCAAACCATGGAAAGCCAAAGGGATGCAGGCATGCCCCCAGGGCCCAGGGTGGGTGCTGGAGGAGGTGGGTGCCCAAAGGAAGCTGTGACCCTGTGGGAAGGCTGGGCTGGAGCAGGGTCCTGGCAGGACCTATGGCCCCGTGGAGAGAGGAGCTGGAGCAGGTTTGGTGGCAGGAGGTGTGACCCTGTACAGGACCCACACTGGACCAGTCTGCTCCTGAAGGACAGATCCATGCTGGAGATGGGGCAGGATATGAGGAGTCATCCCTCTGAGGAGGAAGGACGCAAAAACCATGTGAGGTGAACTGACCAGAGGCCCTATTCCCTGCTCTGCTATGCCACTGCCAGGTAGGAGGTAGAGAAAGTTTGTTCTTGTACACATCTCCTAGATTTCACCTGCCAGGTGCCTGAGAGCTTAAACTGTACACTGTCTGTAAATGTGCATGTAATCAGAGATGCAATGTTTTTGTCCAGCACACCTAAAAACTTCATAGGTTCAATATGTTGCACTGTTATTGGAAATTTCAGGGGTCCCAAATGCCTAATTCAGCATTTCTTGGTTTTTTAGATATTTTCATTTTGTGAAGCCATAATGATTAGCACAGCTGAGGCCCCTCACCCCACATCTCAGTCATATGGTGAGAGCTGTATCCCAGTTACCCTGATTTAAAGCCAACCCACATCCAATGTATGTGCATTCACTTGAAGGACCAGGACTGGATTAGGCAAAGCAAATAAAATGGAGCATGCAAGTCAGAGAAGGATGTATTAAATGAGACCCTACAGGTATTTTCCATCTCCTACAGCTAAGATTCACCCCCTTTTTCCCCCCAATAAGATCTGAGGCAATAAAAAATCTCCCAAGACCTCCCTCTTCCACTAATGTCCAAAATGGTCTTTGTTTGCGTAGAAACAACGTAGAAAGATATAAAAATAGGTTTAAATTAGCATATTGCCAAATTGGTCTACTGTAACAAGTGCTTTGAAGTCTGGCATGCTGACTGATTCCCCACAGGAAGTTGAGTACTCTGAAAACAATTAAGAACAAAAAAGGGGCGGTGGTGGGGGAGAGGAGAGAGGGAGCAGGCAAGTACAGTAGTTAAATTAAGCAAAGTGAGCCTTGGAATAGTCATGGGACTAAACAAGCCATTGAATCACTTAATAACAGCTCTTCTTTAGCAGTGGAGATAGAAAACACCGACTGGATTTTTAGAAGCAGAGACATTAAGGTTTGAAAAAGCAGAATGACAGAAGTTTAAATTAAATAAATGAAAATTACTTCAGAATATAATAGAAGGTAATAAGGCACCAAAACTGCCAGGAGTTTAGTAGCTAATCCCGTGCTCTAAAATTGATCCTAATGTAAAAGCATTGTGCAATTTAAAAGTAATGAACATAATAATCCCTGCCATTTTACATAATAAATAAATCTTAACTATGTTTCCCGTTTGTATAAAGCCTTATGAAATGAGGGTTTTGGATGTTAAAAAGATCCAAATGTTTGTTTCACAAGGATATTATAGCGATACAGTGAAATATGGTTTGAGGGAGAAGGTTAAAATATATTTTACAGGCAGTACTGAGTAAATATAACTATGTCTGAAAAACCACACATGCCATAAAAAGACGGACCTCTCAGATTTTCCTAGAAACATTTTACACCGTGGAATACCTTGTCTACAGCATTTTGTCTACACAGAAATGCACAACCACCTATTGAAAGATGGTTTTTGTTATTATTATCATTAATGTTATGGTAGCATGCAGGGTAATTGCTGTACAATAAGGAATATCATCTGTCCCAAAGACCTTTGGATTTTTAAAAACTTTGCTAACTAACTTTTGATAACACGACTTCAGTAATTAGTGCTTTTGGTTGCCAATGGAAGTGTGAAGACTCCACCCTTGGAGATGTTCAAGGCTCAGCTGGACGAGGCCCTGAGCTGGCTCACACAATTTCTGCTCTGCTCCATCACAGCTCAGAGCCCCTTCAGCACGGGAGAGCTGCGAACATTGGGGTTGGAGGACAAGGCAGGAGACCCATGCTGACCTCAACAGCCTAAAGAATCACCCCCATTGTACAGTAACTGTTCCCTGAGAATGTGTTATTACAGATGCTGCTATAGAAGATCAGTAAGCATTATCCTGCCAGAATAGCAGCTCTGAGAAAAACCAGCTGCCTTGAATACTGATTCATGGTACTGCACTCCCAAATTTAGCAACCAAGGAAAAGCTAGAGAGCTTGATACTGACATTCACACTTCTGGCCAGAGGAACACATATCAGAAAGAACAACTGGAAGTGGGAGAGCTACAGAACTCTCTCCAAAGGGATTTTTGCACAAGTCTTACTATATTTCAGCTCCTCTTTGGACTCTGTAACCACTACATAGACTTGAAAAAAGCAATATTATAAAATGAAAGAAAACTAAGTAGTTATTATTAAGCTTCTCTGTAAGTAAAACAACATAGTCTAGAAAAGCTAAGTGAGAGGGAACCCTATTTAAGGTGAGGCTGGAAAAGATTGTGGTGATTAAATTTTGTCTTATGGATTCCATTATGGACTCCACTCAAATGTGTTTTTGTTGTCAAGAAGAATTCGAGAAGAAGAATTTTGTTTGTCATATGTCAAGAACCTTCTTCATTTTTAAAAGCAATACCCAACTTTCATATCTTACCTCAAGATTTCCTGGTGATCTTGGGACATTTTTGTCAAGTTCTCAGGGTTTTGTCAAAGACAGTCACCAGGTGAGGAGGAAGGAGCAGGGTGTGAACCATGAATCTGGGAGATTTGGTGGAAGAGAACAAGGTATCCTACAGACTTGCACTACTCAGGTCAAAAGCCACCACATGAATCTGACCATGTCCCTTCAAGCTTAAAGATCAACCCAGCTGGAACTTAGATAGTAAGAACCATCAGCATTTGCTACCATTCATTTTAGTGATTGTTCTCACCTTTTTATTACTTCCTCTTCTTTTTTTAATATTATGTATGATTCTCTTATATTATGTATGATTCTTTTATAGAATGTATTAATATTACAGTACCACCTATAGCAACAAATTAAAATTGCAGCTTCCACCAGAAACATGATCCTGTTACAGAAGGTTCTGTATCAATCTCACTGGTAAGACCCAGTCACTTGCTCAAAACTCCCAAAAGGAAGGTGACAGAAACAAAATCAAAGCAAAAAGTGGCCCAGCTTGCGCCACAGAACAGTAGAAAAAGTTTCCCAATTCCAAGTCCAATGTATCACATGGCTTTACATTTTCTTTTGCACTTTACCTTTATGTCTCTTCTTGTCTTGCAGCTGAACATTTGTTCTTATTTATTCTTATTTGTGAAATTTGTATTCTTATGTGTGTGGGTAATATACAACTCAGCCATGTAAACAGGTAATTTCAGGAGTTAGGTTTTGTTTAAGCATTAATTATTTTATTGATAGAAGTTTGGAGACTGGAAACAGAAGCATAGAGCTGTTACCTGACTTGGTGAAAAATAAAATTGGGCTAGAACACAGGCCTTTTGGTGCAGCAGTTATAAAACTTTTAGGTTTTATGTGTAAAAGCAAGCAACTGGTACTCTTGGTCAGACCTACCTGTAACCTGATTCTCACAGCATCAAGGTCCTGCTAATAAAACATATCTGCCAGCATTGGGTACCTCCCCAGTATGATTAAATAGAACAGCTCCATGAGTATGATCCTACATGCCTGCAAAGAAGCTCCAAGACCCCACTGATCTTAAAACTTCTTCACTCACTAAAGTCAGTTATTGCCCGGGGAGGGCTGGGGGTGGAAAGAAAACAAGTTTCACTTTGCATGCATTCCTGGTCAGGCTAAACAATTTTCTAGGTAGCAAGCATAATATAGGAGATTTTAAATGCTTTCTTTGAAAGTAGAAAAATACATCTTTTAAGCAGTCAAGCGTTAACTGTGAGAATTAAAAATATCTGTTCCATATGTTCAAGTCTCAAGTAAAGTAATATTAAGTATGTAGAAGAAAGTTCAGGTAGGAAGAGCAAATGATTAAAATAAAAGTCCCTTGGGTCAAAATGCGAGCGCAGTGGACATAGATAAAATACCAGGGAAAGGAGATGAAATATAAACAGGATGTGCTGTGGTGTCCAAATGAGAAACATTACTAAAAAAAAGTATTGCATCATTAACCACTCCATCAACTGCCTCTGCCAGGGCTGCAGTGGACTTTGTGTTGCCCACACCTTGGAGAATATGAGAATCTCAGATCACTCTCTGGCATGTTTGCTAGTCTCACTTTAATACTTCAAGTTTGATCAGGAACTTTCTCCCCCCTCTGTTTTGAAGTTAGATTAGCAGCTGAAAAATGATTTCAGCCGTGTGATGGGGCTCTCAGTGTATGACTGAGTAGTTCGTATCTTCTGCATTGATATCCCTGGTCCTCAGAGGCTGTGATATGCACTGCCCACAAGTTGTCTTGCAAAATCCATCCATTGTAAAAATATTAAAATGTCATGTATTACAAAACAAAATATTTTGATTTCTCAAATCAGAGAAATTTAATTTTTTTTAAAAAATAGTTTCAAGAACTATGCTTAAAGTGTTCATTCAGATCTAACAAACTTAATTCAGTTTCTGAAATTACTGGTTTTAGAGGTTGCCATAAAATTCACTCAGTTTGTCTATCCTACATCTGAGTTCATTCCATGCAAATTTTCAGACAAATTTCTTAGCAACTGAAAGAGTTAAAGGAAAAATTCCTTCTTATTCCCACATTCTGAAATACATAAAGCACAAGTGGATTATTTACTTTGTGTGCTTGGGGTTTGGCCATATCAACTCTTTCATTTCCAAGTCAGTGAAGTTGTTTGCTTTCACAGGCACAGAAAAAAAGCCACCAACAAGGATGAGGAAAACAAGGATACCCTTGATTGCAATCCCACAGAAACTGGGGAGAGGACTTGGGGACATGTCCTCCTAGCCTGTTTGTTTTTAATTGACCAGATTTCAAGTTGACAGTGGCCCTTTTAGCAGTGCACTGAACAAAAACAGCACCACATGGCCAGCAGGGTCTGTTTTAAAGTGGTGCTCTCTCACTCCCCTGCTGAGGATTGCACCATATGAGCCATCAGTAACGCCAAGGCAAAGGCCAAGCATCAATAAAGCTCTTGCTGGGATCAAGAATACGTAAACAATGGAGCAGCCACTTCTAGGAGTGGTTACAGCAGAGGTAAAACTGAAGTTAGGTGGCATCTAGCTTTTTTCCTCTGAAATTTTACAAAATAGAGTATTTTTTTTGGACACTGCTGCTGGGAGTAAATATTTTAGTGCAGGCTGTATTCTGCACATACTTAGTTAAAGGAATGGAACATGATGGAGACTATTTGATTAGGTACAAGGACTGTGAGTGTCAGTGGGAACAGCTCTGCTTAATTCGCTGGCTGCTGAATTAGGTCTGTAGTCAAGGCATTGTATCCAGATATCAGAGTAATGCGAACTAACTAATTAATGAATAATTTACATACAGTGTCCTATTTCATTACACACACTCACAAAAATACACTTTTATTTAGTGCACTTACCTCAGGAGTAACCTTCTCTTCAGTGATGTACACCTACCTGCAGTTCAATATTCTTACACTGGAAGTTCACCAAGAGCAGGCTGTTATTTCAGAAGGAAAAGTCCTACAGAATTTCACAGGGATTTCTGCTTTACTTGGCCCTTCTTACATTCCTGCTATAGGGTGGATTAAGGTTTCTGTGGGAAGTATTTATTTATCTACATCCTGGAATAGTTTCCCTAAATCCTGCTAGCTTGTTTGGGAGGGTGGGTTCCTTCATAATTCATGCACCTACAAGACTTAACTGGACAAATTAAAGAAATAATATAAACCCCCTTGCAAGGACATTACTTCTCTGACCTTAACCAACTCTTTGTTGCCATCTGTCCCTGTACATGACTCATCCCATTCTGCCACATTACCATTGACAAGGGCACATAAAGCCACAAAAGGAGTTGATGGGCATTCACTCCAGAGCATTAGCTACCTTGCTCCATGCTCCTGGGATCTGACTGTGCCTTTTGACAGCTCTCCAAACACATTTCCCCATTTCTAGAATGAAACTGAACCTTTGCACTTTATTATTATTATTATTATTATTGTTCTCTTTCAGCAAAAAGGTAATTGGGCATGAAAAGTTCAAACCCATTAAATAAAAACTCAATTTAAAATATTTTCCATCCACCAAGCAAGCTCCTATTCATTATGCTGACACTGTACTCCACCTCTGTGCCAAGTGGATCACTCAAAGATGCCCCCCACCACTTCCCTGGCATTTTGTGTGACAAGTAAATCTGCTGTGCACACATTGCTTTATAGGGCATCCCAGTTTTTTCAAATACAAGCAACATTTTTTACAGCACCTTTAAATTCCCAAGTTGAATTTTGTAACTATCGAGGTAATTTGAAGTAAACTATTTGTGCTGTCTCTCCTCTGTATATTGTGGCAGACAGACACAACTTCTGAGTTTTATTTCTGCTTCTTTACTCACTTTAAGTTTTTGAACAGCCTCAGTCCCTTTCACTCTACTGCTAAATACAAATCATAAAATGTGTTTACATATCAAAAACAAAGCAGGCAATCAAAATAAAAATTGCTTTGTTCTCTAGCAACCGCGGCAGAAGAATTCAGATGTTACAGTTACCTGGTGCCTTGTTAATTTAGAGAAGCGAAACAATACAAAACATTCTAATGTTTCAGCCACAGGTTACACATTCTGTTTTCACAAAGGTCACTTTTTCCATAAAGCTTTTTTAGTACAAGTTTACTGTACAGAGACGCTCTTTTGTCTTAATATCTATTATAAACATCTTCTTTAAATCTAGCAAAATATTTTCCCTTTACAACTTAATCTGCCAGAGATGCAGAGCACAGCTACTTTATTCTTCACAGGTCGAGACGTGAAATCTAATTAAAAAAAGCCAAAGAGGGACATCTAGTGGCACCACGCACAAAATTAAATATGAGGAGAGGGAGGAAAAATCTACTGCCATGCCCATGGATCTGAGATAACTGCTGGTTCCTCATCGGGAATGAGGAAAGGTTGAAGGGAAGTCCAAAGTAACAGAAAGGAAAAATTCAGCTATTTTATTATTTTCTAACACATTGCCACTTACAGTGGGAATAACTGTGAGTCTGATTTGTTTGAAGAATGTTGATTCCTCTAAGTGAACTGAATCTAAATTAAAGTGCCATAATCAAGCAACGCTGCCCAACTGAACCCCAGATTCAAATCAGGAAACTGTACCCTGGTTTTCACTTGCAAAATAATCCCCAGGAAAACCAACAAGACTGCAGAACTAATTTCATTTACCTTGCAAGTAGGTACTTCCAACTCCACCCAAGGGCCAAACATCAACATGAATTTCAGTCTGACAAAACTCCTGACCTCTCGCCCAATGAGCAAATGATAAAATTTAGTGTTTATCACCTGTATTAACAGCGAATATGCCATTGTAATCACCACGAAGTACTCATGCAAAATGAGTGGAATAAGCCATCTGTCAGCTAAGGAGGCAGAGCAGCAGCACTGGAACCCTCTCCCAGCTAAGACAAGGACAGAGCAACAGCAAGCTCCAAACAGCTAGAGAGACAACAAAAGCTCCTGAGCTTCATGGTCCCAACTAACTTTAGTAGCAGAGTGTTCACAACAAACTGACTCTTGTGAAAACACCCCTTTGAGAGCACAGAAGGAACTCTCACATGATGCGTACGGGAGTTGCCAGCCCTGCTCACTGAGAAATGCAGCCTGGAAGATGGACCACACCTGGTTTGATGTGAAAATCCCATAGTAAACAACTTTCACTGTATAGTTGCCAGTATTAAATAAATGAGGCAGTCACACACACTTAGAACACAACTGCAGGGTCTTTATAGAAAATTGAGGCTTTAGCATCACTTTCTATCAGAAGAGGAAGCAGATTAAGTTCTACCTTTATAGCAATTATTTAGGTCTCTTAGATACTTGAAATTAAGAACTTTAAACCTACCTTGAGCACTTCTGTGGCGATTCCACATGCACTGATCCTACAATGAGGGTGAGATGAAGCTCAGAAATTCTTCCAAGAAATGTGGGACAACCTTCAGAGCTGACACCTTTCTGCCCAGCTCTCAAACCTACCCTTCTGAAGGTCCTTTCTGTTTTCCATGAAAGCAGTACAGTGAAAAGGAATTGTTTTATGTAAACTTGAAAGCAAGTGCCATCTAAGACCTTCCAGGCAAGAAGGAAATAATCATCCTTTCCCAGTTGCAGGTGAGATGTCATTATGGGGGCACTCCCACTGCAGTGCTCTATGTACCACAGGTGCCTTAAGGCACCTGATTAAACAGAATTGGCTACACAGCCCATCTTCTCCATCCTGATTTGAGGTATTTATAATCCTCTTTGCTGATATTTAATGACTGGATACACAAAGAAAAACATTCTTAAAAATGAACTTGTTCTAAAGAGATAGTAAAAGTAATTTTATAAAGCAGGAAGATACCTGCCTCTCTTACCATATTCCATCTCCAGTCTTCATCCAGTTTGCTCCTTAGCTGTTCTAAGCTATCATTTCCTTCCTTTCAGCTCCCTCTTTTCTTTTTTCTCCTCATGTTTTCTACAGGACTGACACTACTTTCTGAATTTATTCCCCATCACTGGACAAGCAGTACCCAGGGGGCAAACAGTGTTCTTTTTGCCTTTTTCACATTTTTTTTGTAGTAAAAAGACAGGTTCCTTGGAACTTCGTCTTCTTAAGCTCTCTCCAAGTTCTCCTACATATGAGAATAAAAATAAAAGAATGATGCTGTCAGTGGTGATGCACACCAGCAAAGAACCAGGTGTAAAAGCATTCAGTTGTGAAGATTACATGGTCACTGCTAAATTAGAGCAGTGTGCTTTGCATGAGGAAAATTCGTGATTAAAATATTTCATATTCCACCTTGCACTGCAATAATGTAGTAAGAACTGCCTCAATTAAAAAATGCAAAAAAAAAAAAATACACACACACACACACAAAAAAAAACAAAAAACAAAAAAAAAAAACAAAAACAAAATAACTACAAAGCTAACAAAAACAAACTATGGTGTGTTTAAAGCCTCAGTTTAGTGCACATATACACCAGAGAGAACCAATGTCACAGAAAAGAGTGAATCAATGCCCGTTTTTCAAAGTCTTTGAATGAGGATCACACACCTTTCTGGAAGTCATGCTGTGACTGAACTAACCTCAGCAGAAGGGCAGCCATTCCATGGCATCTTTTCCACTAGAGGTCAGGCTGAAGGAGCTAATGATCTATTTTAGCCTTTAGAATCTATGAGTGGGAGTCACTAATCAAGATTTGGAAGCCTGAATATCACTTAAAGTGATTCACAAAGAGGTATTAGATTTCTAAGCATCCAACAGCCAGAGATATTTAATCATGAGGGTATTTTAACACATGTCAATACGACCTTTCAGAGAGCACTTGGTGCCATCTCAGTTGGCAGGACAACATTTGGAAAAGAGGAAAGTTCTTAATCTTCAACCTTGAAATGAAAATTCCATTAGCTTGAATAATGACAGACAACACTTTAAAAACTGTGTCCTAAAAGTTGTGCTTCTTATTTTTTGCTCCTAGAAAAGACATACATTACAAGCATTTTCCATGAAAAATCTAGATTGAATTTGTTTCTGTAAATAACCAGGAATAGACACAGCTAAAGCAATAATTGGCTTCAAGTAAATAGAATTTTTCCAAACCCCAAAGTGATTTGAGTTAAGAGCCCAGGCTTTTCTTCTTCTGTATTTTGATGACAAGCAATTCCATCACTTACAGAAACATTGACCCAGCTTCTTGAAATAAATACCTCGAAGGCGGTGAAGCTCAGACACACGCTTGTTTCTGAAAATTCCAGGAAATGTTTAATGTATCATTTATAGTTTTAAACACTTTCTTCATTGTGACAGGACAAAAAGTCATGATCAAACAGCAAGTCCTAGCTCAGAGCTCTTCACCTCTCATCATCTCTCCCAACAAAAGTGCTTTCAGTGCATGCATCTGCAGCCAGGAAAACCAGCACAAAGTAATTTTTCCCAAAGGATTGTAAGCAGTTACCCACACAAACAAAAACTAAACTGAGGAACTGCTCAGGTTTATACTTCTGAAAACAAAGCAGCCCAGGAAATTCCCTCAGGGATGAACTCAGGTAACCAGATTATGTCAGCTGGCATTTTGAGGTGCTTCATGGTCAACTGTTAGAGCCACAACAAAGATACACAACGTACCTGGGAGAAGAACACAAAGTGCCAGGAATAATGAGCAGAGAGAAGAAACCCAGTAGCTTCTCCATTTGCCCAAGACTGGTGGTAGGAGTAAGGGGCATAATGAATAGAAATGAAGCATAGAAGCTGATGGTTTGACCTCTTTTTACATGGCTCCCGTGGAGCAGCCCCTTCTGTACTTTCACCAGGTCAAAGGGAGCACACCTGCTGATAACAGTCAGTTATTTCAGCAGTTACTTCATTTGATGATTTTGCAAGAGAACCTGATACTAGCAGTCTGAAATCCATGTGCATGTTTTAAGAGATGAAAATTCAGTTTATCCAAGTAAGAAATTCAACTAACACACTCTTTCTCCTTTGCTAGCTCTCCTGAAATACACTAACCTTTCAAAATGTACAGCTGTACAACAGGCACACTGCACCTCTACAGGGGCAGGGACCAGAGAAATACAAGAGCTGTGTGACAAGGACCACTCCAACACAGTTAGTGTGGAGCTGGCAGTCTGTATTTGACAGAATCTGGTAAGGCACATTTCCCAGATTGAGCACATACCCCGCCCAGATGCACAGATGGTATTTGTGGGAGCAAAGGAAAATAAAATATAGGTTTAAAATAAATGCAAGAGAAACACAGAATAATATTGAATCACTCTAGGTATTTCTAAGGGTTTCCATGTATCTTTTCTACTTCTCAGCACATAGCGAGTGTATGTTCTGGGCTTTGAAACCACTGAGCAAATGGAAGGGATTTAAAACCAGTTTTGTTTCAAATGCAAGATCACAGAGTTAAAGACAGTCCTCAGGAATGAGATTTCTGTACAGAAGCCTGATGCAAAAGGAGCTGAAAATGCTGCTCCTGCATATGCCTGGCATTGACAACCAGGCTTGTCTGAAGAGCCTTTTCCATGCTAAAGGAGAGGACTCGCTCTGCTGCTGCACTTCAAACAGGGCCCTCTGCACATTCCCTTTGTCTTAAATGGATGGACAGTCACACAACTGGGAGGAAGAGGCAAGCTACAGAGTAGTGAAGAAATATAGAGTTTTAGATGCTGCTATCATGACATAAGGAAGCCAAAGTAGGCACAGACTGATGAGGATGAGAGCTGGCAGGCTGACTGTGACAATGACTGGTTTGGGACACAGCTCCAGGCTGCAGCCTTGCTCCTCCAATCTCCATCGCTGGTCCTTCTCAAACCAGAAGAGCTGGTGGCTTTTGTTACAACAGTACCAGCCAAGGTAGCTGCTCTCAAGAACCCATAAAACCTAGTTGAGGAAGAAGAAGCAGGAGAAAAACAGCCCAGGCTGGAAGTGGTGGAGAAAGGTGCAAGAAGAAATACAGAATGTTCCCATATTTCCTACTGGAGCCTCTGCTAACCCAGAGGTGCTGGTGTGTGCTTATTCTGCCATGTCAGGAGTTGAAGCTCTGCAATGTTCAACTTTGAATCATCATCTCCTCTCATCCTCCTTCTAGAGAATCCAGCTCTTTGTTATTTTACTCATTAGTTAGATTAACTTTTGGTAAATCAATGTTAACTTCTTGATTTCACCTTCTCTTCTTTAGTAGACATCACTTAAAACACTACACTTAAACTGCAATAAAAATCCTCTTTCTTTGGATTAAACCAGTCTCTCTGATTCTTCCCCATTCCTCCTGCCACCTTTCTAAGCTGCAGCCTAACAAAACACTGCACCAACTTCCACCTCACAACTGTGGGTAGGTAGGAAAGCCCCCCAGTGTTATTTCTTGCAGTACAACTACTGCTCCCAATCAAAAAGCAAAACAGAATCTTTGACATGCGGCAGCAGCAGCGGGAACTCTCCATCTCCTCTTGGGCCAGCCCTTAGGGGGGCAGCTTCTGGGGTAGGAAAGGAAACCAAAGGTGCTGTGCTCTGACTTCTGCCATTTCAAACTTCTCAATGACCAGCACACTGCATATAAAGACCTTTCTGGGTCACTTGAAATCTCATGATATTTATTTAAGCCAGAGCTACTGAAGAACCCCAGAATAACCAACAAAACAAAGAGAAGGCAGGGAAAAGTCTTTAAAGAATGTATTTCAAATTAACACATCATAGAAAGATGTAAGCAAAGAGCAAAACTTCCTATCAGAAACATATTTATGACAATATGACACACAAACTAATTATATATGTGCATCTGAATTACTTGATAGCTACATTTGCAAGTGTCACTCATTTTATGCTGAATTTATTCAGAAGTGAAAAAAAAAAATTCTCTACAAAGGGTCTACACTTTATCCAGTCACAAAAGCTCCATTTGCAGGAAGCTCAACAAAAATAATTACTTCAAATTTTCACCAGTGTCTCCAAACAGAATTTAGCACCAATACTTTCTTTTTAATCTATTCAACTGAAAGAAATGGAGCTGCAACAGTTTAGGTTTTTTAATCCCAAAGTGGATTATACAAACATTTTCATCAAAGAGGTTTTTTACAACAAGACTAGCATTACTGGTTATATCTTATTATTAAGGTAAGCTTTCTTCAAAGAACTATATGATTGGAATCTCTTCCTGATACATAGTGACATGCTATTTGCTGGCTGCAGTGAGAAGAGTGGAAATGAAAACAAAAATACAAACAGGCTTTTTTTTTAATCTTGTCTTTATTGATTTAGACTTCAGAGCTGCAGCCAAAAATAGTGCATCTGTAGAAAATTATCAAACACTCTATCAATATAGCATCATCTCATGTTTAGAATTGTAAGCACTTGACAAATTGCAAAGGGAACATCCAATCTAGTATTTGGCAGTGCAACCCATGCACAGGGAATAGAGGGAGAAGGATTCTTTTTCCTCCCAAAAAAAGACACCCTTCTGAACAGGAACAAAAAGCTTTTGTTAAAAAAAAAAAGAATTCCAGTGACCACGGAAGACTCAATGGTTCACTCAAGACATCATTGTACAGTGCTGGAAATTTTGTGTGGAATGTCAAAGGGGACACAGAAACCACAGCTCTGCTACAGAAGCCACGCTGTCTTCAGGACTTTGTAGGCCATGGAGAAGGTCACTGAGTAGCCAACTGCCCAAGACAAACCTCTGCCAGGCTGGGGAAGAGGGATCAAGTATGCAAAAGTGTGAAGGATCCTAGCCCCGGCGAAGATCCTGAAATGCAGCAGGGCTGTGGAAAGCTCAGGGCCACTCAGAGCATACAGCAGTCCAATGCCAACAAATGGGACAATATTTTCCAGGTCATTCAGGTGGCCTCTGGGGAAAGGAGCAAAATTATTTTTAAGGGTTATATTTTGTTGAATAAACCACTTCAAGCCCCATTATTTTTCAGCATCTTCAGAGCATTCTACTATTCAACTCTTGGCTTCCTCTGCAGAGGAGACTTGACTCAGCTGCTGAAATGATTTTGACATGTTCACCTGACATCACTCTGGTCTCTCCCACTGCACCCCACATTTTTAAGCTTCTGATCTTCTGTATGAAAGGCATTGGTTTTCCCCCAGCATCTTGGTAATATTAAGGACTTACATGAGGTGTCTGAGTGCACCTGGGCATGCAAGAATGCAAAGTCAGGGAAGAAGAGAGGTAGCTGTTGTCTTGGAGCCTCTCTCAATTAACATCAATTAACTGGAGGACTGAAACTATTGCAGTTCATGGTCCAGATGGTCTATTCTAATCCCACAAATCCAGTTCATGGTGTCCATAAAGAAAACATGAAATATCCAACATAGGAACCATTCCACTGAATGTTCATGAAGTTCCATCATATCGAAGGAGATTATTTTTGAACATCTAACAGGTGTGACAGCTACGCTTTTTGTTCATTTTCTCCACTTTGAGCACTAAAGTAGCTGAAAAAATGTTTGAAATTTTGAAACCATAATATAATTTACTAAAAATGTGTTGGGACTGAACTCCATATCTTGAAGTTTGCTTTCACACCCTTTCTTTCAGCTCTCTTCACCACTTTAGATAAATTATACTTCCAGCCTAATTTACTGATTGAAACAATGTCTAAGCCTTACTAATGATGCCAAATTTCAGAGCCAACTGGAATCAGGTCATGGCACTGTCTTGCAGATGCTTTTAGAATATATTTATCATTATGAGGAAACATATCTCTCCAGATTTTTTATTCTCATTTCTCATAAAATTGCCATGAAGAAAGTAATTTTTTTTCTTGGGAAAAAAAAAAACCAAAACTTTTTTCCCCATAAACTGAACACATTCCAATCACTTCACAGAAGAGAAGCCATGTTAAATTTATGTGGCATTATCTGTTGCCATGAAGCTTGCAGAAGAAAACATAGAAAACTTCCACTAAGAACCACAGCTGGGAGGAAAATATGGATGCTGCAACATCAACATAGTAACTAGAACCAAGCTGACTTACTAGGTCTGGGAATGTCTGAAAAACTCCACAAAACAGCAAAACAGGATTTGCTAATAAAGTGTTTTAAAAATCTATTCTGTGAAAATGACTGAGGTAGTTGTCATTTCTCTTTCACAACAGTTTGAGTTAAATGGGTCATAAAGTTAGTCTCAACTTAGCTGGCCTCTTAAAATTTACAAAGAGAAAGGAATTACCCCTCACCATAAAAGTTTCCACTTTTATGTAATACTCATGAAATTAGGCAACAACTCCCTGAACTGCTCAGGGGCAGAAAAGGAAGGAGCAGAAGATCTTTACAGCCCACTAAGATTAGGCTCTTCTTTCTGAGATTTTAATCCACAACAGGAATACAGAAACATGCTTTGTGAAACAGCAGCCATAATTTTCAAGGATGCAGTGTTCTTAAATAAGCACTGGTATGTATTTTCAAGATCTTCCCTAATGGAGGTTTACATGAAAAGAGTTCACTGACATTCAAGTTTTTGGTATAAAAATAAACTTAGCTTCATCAAGGAATATACTATGGAAAGCATTCCATTAAAGCTTTCCTTGTTAGCACAGGTGTATCAAACAGCATCCCAAAATTTATGATTTTGGAAAAAGGAAATTTTGCCATGAGCTACATCAACCTATGGTATATTTTACAGTGTTCTCATGACTCTGCCCATGCAGACAGGCTATTATAACCAGACAGTGGCTTATTGTTTTTAGAATGCACACTGAACGTTTGAATGTGGAATGGTTTGTTCATTTAAACTAATTAATGTATTAGATTGCTAGATAATGCACCATAAAAGACACACAGTCTCGACAGAGAATGGGGTGAAATTAATTCCTTGATTTAATATTATTGTGTTATTTAAAATAACTCTTAAAGGTACCTGCGTGCACGTTCAACATCTGGATCAGTCCTCAGGTATTTCTTAGCACTCTCCCCTTTTCCAAATGATTCTGTATCTTCTGGGTTGGCAAATGCCTGTTTCAAACACAAGCACACATTAATGACATTAGCAGCCAAAATGTTTTTTCCAGTTAAGGCAGCTTGCTATAAAGGCCACTCTTTTTACCAATGCCTCAATAACCTCCCTTACCTTACCTGAAGTTAAAAGCACAGGAAACAAAACATTTGCTGCATTACTTGCTCTCTTGAGCCCAACCTGTATATAACTTGTGTGCTGGCAAATTAATGCACTGTAATTTATGCATTTAGATAAAGCCTTCTTGTGAGATGGACAAGCCATCTGCAGGAATGGAGCAGGCTGACAGAACATAGGCACCTATGAGGTAGAAGGTCTCAAGTCTCTTTTTCACCATTCCTGACCAATTATCTGAAAGTGCTTTTGGATCCCTTCTTTCCACAGAAGTCTACACAGCAATAGTATCCAACAGCCTTATTCCTATTCTCATCTATGACCAAGGAAGTGCCTCCCTTTGCTCTTAGGTACAAATTCTTACACTTATATGACCCATTATTACCTCAAAATACTGCAAGACACTACTTGAAGGTAACATTTAATTCAAGCAGTGCAGACTACAGTTGATTTCTCCCTGCTGACACGTGTAGTTACATATGCATTCTGTGGACTGTTCAGGCTGTGAAAGCCAAGAAAACCTTTTGATTTTAGGAGAGCTACATGACTGCTTTGCAGGGCAGCCTTGATCCCTATTTATGAAATATCCTCAGCCTCAGAATTCTAGAGTTAACAGTATCATCAGAACATTTTACATTCTCTTGCTTCACTCCTTTCCTGTTTTTTTTTCTTTCAAGACTTTTTCTATAATATACAGAAAATTAAAATAGCTTTATCTCTGTATTTCAATAAAAACCACAGTCTGTTCTCCCAGCCAGTATTTCCAAATGGTTACCTTCCTTGTGATCCTGAAGTATGCTGTTATCAGACTCATCAGCATCATTTTTATAAGAACAATGGCTGCGTAAGTAGTGTAAGCCCGGAAGACTTCATTGTCAATTAACTGGGTTGATTTGGCCATTTCTCCTCTTCTCACTGACGACCACTAAAAAACATTAAAGTCAGTTAAAGCTAACATCATTGCACTCCAAAGTTCTGACAACAACATTGTGTTAACAGCCTTGTTTTTCAGCATCACTGAAATGACAGCATGATTTTGCCACTGTGGAAAGTTTCTTTTCAAACAATTTTCCCTAGGCTTTTTTTTTTTTTGTTTTTTCACAATAGCATAATATCATACATTAAGATGATAAATGATAATATTTTGCTTCCATTATAAGTGCTTATTAAACTGTCAAGGTACAAACTACCAAAATATTTAATGTAATTCCAGAAATAACACTTAGTCACAGAAATTAGTACTCTTTTGAAATAACACAAGGAGTTAGACCAATTTTGCACCAATTCATTTGAATTAGTAAATTTCCCTAAGCAGTTACCAGGATAGAAGGAGTGTGTGACAATGCTATGAACACTATAGAATGTAAAGAGGAAAATTAGTATTGCCTACCTTTTTTTGTGTGCAGAATGACACAATGATAATTGCACTTCAGCTTTTAAACTAACCAGTACCTTCCTACCCAGCAGTAACTTGTGATCAAACTGAGTTGAACATGCATTTTTCCCCTTTGAGACCTTGTTCTTAACAATTGCTTTTAACGTGACTCACAGGCAAAGATTAAGTTGTAATGACAAAGAGGAGAGGACTATTTCTGCTTTTATCATGGGAGGCTTAAACTAATGAAGTCTCTTTCCAACGAGACCGTACCAAAACCACAATCCTGTGGAGGCAGTACCTTTTATCAGCACCAGAAAGTTAAGAGGTGCTGAGGAGTGAATGCAGGTGGAAAAAAAAAAAAGCACATCCCTGTGCAAATTCAATTTTTGCCCTGCAAAGACCCAGGCTTTTGCCTCACCAAGTGTTTCAGCCACGCATTTAGTGACTAGGAATTCAGACAACTAGGATGTCTTAGCTTCACTAAAGACCGAAATAAACGAACTTTTTTGTTACAGCCAACTTACTTTCTGCGATATAATTTTAACAATGGTAATAAAAATGTTAATATTCACTTGCTTACAGTTTTAACAACCTCTTATCTTGCTTTCAGCACAGTCAGCTATTGCCAGACAGGGAGAACTTGATGAGCAAAGAACATTATGGAAGACTTGCTCTGAATGCACGTCCTCGGTGAGGAAGTGGGCAGGATGGAGGTGAGCAGCTGTTTGCTCAGTGTAAACAAAAACTAGCCGTGCGTGCCTGGACCTGTCAGCTCTGGTGATGGGATTCTGCTCCCTCCTTTATCCTTCCTAAAACACCGGGTGGGTCACTGGGCCTAGCACAGGGTCTGCGGACCATGGGAAATCAATTCAATGTAACTCTGCTTCCTCTCTCATTACAGTGCAGTTCCCAAGATAAACAGCGACTTGGCTAAGACTTTCCTCAGAAATTGACAAGAACTGTCTTGTTGAAACATTTTTACAGAACTGCCCTGCTACTTTTAACTGTGTATCACAGCAAAAAGCATACAATGTTTCACACAACGAAAACAAACCCACGGCGTCACTGCATTTTTCCCTAAACTATGCTGAGAATACATCCAAGAACGATGCCAAGTCATTGCCATGGGACACTGTCCAGCAGCAGCTCTGTCGCTCAGCCACATCCATCCGTTTTCCGTGGCTGCCCTGTGACCTCTCCGGGTTCCCACAAAGCCCAGGACCCGCCTCAGCGCAAAATGGAAGGGCACCGAGAAAATCGGGGGAGAAATTGCAAAAACAAACCCCAAACACGCAAGCAGCACGGGATTTTAAGGGACCGGCTCATTTAAGGCAAATAGCCTGATACACATGCGTAATAGCAATAATAACGATGGTAATAATGACGGTTTGTCTCTGCAACCCCGCTGTGGGGGCTCGGAGCAGCGGCCGGGCCCAGACCCTCCCGCCGGCCCCGCCATGCGTGTCCCGGGCAGCCACGGCATCGCCGGGGCCGCCTGTTTGTGCGCCTTTCACACGCGACTGCTCCAGGAGAAATCTTCTCTGCTCGCAGGCCCCGCTCCCAGTCCAGCTGCTGATTCCCGCCCGGCCCCGCGGGAGATGCCGCCATCCCAAATCCCCCTCACACGGAGCAGCCCGCTCCCGCACCGCCCTCCCGCACCCGCGCCGGGTTTGGCTGCCGGGCCCCGCCACCTCCGCCCGCACCTCGGCCGTGCCCGCGACGATCCGAGCCCCTCTGCTCCCCGCTGGCCGCTGCAGCTCGGCTCGGCACGGCCCCGCCTCGCCCCGCCGGCCGCGGGGGCGGGTCCGGCCCGGGCAGCCCTCACGAGCGGCCCCGCGAGCCCCGAGCAGCCCTCACGAGCCGCCCCGCGAGCCCCGAGCAGCCCTCACG
>JANRGV010000073.1:68073663-68162396 GCA_024734035.1 Alethe castanea
GAGCCGCCCCGCGAGCCTCGAGCAGCCCTCACGAGCCGCCCCGCGAGCCCCGGGCAGCCCTCACGAGCTGCCCCGCGAGCCGCCCCGCGAGCCCCGGGCACCCCTCACGAGCGGCCCCGCGAGCCGCCCTCACGGAGCGGGCCCCCGGTGAGGCCCAGAGCCCGGCAAAGCCGGGAGAGAGAGAAGGAGAAGGTGTGAGAACGAGCGAGGAAAAACCCTGCTGTCTGAACAGGCGTGTCAGGAAAATGGATCCACAAACGCCACAGGTTTATGTCCAAAAAGGAGATAGAGGAGGCCTTTTAGCTTTATTCGAATAAAGGGAGAGGCCATGGGGCATTCCCCGGGGATCTCTCAAATTTTTGGAGGACACAGCCTCCCTTTTTATCCCAATTTCCCGGCCACATTTCCTTCTCTCTTTCCCCACTGGCTGAGGTGTTTGGGGGGTACAGACTTCCCAAACACCTGATACCAAATATTCCCCTTTAATGTCTAACCCTCCCTTTTAATTCTGAATTCCTATAGAATTCATAGTTTTTCCCCATTGCTTCTTTCATCTTTCAATATCCAATTTCATTTATCAGCAAATCTGCAGTTTGTTTGTAAAGGCAAATATCTTTTTTTCCATTCATCAATCAGTGGAATCCATCCCATTGTTTCTTTTATCTCTTAGTGCTAGTCTTCTCTACCAGCAGACCCACAGTTTGTTTGTAAAGACAAATCCAACATTCCTCTCAATGCAAACCAAAGGCTGTGGCCCAGACACGCTGTGGTTGTAGCAGCAGCTGAGTCCAGTGATTGTGCAAATTCCCCCCATTTTTTTGGGAAATTGCAAATTTTTGCAAATTGTGCAAATTTGAGAGGGCTCAAAGCTTACCTGAAAGTCTCAGTGTTTCATCCCCTCCTTTATTCTTGTGGGCCTTAACTTCTACCAAAGGGTAAGAAAATTAAACATGCTTGTATTTCCAAGCCATTAGCACTGTTCCAATGGATACACATCATGATTTTTGCAAAGTGAGAAAGAAAATTGTTACAAGTACATAATATATTATTGGCTTTACTCAGATATTAAGATGAATACTATATGTGTAATGTTGGAAAACTTTGCTGTGTGAATATAGTTTCTTTTAGTTCTGCTGTGAACAAAACTTAGAAATAGTAGTGTGATAAGTATATTTTTTTCTTGGACTATAACATGGTGATGTAAAAAGCTTCTGTTCATGTAACTAGCTCAGAGAATGGTAAAAAAGATAATCAGGAAATTCTTCACATTCTTGGATTATCGGACACCAGAACCCCGGGGAGGAATTTATTGATCAGAGAGTACCTGGAGGCCCAAGGAGAAATAAAAAAAATGTTGATTTACAAGTTTGTGGGGAGGGGGGTGGATAATTTTGAATAATGCATGAAGATCTATGAATATGCAACATGTTAATGCATTTAAAGAAGTGTTTTCTGAGTTAGTGTGTGGTCTTGGCCGAATGCCAAGCACCCGGCTCATATAACCTTTTGCTTTATTGTTTGTCTCTTACTGTCTTTTATTAAACCGTTTAAAATTTACCAGGAAAGTGAACCTCGTTTTTCACAAAATGAAGGAACCCTGCAGCTGGCCACAGACTTCTACCAGTGTGCTCCAAGGTGCTGAATGGAGGGAACCAGGTGTCCGAGCATCCCGGTGGTTCTTCAGGGAGAATGATGCTATTCCCACAGCACTCCTCAGCAGCAGGAGCAATGCTTGTGAGTAAGCAGCTCATGATAAGCAAAGCTGAAAACGATAGAGATGAATGTACTCAGATGCCCAGCAAAGGTTTCAAAACTAACCCTAAAGACATGTACACGGTCAGGAAGGGATAGAGTTTTTAAAGCTGCATTCTTACAGAAAAATTTCTACTCTTAGGTGAATATATTCAGTGTTCACTGATGTTACTTCTGTGCTTCATGTCATGTCCTGTCATGTCATGTCAAATTCCTGTGTTACTCTTCTTAAAATCATCAAACACAGCAAAACTCATTTGAGCAAGGACTGCAGTATCAGAATTGTTTTGAAATGTTGGTAGGAGTTGGGTTCAACAACCTTCATTCTCACTAAGAACACAGCAAACAGCGTTTCTGCTGAAGTCAGCCAAAAATCTTGCAGGAGCATGGATCCATCCCAGGGAATGGATTTATTTCAAAAAACATGGAAGAGTTTCTGCAGCTCATGCCTTAGTTCAAGGCAGGAATTGTATCTTCATAGTTTTCTAACCACACCTAACACATATCATAATCACATGGTGCAACTGAAATAAAACTGTAATTATCTTCTATTACCACCTTTTTGTTTGCTTGGCACTCTAATCCTTACTTGCAGTCAGTCTAAAAAGGAGGTAAAGCTATTAAGTTAACAGTAAAACTAAACACACACTATTATACTTAAGAAGAAAAGCTGGTAATTGATTTAAACAAGTTTTCGGAACTACACCTGGAAACAACAGAAAGCCAGGAAAAAGGTGATTTTCATTCATTGTAGATAGGTTATAAAAAGAAGCATAAATGCATGTAGAAATTCTACTACCTCTGTGTTTTCCTTTGGATTTTACATTTCAGTTTTCCAGATTCTGGAAATTCAGACTGATTTATGTGAATTTTAAAAAGCACTTCTTAAACTGGGAAAGCTGCTATACTCCCAGTCTTTGAATTTTGAGTCAAACACCTTGTTAATTTTTTTCCTATCTTCTTTGAATACCCCTACTTCTGAGAAAGAATATTAGGAGGAAGGGAGAAGGACAGGAAGAGATGAAAAAGAAGAAAGAAGGAGAAAAGAGAAAGAATTTTAAAAGTAATAACAAAAAAAAAAGGTTGGGAAAAATAGAAAAGAGAGAAAATATGAAAAAATAAAAGAGAAGGAGACGGCAACAGAAGATAAGAGAGAGGAGAAAAAAAAGATAACAGGAGGACAAAATAAAAGGAAAATATTTTAAAAAGGAAATAATTTTTTTTAAAAAATAGAGAAAACTAAAAAGAAAAGGAGAAATTATAAAAAAAATTAAAAAGCAAGACTGAAATAAAAGGGGGGGAAAAAGAAAGGTAGAGGGGGAAAAAAGAAAGAAATGAGAAGCCAAGATTTCTTGCAGACCCTGAAGTACTTAAAAGGTTCAGGTTCTCAGAGGGAAGACTCTTCGAGGGCAGAGAATAAGAGTGCCAAAGTGGGGCTGTCGTTTGTAAAGCAGAAGTGAACTTGTGCCCAAGGTCTATTTTCTTCTCTGCAGCATAAAGTGCCTGTAGAACATTTGGAAACTGCTGTGAACTGAGTGAGGGTGGACACATAATTTTGGTGATAGTTGCTCCTGAGGGGCCCATTCCCACAGTTCTCACTCGTGTGAATTGTCCCTCGGATGCTAATGGGAATACTCTTGTAAATCAGGGATGCCATATAACCCAGAGCCCAGGGTTATACTGATCATGAGAGCCTTGATCTTACAAAGCTCATTCATGGCAGCAACACTTTTTCATGACAATTTTCCCATCGACTTGAAGAACTATTTGTGTAGCCAGAGACAGTAGAATCAGGACACGAGTTTAGGGTCAGCATAAAAGTAGGAATAAAAGAGTTTTTCATTTAACCTCCCACAAGGAATGGATACTCCCCAAGAAGGCCAGATAAGTGCAATCATTCTCTTTTAACTGCAGGGAGGGCAAAAGAGAGGCAAGTATTGATCAGACTTGTTCTATCCTGTCTCCTTCTCTGGCTCCATTTATTCACCATAATTAGAGTGGTAAAGAAGATAGCAACAGTATGTTTTCAACACACCTCAAGCTCTTGTTCACCACCCCCTTGATGATAAAGTAAAACTGGCAAATTATGCCTGCTTCATGAAACAAACCAGTGCTTTACAGAGTAAAACACATCGTGAGTGCTGACCCAATCCATATTTTAACTTAAAATCTGAAATGCTGTTTAAATACCACAAGAAAAGTGTTACAAAAATGTTTAGTACGACGGACGAGAGTAATTTTTTGTGCTACTCTATTAAAACCTGCATCTTCTGGTTAGGAAGCACTCTTACTATGTCAAATGTTGACACCTAGGTAATTTCCCCGTGATACACACACTTCCTCATAAGATCTCAAGGTGCTGTCTGGTTTCTTTGGGGAACTGCTTCAAAAACAGCAAGAAAGGATCATTGTTCCTTTGGGAGTGCTTCTTGCTGGCATAGCTGAGTGAAGGCTTCTCTGGCATAAGCTGCCTTTTGGTAGAGCTTCTAACAGTGAAAGAGCAGTGTCCATCCAATCTTCTATCCATGCCACTGCTTAGAGGACAACAGTTCTCAGTACTGGAGTTTGCAATTTTTTTCAGAATTCCAGATGCTTACTTGTGGGACAGAAACAGTAGTAAATGATTGAAGTTACCAGTCACAGTGAGGGGTGAGCGACAGGCAGTGAGAGAAAAAGATTCAGACTCCACAAAGCACGGGAATGGGTGGTTACATCTGCTGGTTATGTGTCCAGTTATACATCATTTATACATTGTGCCTCTGCACAATGCTCATTACTGATCGTTATCAAATTATCATCTAAAGTTGCTTAAAATCTTCCAGATCAAAAGACAGGTACAGAGCAACTATGAGAAATAGTACAACACAGGAAAACGATCTGTAATCTGTGCCCTACCTGCCTGATGTCCCACCTGTGGAACAACTCAGGAGGGGATTGGTGGGCATGTAGGAAAACCTTTTTAGTAGGTCTATAGGTGGACGGTTTTTTTTTTGGCCTTGATTCCTTTTTCACTGTGTAAGAATCCTGCAACAGCTGTCTTGTTTCTGAAAATAAGTTTGAAGCACAGAACCACCTTTGCCCCATGCTGAACTGAAGGGGAAAGCTTCACTTTTATGATTCTATTTGAGCTGCACAATTGTTTTGGTTAGGAAAGCAAGATACTATTACCCTTAAAGGACATAAGAAAAATGACATATGCCCACAAAACAGATTTTGCGGCCACTATAGTAACTTTGTTTTAAACTAATGCAATGAGAGAGTTATTTGTTAAACATTATTGCAGACAGTGCACAGAACAAAATCTGATCTTTAAAATAACACTGAAGTAGCAGAGGAGAAAGTATTCACTATAAAAGCAGAATGCTTTTCAAATTTCACTTCACAGATTGAAATGACAGAGTGTAGAGAGCAAAATGATGTTTTAGACATTGAGGGTTTGATCATTTATATCAGAGTCCAGTGGGTTTTGCTTGTTATTGTACTACTTCTCTGCTCCAGAGACACAAGGAAATTATAAAGACTGGAAGATTTCTTGCCCCAGTGACACTCCAGCTACACACAGAAGGCTTGAGTGAGCTACTGAGAAGACAGAGATGATAAAAAGTACCTAGAAAGAAGTTGCTAACTTATATGTGCAGACAAGATATTTCTGTAAGTGGACAAGCAAAAGCTTTACAGTTATTAGAAATATCTGTAAAGAGACAGACCTTGTATATTTATAGAGAAATTGATAAAGTTTCTGAAGCTCTCCCAGGTCCTACATTGTCCTACTTGTGTAGATGTACCTATTTATGTAAGGCAGGGAAAGAGCTGGGCCCTGTGAATTGAAGCAAGCTCATTTTCTCATGAGGTTTCTATGCTACTCTAGCATGGTTTGAACCTTTGGTTTCTGTTAACCTTAACTGGCTTTGTATCACAGTTGAATGTCAATAGGCTGTTATCCTTTTGCACATTAGTCATCTAAAATTGGAGTTTCTTAACACTTTATTTGTATATATAAATGTATATATATTTGTGTGTATATATATATATCACTGAGGGGATGTCAACCATGCTTGGCTAACAGAGCAGCTTCTACCTGGGATTTTGGTGATGATGTGAGAGCTGAAGGCAGGGAGGGAGAGGGATACTATTGCCCAGATGGTTATTTTTGAGGAATTACCTTGTGAAAGAATTAAATGTTCCAGGTAAGCAAAATATTGATCACTAGTTATCACTCGTCCTTCCAACAGGCAGGTATCACTATCTGATGGACTGTACATGGGATTCAGTGGAAGTTCTGCATTAGAGGATGCGGGGAGAAAAAGCAGGCCTCCCAAATTTGGGGTGTGTATTTTCATCCTGCAGGAAAGGAAGACAGGAGATTTCTGCTTTCCACCATTCAGCTGCATCCAACTCCCAGATTGAAAGGAACTGTGTAATAAATGCCAAGTGAGTAGATTTTGCAAAGTTAGAAAAAAGTGCCTGGAGGGTGCTTGTCTGGGAGTCACATTTGTGTGAGTTGTTCCTACATAAGGGTTAAGAGGCAGGCTGTGTAGTCAGTGTGAGGCAAATGTCACTGTTTTGAAAAATCAATTATCTGCAGTTATAGGGCCTACTCTAACAGTACCTTTGCAGTATGCAGAGCTTCCCCAGGTAGCACAGCTATTTTTATTGGTAATCTCCCCTCCTCCAGCTTTCCGTACAGAGCCAAGTTTAGAGTCAGCAAAATTATTTGGAACCAGCTCATTTTATCCTCAACAGCCCAACCAACCACAATTAAACTGTATTACCATACATTAGGCTTTAAAGGGGTTGCTTTAGTGCAGTGTATAAAAGTCTTTAAGGAGACACAGAGAAGCAAAGGAGAAGTCAAACATTCCATGTGTAACAGGTTAAAGTCCTCCTCCATGTCTCCATCGGCCAGGGATGAATACAGACAATTCAATATTTAACAATCAGCAGCTTTGCTTAGTCAGCAAGGAAAGAAAGAGTTTAAGGTCCAGAGCCTTCCCTGTGCTCCCTCTGCCTTCCTGAATCTCCACTCAGTTGCAGTAGCTCTCTCCTAACAGAAATGACACTCTGCAGGGTTGGCTCTTGGATATTTTCTGCTGTGGTGCAAGATTATTCCTCGTGGTTTTATGGGGCAGCAGCACACTTTAACAGTCACCCGAGACAATTATTCAGATACTGTATTGTGCAGTAAGATTGCTTTTGAACAGCTGCAGAAATACTTAGCAGAAACACTCCCTAAAGCCCTGGGATGGAAAATAAAAACAAACAAGCCACAGTAGCAAGACAAGAGTCCATGTCTTACTCCATCTTTTAGCTTGTAGAAAAAAGGAGTTGTGCAATTGATTTAAAAGTTAACTCGGACAGGGACCATTTTTCATTTAGTAGTCCTTGTAATGCCCAGTAATATTTGGCTATAAATACATACTCAGTCACTACTCAAACACAAATCCTCTTTGGGCAGTGTTGTGACCCAGTATATGGTTCTTTGCCAGGCAATTCTCATTAAAAAGATAAAAAGATGATAAGATGGGGGTGCAATTATTCTCTTCAGTAGCAATGATCTTCTTTGGTGCAATCCTGTTTACAAAGAACATCACAAAATCATATATTCCTTTGGTAGATATGGGCAATTTCCTTTCTCAAAGCTTTGGCTTTGCTATTCTGATGAATACCATGCCTTAACAAAAATTCCAATTATATTTTTTCCCCTCCAAGCCACTATAACCAGTGTTTCTCTGTTAGACTTTCCTGCAACTAACTAATTTCCTTGCCACTGCAATTCTAAGTAGCCCTGGTGAAAATCTTTTGGCTGTTACAACGTATTGTGGTTTAGCTTGATGCTCTCTGTTGTTTTAAGTCTCAAAACACAAAGGGATTTTCAGCTGCACTGTCAATATTGCTTGAATAAAGAGTGCTCATAAACACATAAAATTTTATGGAATCTCTTAACAAGTAGCTGGTCATCAAAACCTGTCTTCAGCTCAGGACTCAGGAGGGTCTGAAGTACAGCAGGGTAAGAGAAGTACACTTGCTTAGTTTAGACTCTGAGAGGCTCCCTGTATCTATTTAATTCAGCTGGGCAGTTGGTGGGGGCTCAGTGGGCTCTGCTAACCCACTCCTCTGCTGGATCATAACTGTTTTTCTCTTAAGACACACTTTGAATATATCCTCACCATTTTGTCCCAGAATGGCCATGCAGGCAAAGTCAAGCTGGGACAATGTTTTGTACAAAATACAGTGTATGATATGTTGGGAATTTAGTGGCTGAAAGACTGCTTGTTCACTTTTTACTTGTGTGTACTTCAGTGAAGTTGCTCTTGATTTATAGCTGGATCAGCAAAATCAGAATCAGACCCTTGCTGCTCATTTCTGTGGGAGCAGGACTGGGCCTCATGTGCTCTTGTGCTCATTAAATATCTCAGCACCAAGTCTCTCAGCTTTGATTCATAGAGTCCTCTTTAATTTGGTACATGCAGCCTTCCAGACTAGATCACATAGCAGCAGGATAACAATCCTCAGGAGAGCATTTCAGTATGAGAAATTCATGAAGAGGGTGACTTTGCTCCTTACCTTCAATGACACTTGTGGAATAGGAAAGAGAAGAGTGAACAAAATGGAATTGCCAGCCTGTTTCAAAATGTGCACTCTGTTATACAGCAGATGACAAATAGCGTCCTCAATAACATAATTCTGGAAGCTGTGCAAGTTTTTGTTGGGTTGTTGTTTTTTCTTTACTATAATCTGTCTTTTCACACTTAGGCCAGGTTTTTCTTACCTGTGTGCACTGCACACAGGGGCTCTGAAATGCTTCCTTGTGCCCTTCTGCAGGGAAGGCATCCACAGGCCTTGCCTGGGGTGAAGGCAAGCAGGAGGAACACAGCCTCTTTTTACCATGCAGCAGGGAAAAACCTTGAATTCACCCCTTTTATATTCCCATCTGCAGCAGTCTGACAAGGAGTGTTGAATTGAGAGTTGGAGAGAAGTCCTCACAATGTGAGATGTTAAAGATCTGAGGCACTTCCTCATGGTGCAAAACTGCTTTTCTGAGCTGAGAAAAGCCCTGTCTGTGCCTCCCTACATGGGAGGGATGGCACAGCAGTAACCTCACCTTCTTCCAGCAGGAAGGAGCCACTTTCCTATGGGAGAAGGCATTTTACTATATATTTGGGTGTACTGAAGCTGAGGGGAAAATGTGTCCTTGACAGGAGATCTAGTGAATCATCAATATATGCATATGTATAGAATGAATGTAGGAGCTGTGCAGCAAGAGAGAATGAGAAAGGGCTCCTAAAAGAAAAGTGAGCATCTTCTCACTTTAAGAACAGCAGGATTATTCCACTTTCTTTGGAAGATTGGCTTCCCACCCTGGTAGCTGCATCAAGATTTTAGAATTGCACTCTTGGTGCTTTTCAGCCTATCCTAATTTCCACACCGGTGCCTATTTGCAAAAGGCAATGTTGGTCTCCAATGGTAGCATTAACTGCCTTCATACAAGAAAAATAACTTTCTTGTGAAGCAGAGTCAAGGACTTTCATGGTATCACAGCTTGAAGAGAGCTGGAGAACTGCGCTTGACTGTATCCTAAGAAATCATCAAAGCAAAGATCCCTGACATGCCACCTCCTCTCTGTGCATGTCATACTGCCCTGACAAAAGTCTCCCAGAGTATGCAGACCACAGCCTGGACTCTTACCTCAACCTGAAGGATCTACAAAAAGAGGTGAGAGAAGCCTTTAGAGGAGGAAGCTTCAGGTGAAGGATGGAAGCCAAATTCTATCTTTTTCCTTGGACTGGAACTGACTGTTCCTCCTGGCAAGACTGCAGGATTTGCCTCTTAACTTTTTAACATACTTAACTTTTAACAGAGTTAAGTGATAATCCTTGGTTTGGAAGTGTAGACTTTTCCCATCCTTTCACCATTTTTACAGCTGTTAATATTGCACTGCATGATACACTCAGATGCTTCATTGCCTTCCCAGTCCAGAGCAGCCAAAACAAAGGGCTGCTCAGCAGCAAAAGTGAGCCCCTTCAGCTGCCCTGCATAAACTTCCAAGCCAAGGGCAAATTCCAGCCCCATATTCTAGGATTTTATATATGTTCACCAATATGTTACATTCACGTTTTCTTTAAAACTTTCATGAAGTTACTTCAGTCATTTAATTCTGAAATTTCAGGTGCATCATCTCATTTTTAGCCTCTGAAAAGCCTCTCTGAAACTGTGCCCACTCTACTTTTGAAACCAGTTCAGGGACTCTTATAACTCATTCCTGTGTCTCAGTATTCCCTCTGCTCTTCCCTTGACAAGGCAGATAAATTGATATTAATGCTACATGAGGGAGGTCAAGGGCACATTAGAGTGGCCTGATTTGCCTGAATTCTTTCTGTTGCTGGCCTTCCACAGAAGATGCTGTTAAAAGTTGTGGACATTCCGTTAATTCCATGAGAAGCAGTGTGAGTTTCCTTCCTTCCTTCCTTCACTAATTTTATTGGATAAACAAGCTACCTACAAAGTTTCATGACCTTTTACAATACTTTCAGAAACACCTGAAATATTGCTTAATGAGCTATACTGACTTGAATTCAAGTTTCTTGACTACTATTCTTGCAGAAATAAACGTAGTTGGTTTGTTTCTTCCACTGCAACAGACCCAATTCAAGTCCTATGAAACACAACAGATTTTTTTTTTCCTAATTTTTGGGGCATGGCTCACATCCAGCTTAAGTGACACACAAAGATTTTACTCATTCTCACTGTTTTGAAAAATAACTGCAGTCACAAGTAGTGGCACCTCCTTTTAACCTGAATTTTCCTGGTGATGAAGAAGTTTAAGAGGAGATGTTGAATGAGTAGGGCCTATCTGCAGATCTGCAGCTCAGCTGTCAAAAGTGCAGAAAGCAATAGCAATAGCATCTATTTTCTAAGAACTTTACCCTACAACAGCTGGAGATAACTTATCAGAATAAACACTGATGGGCCAAAGTTTCCAGCTAGTTAGTCCGTGCCAGCCAGTAAATTTGGCACCTCTGATAAATCAGTGAACTCGATTTTTCACTTCTGCACTTTTGTGCAATAGTTTTAACAAAGAGCAGTGGGTGGTTTCCTGTGCAAATTTCTTAGAGAATCAAAGTTCATTGTGTAGCACTGCAAGGAAGGAAAATAGTATTGTATTGTATTGTATTGTACTGTCTTGTATTGTAATGCCTTTCTACAGTTAGAGTGGTTAAACCAGAATTTCTACATTTCTCCAGAATGGTGGTTAAAATCTGCTAGCCAAAGATTTTCTTAACATTTTGTCAGTTTGATTTATGTATTGGGGATGTTGGAGGTTTAAGGACGGTTGTAAAGAAACAAGTTTAATTTCTCTATTTTTTTTTTTCAGTATCAATGCTCTAAGTGTAGCATGCTGTATTAAAATAATATGAGTACTGTTGTTTGATTTTTTTAACTGGAGCGGTAGCTATAGGTTCCAGCTTAGCTGCATGTTTCAAAAGCATAAGATAAAATTCAGCCCTGTCACAACACCTAAAAATGGATGTATATGCTTAACTGTGCAATTGCATTAATGTCAGTAATGTGTATATTGCACAAAAATTTAGACATGACCACAACTCACTGCAACATTCAGGCTTATTGGAGCAGTTACAATTTTTTAATTTTATTTTTTCTACTAATTTAACAAACAATAAGAGAGGGAAGGTTCAAAAGTTATACGTGGTAAAGTCTGATTATGTATTGCACAACCTAATCATGATTCCTGTTACATTTATGGGAATACATGAAAGAAGCTGCAGAGGGATTTGGATGGAAGGGGTTGAGGTATTTATGGAAGCTCCCTGTGTTGGCCTTATGGGGACTGAGTGAGGTGAACTTTTCCCACAGTGCTCAACTTCTTCCTTGTAACCTGCAGCTGTTATGTCATGCAACTCAGCATTGCTGATGCTTGTGATCATGTTGCAAGTTCTTTGATATTCAGAGTTCTTCCTGAAATCTGAGTCCTTCAGGCAGGTGAATTTTGTGCTAGTAGGGGAGGAAGGAGTTTAAAAATGTGGCTGAGTACAGCCCTAAAGGTCAAACAACAACACAAGCAACACTGAGGAACAATCCTCATTCAGAAAGGGAAAATCCATTATCAATATTTTCACTTAGACTCTGCTTTTTCTAGATCTGATTTCTTTTCAAACATTGGTTTACTTCCTTAATCAGTTCCTTTGGTTTTAACTTGGGTCAAAGGTTGGTAACTGTTTCCCCATATTTTTATTTTAATGAGACTATCCCTGATTTTTATATAGTCTATTAAAACAGTATTTAAAAACTGCAAAGTCTGCAAGGCCTACTTTTCTGCTCAGTACAGAGTGCCCTCACATCATATTGCTTTTAATGGAAATTAATTGTATCGTGCCTATAGACCTTGGATCAGTTTGGCAGATATTAGATTCTTAGACATCTGTGGTGTTTTATTATTGATTAAAGAATGAGAGGAAATCTCATGGTTTAAGACCTTGTAGTGGGATTTATGTATTAGTCCTTTTCCTCTGTGACCCTTGGCAGGTCATTGAATCTGTCTTTCGGTTTCCCATCCGTGAAGCAGGGAATAATGATGATTTTCTGCTGCTGCTCTTTGTCCATCATGCCTGCTTAAATAGTGCACTCTTTGGAAAAGGACTTGCTACTGGGTAGTACCGAGAAATTTCATTCTGAGTTAAGATCTGCAGCTGTAATACAAATAATTAATACCAGCATTAAACAGTCAAAGGTATTACATCCAAGATGCATTTGGCCTGAGGCCCGCATAGTTCTTAAAATGATGGATTTTTAATTGATTATTTGGAATGAGACCTTTTCTCAGACTAGCTAAATCGCTTAAGACCCACGCACACCAGCTAAATTTAGAGGCGAAGAGGTGGCAGAATAATTCTTAAAGTGCTCTGTTTCTAATAACCCAGGTGAGTGACAGTCTGGGAGTGCTGCCTCTTTTAAAGCAAACATGACTCACAGCCCCCAGGCTGCAAGCATGTGCAGGTTAGAAATTGTATTGAACTGTCCACATTCAAGGAGCAAGGAAGTGCAGCCAAATTCATAAACATTTAATTTAATAATTTCAGGTTAGTACAACAGGATAGTCACACTAATGGCTTAGCATCTCTAATAGCAAAATACAAAAGGACTGTGTAAAATTGGGGCAAGGTTAAGGTGAGTCTGGAGTAAATAAGGCAATATCTTCATCCCACAGCACATTTTGATGCTTTCAGAAAGCATGCTGCAGAAATTACATTTTTATAAGAATACCGCCAGAGTCCAAATCAAAGGCAAAATGGGAATGGCCTTCTTGATGCACTGATATTTAATTCTTGTTGAAATGGATACACACACATACCATTGGCTGTTTCCAAGGCATTTCTTGTCCCATGCAATTCCCAGCACCCATAAATGGTGTGTCTGTCCCTCAGGGAGTGTACATGGTGAAATAAAACCCTGCCTCTAGAAATTGTCAGGAGGATGCACAAGAGGACTGAGCACCACCCCATGCCTTTTCACATCTCTCACCAAAGCTAAAATAGGCAGCAAAACAGGGCAAAACTGGTTTCCCAGCAGGACAAGAATCCTCTGGCTTCTTAAAAGATGCTTTATGTCACTTGGGCCCCTGGAGACAATGGACCTACTTGATTCATTTTTTGTCCTGAGCTTGTCACTGACCTTGGCACCCAGCCACATTGCACTTTCTTTTACTGTGAGATTACCCAAGGCAAGCTCTGGGAAACAGTATTGCCAGGAGCTCCCACTGATGCAACAACTTTCTTTCATCACAGGCTGCAAAGTTAAAAACACACTTTGGTTTTAAATGCAATAACAATGCTCAGCCAGGTTCTGGAATAGCTGCATCTTTGTTCCAGCATATTCTTTTTAAGAAGTTTATGGCTACATGAAAAATTAAGCTAGTTCTAACTACTTTTCTTCTAAAGGGAGTTTCACTAGAAATCAAACGTCTTCCCTCAATCATTGCCTCTTTTTTAATAGTCCCCATATTTCATTCCCAGATATTTGCATCTAGTAAGTATGAAGATAGGTGGAAGACACAATGCAGAGGTTTTGGTTCTGGTTTCCACACCTCTTTTCTTCCTTTAGAGAAAACACAATATTGACTTTGTGGTTGCCTCCCAGTTCTGTTCCTGGGCATTGAACCCAGTGACAGGTGCGAGCAAGGCACAATATCTGCTTAACAGCCAGTGCACAGCCAGCTCTGCTATGGCTCATGACAATTCCCATGTCAAAAAGCCAGCTAATCATTACTCAGTGGTTTTGCAGCAGACTAGGAATCTCTGTGTTTTACAACATCTCCTTCACGTGGACCTGAGGGAACCTGATGGGTCTGAAAAATGAAGACCAGTACCATGCTGCAGGAATGTGGTAGTGAAAGATGTTCAGTGACCTCCCACCTACCTGCAACCACACCCTCAACTCTGACCCGCTTTGCTGAGTGGTGCTTCATGTATTCCTTCATGTTTTCAAGATTTGTGTGTGCAAACACTGAATAATACTTATATATAGATCTTTAAAGAGGCTGCTGAGTCCTGAAGCTACCAGGGTGTACTAGATACAGGGTTCATCTGGTTCCTGAGGGTGTTGTACAAGCTAAGATCAACTTAATAAAAGTACAGGGCAGACTGAGAGCCAGTAAGAACTGCAATGTGTAGTCCTTTGTGTAACATCTCTTAACTGGAAGTTTCTTCATGCAAGTTATTGCCAAAGATTCAGATTTTGTTCTACTTTCAGAAGTTCCTTTATTTTCACAACACTTCGGTTAACTGTTTAGTTGGGGGGACCAAATTAACTACTCTTTGTCAGTTTAAGCTGCTCAGTTTATAGTTGCCAAATATATGAAGCATGAAATTTAATATCTTTTCCTAACATTTGTTCCTCAAAATTAATAATTCTATAGATAATTTTCATATCTGCATAAATATCCAGTGCCTTTTTGTACCTTGTCAAGTTCTTGGCTTCCAAGAGAAATTAATGGCTAAGTTCAATTATAGGCTGAGTAAAAAAAGAATTGTTTTCTCAGGGTTGGATTTTATTCTTCCTGACGGAATTGAGCTGAATTTATTTTCCAATTCTGTGTTATGAGACAATGAGAAAAGAAGCTCCCTGTATCTTTGTTACTGATATTTACTTTCAAGATTAGCCTTTTTATAAAGGACAGTGTTATCACCCTCATTTAACTAAGAGACAACAGTTTCAGGGATAGATGGAGTGATTAGCAGTTGAATCATACTTATGTTTCAGGCTAATATTCTCAGGTTTTTCCTTCCTTAATATTTGCTTCTAACACAACCCATTTCCAAGAAAGACTTTTCATCTGCTTCCTGTGCCCCCCCTCCACACTTTACCTGCTGTATTTAACTCTTCCTCTTCCAAGAGAAAGGCCTTCTCTTTCTCCTAAGTCCAATAGAAACAGTGGAAAGTCCCTATTGATTGCAAAATGCCTGTGTTCAGGTCATGGGGAGGTGAGGTGTTAGAGGGAGAGTTTTCTTGATTTTTTTGCTCTTCTGACTCAGCCTGGGAAGATGTGGCACCATTTCCAGACTGTTTCAGTCTCTCTGAGAGAGGACTAGGATTTAGTTTTGAGTTTTGTTGGTTTATGTAGAAAAATTATAATACATAAACTGACCTTTCCTCCTAAACCCAGGATTCTTTTGGTGTGTTTATTCCCTTTAAGATTCTACTTGTTGAGTTGTTGCTTTGAGCTGTAGGTTCTGTTTACTGCAAGATCTAACTTGCTTCACTTGTCTGCCTCCACGATACAGGACTTTAGTGTTGAAATCATATCCCCTATAAGGCATTAGTCTAATCAGTCCAGCTCTTGAGGAAGCTGATAAATCAACAGTAATCTGAACCCCAGGCTCCCTTCAAGGACCCTGTGCCAAAGGGCTTTGGAGTTCAGGTTGTTCTGTGTAATGAGCTCTGCCCTGGAAGGACAGAGAAAATACGGCTTGATAGCTGATGGATGTTTGAGATTCTTCCTCCTGAGCAGGACTGTGGTCCTCCTGCATTTCAGTAAAATACTTACAAGCTAATTTGGTCAATGTGTTGGTGATGCTTAGATGTGGATGCTTGACCACTAAAAACTGAACTGGCAAGCTACATGCTTCTTTCTGCTTAAAGTCATTTAAGAGAAGGGGAAGTGATTATCTAGAGTGAGCTGTCAACCTTTATGCCAGCTTTCCTCCTGATATGATTTATAAAACAGCTAAGATAACCTCTGGGGGGGGAGCTTTGCAATGGAAATAGCAAGTGATTTTTGTTCTAATGAACATAACACTGTCACAAGTTTAAAGTTCAAATCTGAGGTACGAAGGTTTGGGGGAAAAAAGAGCCCGTAAAATATGAATGTGACAGCATATGTGTTCCTTTCCTGCACAGTGTATGAAACAGGAGAAAAAGGCAAACTTTATTTTTCTAATGAGGTTTAAAATATTTTTCAGTCTTTATCAGGCAGAAGGTCCTCAATACCAGTTGTTGTTTTGGTGGCTGAGGTTTTTTTTCCCTTCACAAGCTTCCTGATTAAGATGAGGCATTTTTCTCATAGCAAGTTGTGCTGTGCCCTTTGCTCCTTCAGCATTGCAAAATGTCCTGTCACAATTGGCACTCAGTAAATAACCCTTGGTTGGCAGCTCTGGCCAACAGCAGAAGGCTGGATGGACTACAGGAATTTAAACTGCTGGAGTAGGCTTGTCCTGACCAGCATTTAAAAACACCAAATGACAATTTGTTGCAGAAGTTATTTCTTCCCATTGTGTTAAAAAAGAAAAAAAGAAAAAAAAATAAAAAGTAATCACTAACTGGATATTTGACAGCTTCAATTGTTATCTAGATTACTTCAGAACTGCTTTAAAAATAAAATGCAACCTTTTCTAGAGACATTTACATGCAAAACAAAAACAACAACAACTAATTAGAAAGTTTATGCACCAATGGCAGGTGAACCTGCTCCTGAACTTAGCCAGCGTATTTCTTATGATGAGAGCTGTATGAATGCAATTTAGGCAGTGAACCATAATGTCTGTAGGCTTGCTGAGGCTGATAGCTTTTCACTTTCTAGTCAGTACCTTCCTGTCTCAAGGCTAGAGTTGTGCTACATCCCTGCTATCAGCTGCAGTAGAATCAGCTGAGTAAAAATGGGAAGTGAACCAAAACTTTAACAAAGCTCTAAAAACGCCTAAATTCTGTCTATTAGCCTCACTTCCTGAAGACATACCTCACCTTGAAACCTTGTATTAGCAGGAAGCTCCCTTGTAGTGCCAGTTTTGGGGCACACTGCCCAGTTGGAAATGAGGTGGTGGTGGCTCCTGGGATTCAGAATTTCCCTGTTGGACTTTTCCTCAGTGGCCAGCCATCCCCAATGGGCATGTGGCAAAATCCTGCTCAGTGGAAACCTGGAACTTTTCAGTGGGACATCAGTGGAATAATTATGAGCTGGAAGAAGCAATACTGCATGTATCAGAAATAAAACAAATTCCTTCTGGTGGTTTGGTAAGGTCAGTGTGAGTTGTACAAATTGTTCACTGCTAGTAGGAATAGGTGCCACTGCCATGCACTTGCTTGCTCTGGAATCCTGCCATGCTGAACTTCCATAACTAGAAGAAATATTAATTTAATTCCCTTATTTCCCTTTCTGTGTAAGTGCAAGGTGTACACTTACAAAAAGGTACTGAATAGCCTGAAAACACAAGGAGTTAAAAAAAGAGGAAGTATAGCTGTGCTTTCCAATGTGTCATGTGCTTTCAGGTCACTATTCTGATGTGGAAAACAAAATAGAGTCTAAACTGCTTTCAAAAAACATTCTTGGGCAGTATTTTCTTAGATTTGTCTGTTTAGGTAGCTAACTGCTGGGACAGATGATAGAACCAAAAAAGAAAAAAAACCTCCAGGAAACCCCAAAATCCCCTTTGAATTTTTGAAAAGGAAGAAAAAAGCAAGGAAAATTAAGAGATCTTTTCATACTCTGGCTGCTCCCAGATGATGGATATTATCACACCATTGTGAAGTTTGTATTTACTTTGGGAACCTGACTGCACGAGGGACCTACCTGACACTCAGGGAGAAGTAGCCACGTGACAAATACTCTGTCTCTCTGTGGCAAAAAAATTCACTGAGTGAGGACAGTGCAGCTCAGTTTTCTTCCCCTCATTAATGTCTCCATTATATGGTCAGCACAGAGTTGGGTTAGGGAATACAAAACCTCAGTATCACAGCTTGTTAAAAAAAATCAGGAAATCACTACGAATTATTTCTTTTTTTTTTCAGCAAATTTGAATTCCCAAAGGGGGAATAAAATCAGTAATTTCTGATACATCCAAAGCTTAGCATCACAAAAACTTTGAAGGTAATAAAAATGAGCAGCCTCTCTATTTTCCATTAGCAGGTGTCTGAAGCTTTGCTGAGACTCCTACTGGCACAGAGAGATGCTAAATGCAGTGTTTTGCCACTGTCATGGGGTGATTTATCTATGGAGTGTAATTTTTTATGCAGCTGTTACACCTCAAGTGGTAAATACGGCTTTGTCTGCTCTCCAAAATTGTGCTACTTTAAATATACCGCCGTAATTAAAGTTCTACAACCCATTGGCTGTTGTTACAGCCTTGTAAAACATCATTCTGTCATGTACTTGTCCCTGAAGAGCAAGGGGAGCAGGGTGATTTTGTACTGTGTAGCACACTGAAGCTTTTTATTGATGTTACAGTTACATCTAAAAGAAAAAATAAAATTAAAAAAAAGGCAACTAAAATGTTATGCTGGGAGAGGTCTTGAGTGTAGATAAAGTCTAAATCAGGAGGATTGTGAGCAGCTTCAGGTGAAACTACATTTTCCTGTGGCCAGGGATAATGGTAGCACATTATGGCCTGCATTAAATACCATTAACAATGACAAAAGTGTGGCAAAAATATTTCACCAAGACAGGAAAGCACGAGGTTTGTGGCAGTAGCATCAGCAGCCTTACCACAGAGCAGAGAAGGATCTCTTAGCATCCAACTCTTTGCAGAATTGAGACCATTTTATGTTTTCTATCAGCAGTCACTTTGTCATCATGTCACAAAGCCACTCCTGAGAACTGAAGTCTGGGCCATGGTAAAAAATTTCCAAATATCTTGCAACACATGGAGTACAGTATTTGTTTTCTGATTTCAAATAAGCGGTGAAAAACTATTCTTGCCAAGGGTTTCCAATAAGGATTGCAGCTGGGTAAAGTTTATTCTAATGTCCAATTTCAAAAAATCAGATTCACTTAAACTAATTGCTTTTTTGCAAGGCAGAGCAATTTAGAGAATATCTGCCTGGAAAATTTCTGTGGGTTATTCTCCCAGCAAGACAAATACTAACATAATGTTGTATCGTGACAGAAAATCTTGAAATGGTGTTCACCACACATAAAGCTGATTGTCACATTGTTGAATACTTTGAAAAGGCTTCTTTTTTTTCCATCTCCAATGTAAAATTTGTAGTGGCTTTGATTCATCCTTATGTAAGTAGAGTCATTATTTAGCATGGTAGTTTTTCCTCTGATCTTATTTAGGATTCTTCATTTCTATATTAGGCCCCGCTGATAATTTGCAAGGGAGCCACAGTTTCTCTGTACCATAACTGACCCCTCCCTAGCATGGCAAATAACATTCCTTGCCTATCTGACAGAAACGTGCCAGACTTAATTAGCAGCAGACAATGTTTTCAGAAGTGACTGGTTAGAGACATCCTGTGAAAATTGACGCTCTTCAAGAATATCAGGTTGAGCTTCTGGATTCACATTCACACTGAAAATTCACAAATTGCTTGAAAAACAGTTGGTACACTGATAAGATGCATTTTAAACACATTACTGCATATCACAGCAAATATATTAATGGTTACTTTCATGCACATATTTTGAAACTTAATTATTTCCCTTATTCAATGGCAAAGACTTGAACTCCTACCTACTCTTTGTTGGTGTATCCCATTTTGCCTAGCAGAGAAGGGAAAACTCTGCCCATCCCACCTGCAAAATCCAGAGGTGAAACACATTATGGACCATGAGAAGAAAGAATTTTGAAACTTCAAATTTAAGCTTAGATCTGCTCAGGAGTTTACAGGTCCATCAGGATTTTACAACTCCATGAAAGCGTGCTTGTGTGACTGCCAAAATCCTTCACTGTAAAAAAATGTGTACTGTGGCTTCTTCACCAAACTGGAAGCAGCAGCCACTCGCACAGCACACACAGGTGCTGTGCAGCTGTTGGTGATGGATCTCTTGCTTGCTGGCCTGATTTGCACTGGTGTAAACTTCTCTGGATGATTAGAAAACATTCCTCTGAAGTATGTGAGCAAACATGAGCTACGAGCACTGTGCTGGAGATTATCTTATAAATGTAACATCTCTGCAGTGGGACAATATAGCTCTGCTATTTTTTTTTTCTTCTGACAGCTGCCTGGATTGTAACAGTTTTAACAGTTGCAATCACATTAAACATCTCCCTGCCATTTTTTTTAGCAGGAAACATGATTCTTTTCTCTTGGAAGGAGCCAGACCAATTTGTGTGCTCTATCATCCATAAGTAACTGTAAGAACTGATCTGAATCCAGTGTTTATTTTCAGATAGTGGTGTGGTAATGTGAGAGACATAAACTCATTGCAAGTCTTCCATGGAATGGGAACTTGAAATTGTGAAAAGAAAGGTGTCTTCCTCATCTCTTCAAACATTTGCCAAACTTTTCTTCTGTTAAAACTTGAGGTCTTCTCTCTGAAATTGATGCACGTGGAGAAAGGCAAACATTTTGGTGGCGTGGCTGTGTCACTGTTAAACGCTGCAGCCTGTGGTCTCTTTCTGCATCGTTTGGCACGTGGGCTTCACCATTCCAGCTCAGCCAGGGGAGCTGGGTGAGGAAATTAGGGTGTCCTTGTGTTTTTCTTTTCCTGTGAGATCCAAGAGGGATAGACAAAACTTGGTTTGCATTCCTCCCCCTTCATCTCTTCTGCCACAAATATAATTACTTGATGTTCTTCTCGCTAAGAGATTTCATATCTAAGATCTTCAAAAAGTCTGTCAAGGAGAAAGCAATAAGGAGAAAAGCTGAGAAACTCAAATGTAGGTTTAGGTCAATGTGCATTATGAATGTGACAAAACTACTGATGTACAAACACTTATGTATCTAACTGTAAAATGTGAGCACCTAACACCAAATTTATTTCTCTATTATTCCCTTTCTTTCTTTTTGAGTTTAGGCTTTCTTCCTGTAACAGTATCAATTATTTTTCAATAGTGTCTTGCATCCCATTCTTTCTTATCTCCTTTTCAGTACCACCCTTTTCTCTGCTAAAACATCAAAGATATTTTTGTTCTTTTATTGTGGCAGAGTCTGTAAACACAACCTTAGAAAGAGAATTTCTAAGTGCAAGCATTTGTGATGCATTTGCACTAAAAGCTTTGAATAAAGCTTTTATCTTTGATAAAGCTATTTGGTCTGATTATATTGTTTTGGAATCACACATTCAGGTGCACCTCTCTAAAAAAAATGAATTTTTCAAAATGTATTATATTGAATGTCCCAAAATGGAGGCAGATTATTTTAAACTCACTGTATTCCATGTAAACAATTGTGTTTCTGTCCTGAAATTCACACACCAGCACTTAAACTGAAATTTAAAGTCCAGTGTTTAAAAACCAATAAAAGTTTGAATCTTAAAGATGTATCAAATATAAATAGAGGTAATAAATATTCTAGTTCTATTTCTCTTAAATTGCTTCCATGCTTTCCAAACTGCCTGGTCAGATGTTGCAGACATCTCTCTTGTATCAAACGTGACAAATATTCTATGTGAGCACTGAATAACAGGTGGAAGAGCCACTGATGACTGTAGTGTGATTTTTAAGTGGAAATTGAAAACAGCATTTCCAAATACGAATTCAGATCTCATAGACTGCAATCTAAGTGGGAGTAACTGTGCTTTGGGAAATTCAGTGGTGTCTTTAAAGAGCCAAATGCAGTTAGGAGAAGGTGTATTCAGATTATCAGATAGCAGAGGCCCAGAGGTGCAGCCAGCTATAAAGTTATGTGATGTGTTGCTTTCAGCATTTAAGGCATGAGGAAACCTCCCCTTCCTTCATGAACCTCTGCAGCTGAAAGCATCCCACCCATTCCATCAATGTGAGCCTGCTGTCATCTATTCTGGCCTGAATCAGCCTTTTTCAAACAGAGCTGGAAAAGTTAATCTGGTGTATTTCAGTTTAAGCTAATTTTGAAACAGTTCTGCTGTACATAAGCCCAGATTAGGAGTGTAACTTCAGTTTCACTCATTTTAGGCAAATTGCTGACGGTAAAGGACATTGTACCTGGAAGGATCACCATCCTTAACCTGCTGATCATGCTGGCACCTGTCATGAAGACAAAAAACTCAATTAAAAATCAGTTTTAATGAGAAAATATTGGCCATTACAAGAAAAACATTTTAAATTCTTCCAGTTTCTCCCTCAATTAAGCCACACAAGGCACTGTAGACAGGGTCTGTAGTGACTCACACAGTCCTCAGCTTGTTCAGGTTTGCAAGATGAATAAATAAAACTATGTTACACTTCTTTCTGTACTAGTTTGCAAGTCAGAAATGTGTATGAACAGATAAGGGGTGAAAAAAAAGGTTTCAAGATGACTGTCTGAAATTTCCTGCCATCAATGTTTATGTGATCATCTGTGTATGAGAATTTTATATGGGCAGACAATCTGGGGTTCATATGACCACTGACACATCCCATGCAAATCTGTGAGAGTCGAGGTATTATTTTGTGGATAAAACTGAAAACTTTGAGGTAATAATTTTTCCTTTGTAAAGGATGCTTTGCTGGCTCATTTTCTGCCCTTCTTGAGCCAAAACTGTACTTTTCTCAGACAGTGCTTTCTCTCTCCTCTCTGTTAAAGAATTTCTCTTTTGTAGACATAATTAACTATTTATTTACATGGAGACTTGCATTTGCCTCTTCCCAAATTCCAGGAGAGCAGCCCTAATCTCTAGGTTACAAAGTCAGCCCCAGTACAGTCAACAAAGCTTGACACAATGTAGAGCTCCAGCAGGAGAGATTAAAAGACTACCAGGGCACGGCAGTGGTTGGACATCACTGAGGTGGCAGACCTGCTCTCAATCCCCTGCTCTGATGAAGATTTGCTCCTAAAAAAGATGCTGACACCTTTTCCTGGCTTCTCTGAAACCAGTTCTGTTGGACCAGGGATGAGTTTAAAGCAGAAACTCCTCTACCACATAGTACTTATATATGTATTTTAGAGTACTAACCACAGTCTACTAAAGGGACTTGAATATAAATGAACTGTCACTATGGGAGAATAGTTGGAATCATCTTGGATGTACAGATAATATTGTCTCAACTGTGAACTCTGCTTTAGAATCTCATTTCAGCCTCTACCTAAAAATCTATGTGTCAAAAGAAAATATCCTGGGTGCCATCTACAAACTATAACATGACACAAAAAAGCCATCTTTCTGTATGATAGAGCTATTTCTAATTTTCCCATTAGACCAAACGACACCATAAAGAATATCTGCCAACAACATGATATAAAACCACACTATGCATCATGAAAAATAATTGCAATTCAATTACTCCTGAATTATAAAACCATCAGCTAGGTGCAATAAAGACAAAAGCTTTAGAACATATGATAAACTGCTTAGCATAGATAATTATATATGTTTGAACAAAATCCCTGAAATAAAACATGTGCGGTTTGAAGGAACAGGGTAATCATGCCAAAATTATTCTCATTTATAGTAAAGGTTTGAGGATCAGCAATTTCAAAACCATCTCCCTGAAAAAAAAAAGAAATACTAAAATAAATTAGCACTCATAGAGTGTAAAGTAAATTTCTCACCCAGAGAGGTCATGCCCAGCAACTGGGCAAGATACTTTTTTCTTCTATCATCTGGCTTTGAGTCTCCTTTGCCAAAGTATTCAGTGTACATTCTTGTACATTCTTGTACTGCTTTAGGTACCATGGAAAAAGCTGTGGAATTCTTGTTTCGTGTCAGTTGTGTGCTTTTGCCACACTCCCTGCTTAAATAAGAAAGAGAAAGGAACAAAAATTACACTGGGGGGAAAGTAGGATTCAAAATTCGGGTGTTGCATTGTCAGCCTTGTCCATATCAATCATGTTTCCACCCTGGATATTTAGCAGGGACCACAGTCACTGCTATGAGGATGGGTAACACCTCTCACATGCTCTTTAAAAGAATAAGAGTAAAGCTGAATTAAATTTACTAAGAAATCAGAGAGACTGACCTTTCTAGAACACAGAGGTCTAAAGCCACTAATGCATTTAGCTAGAAGAACTGTTGTGCTGGACCCTGAAGTTCTGCCTCTTCAATTTCAGTGTTCACCTCTAGAATGAAAACACTGACATTTATTCCTTGTCAGAGAAAATTAGTAGAAAATTTCAGTTCCAACCTGACCAGCTTAATTCACTTGCCTAATGTTAATGTGTAGGTTCTAGTATGAGAAGAAGTAACCTTTAACCTGGGGTGGTAGAGCACCAAATAGCAACTCTTTTATTAATACTCAGATCTCTAGTGGGCTGACATTGCCATGTGAGAACAAGTATTTTTATAAACCTCTCTTCAAGATGTGACTGCCACATTTTCAGATCTTTAAAGAAGATTTGTTAAAAAAAACCATGCAAGTCAGACAGAAGTACTGCCAGAAGGGCTGCAATTTGAAATAGCATTTTTTTATTTTGTGTGTCCAGTTTTCAGGAGCCTCAGTATATATAAAGCTCTACATATGTTAATGCAAATAATAGAGGTTTTTCATCAGGCTTTATGCAGTTCTATTACTTTGGGTAAGAATAAGTAAGGATAAGCCAATTAAATGCTAGATGATTAAAGTAGAATTCACTAGGAAACATGTCAAGTAAATAGACTGACCACCTAAAATTGCTGCAGAAGTGATTAAAAAGTAAATCAATAAAGGTCCTATTGTTACATGGAGCTGCACATTCTCCTGCCATTAAACACATCAAGCATGTACTGATTGATTTGTCACCACACCCTTATTGATCACATGCAAAGGCAATTCAAAAGCAATCATGAAAACCACCCACTTCCTTCTTTCTAGGGCATTTATAAGGCTCAGCCAATCCTTCACTTTTTCAGCTTGTAACCCCAAATTTGGGTAATTGAAGCCACATGAGGACTAAGCGCCATCCTGCCTCTGTGCTGGTTCCCATGATGTGATTCACTGTGAACTGCCAGCACACATGAAAACAGGTAAACTGGGCAGTCTAAAGGAAAACAGAGTGTTTTATATTCGAATGTCTATTAGAGCAAGAGTTTATTTGTTTTCTTATGTTTCCTATCTGATGTTAAAATACAGTTGTATTTGCTTTAAAAAATAAAATTTAAAAAAAGGAATAATCATTATCTTTATGAACAGTTAGATAAAAGTAGCTTCATGCAACAGAAGATGTGTGCACCTTTGAGGTAAAATACCTGTTCTGATTTGAGATTGGTTTCTTTAGGCTTTGATGAAGAAATTAAACTGAGCTATATTTTGATTTCTCTGGTTGGTTTGCTCAAAGGAGGATCATTTTAACTATCATGGCTCAGAAGACAGAAGTAGCTCTTGGCGTAAGTCACAGCTGTTTTCATCCCCAGTTGAATGTCTCTGAGAACTGTGAGGCTTTGGCTGCCTGAGTTCTTGCTTTAGATTTGTAATAGATTAAAAAACATATTTAATTTTAGGAAACAACCTATTACTACTTAGATTTAAGTTTCAGAGTTGTTAGGCTTTGTGTTCGTCACGATTGCCTTTGGGTTTTTTTTTGTAATCTCGGACTATTTATCCATACTGGTTATATACCGTTGTGCTTCTGTTTTGTGATGTAGTAGTTCTCATATTCTAAACAGATCTGAAGAGGCCAAATTTGAGTAGTCATAAAGACAGATGGAAGCAAACAGCAGAACCCATGTCTCAAAAAACACCATCAGAAACACTGAGAGCTCTGTTTAGAGAAGCTGATTTGGTTTTCCAATTCCCTGTAACATGTGTGTACATTTACATTTGTACTAGATAGATGTGGGATGCTTCCATTTGTGGGTGGCAGCATTTTGAACAGGTGTTAGTGATCTTAATGAGCCCCACAAAATGGAGAGGCTGACCTGGGAAATCAGCAGACTTTGCTGTGGATAAAGTAGCAGGAACATTATGAAGCACTGTGAGTTTGCCTCTTTCTAACTCCCTGTCAAGGCTGTAGTAGTTTTTGTTTATATGACAGAGCACTCCTTGTGCCCCTGCCCCTTCTGGAGCATTGTAGCTGCAGGGCAAAATCTGCCTTAAGAAACAGCTGTGGGCTGGGCTGCCCCTAGGTTGCTCTTTAAAAAAAAAAAAAAAAATTCAACTTACTTTATTTTGAGATTTGTTTTTCTAATTTAAACCTTGTGGCATTATTTATTTTTAGAATCAGCTTTATCTGAATTTCAACCAGAAATTGAAAGAAATAGCACAATCATTGGATAATGTTAACCTTAAAAATAAAAAAAATCCCTGTCTTTATCCACTTGCTGATTTTCACTTTTTTCCTAATAATAGTATTGGATTAATTTAAACAAATTATTTTCTCAATCTGTTATTTGAATTCGGCTGAAAATGTTAGCTTTCATGTGTGTTTAAACCTTTATCTTTAGTATACAGGTTGAGTTTAGCATGCAGTATTGGATTCACATAATTTAATAGGCATTACAATTCTGGGGGAAAATCTCGTTCACCCCCAAACGAGCTAATTAAGTAAACTACTTAACTTCCTAGTGTTGCTAAATTCAGAACCTGAAATGTTCATGTAATTCTTTGGTTGTTTTGCATTGTTTTTTTTTAATGCTCTTTGGTCCTATATGCAATATCTCAAAAGTGACAGGTGCCCTAAGAAATTGTAGTAGCAGAGTGTGGAATTCAAAGCGAGTGTCTTACTAGGCTGCTAATGACAGTGGAGGAGCACAGATACATACCTGTAACTGAAGCTGATCTGCTCAAAGAAAAAAAAAAGAAAAAGACAACCATGCCTGCTGCAGACAGGAGAGATACACGGGAGAAGGGATTTTTGACCCACATGGCCGACAAGGAGCACCCACCCCTGCTTGGGAGAAGCAATCATGCTGGCAAACTGCCTCAAGCCGAGAAGAAGCTGCAGGAGGCTGTTTGTGTGCTGCTGGTGGAGCTGTGCGAGCGCTTCACCTTCTTCGGCATCGTGTGCAACATGATCCTCTTCTGCACGGCCAAGCTGGGCTACCGCAGCCACCAGGCTGCCATGGTGAACATGTGCTTCGTGGGCACCTCCACGCTGACCCCAGTGCTGCTGGGCTGGCTGGCTGAGCACCTCGTGGGCAGGGTCAGGCTGGTGTGCATCTGCATGTTCCTGCACTTCCTAGGTGGGTCACAGCCTGCTGGCTGCAGCACTTTTCCTGTTGTCTCACAGAAACGCGTTCCTGAGCGTTGTGCAGGGCGTCTGTTTTCCCCAACTTATCTCTTCCTCTGCAAAATGCACTGCAGTGCTTTCACCTTTGTTTTCTGAGTGAGTGCAAGGAGACCAAGCCACGTTTGTGTGTGCACCTTGTGTCGCTGGTGCACGAACTTGGCTCCTCTGAAGTGGGTCAGCTGTTGGCAGCGTGGGTGCTCAACTCTCAAAATTGGTCCCTAAGGTTGTTAGTGCTTGGCACAAGTGCAAGGCTTCAGCCAAAGAGAGGATTTATAAACTGCTTGCCTGGTGTTAGAAGTAAGATTATATGTAAAGGTACAAGACTGGTATTTGGACAAGAGCAAAAGTATTTAAGAACATGCCAGTATAAACCAACTTTGCCTTAAGTATCCCTGTACCTGCACTGAGGGCCTGCCTTCTCTTGGCACGTTCTGAATCTTCCCCGGGTATTATTTTGAGCAGTTTTAACAAAAAAAAAAAAAAAAAAAGGCACTGCTCAAACAAAACCCACCTGTTCTGTAGCAGGTGAGGCATCTCCCATTTCATATTTTGGCCTCCTACAGTAGGGCATCTCCCAGCACAATCTGCTGGTTGCTCTGTCAAATTAAACCAAGTTGGTAGAAATGCTTCTCGCTTGAAATAGCTGTTGAGCAAGTCTGATTTCTACAATAGCCAGCCACAATGTTATTTAGACATGCAACAAAGCAAGTAAAAAAATCAGAGTAATTCCTGAAATGTTCTTGAGCTCATTGTGAAACCATTATTCAAGCAGTCTGGAAAAATGTCTTCTGTGTGTTCCACTGTTTCTCCCTTGCTCTTCTGGTTTAAATCTCTTTCTGGCACTTGTCCTTTCAGTGCATTTCTTAAAGTAGGAGGTGGGAGACAAAAACACAATTTGATGCATTTGGGTATTGTTTTAACTAGAACATTTCTTCCTTTGGAGATAAATCATTAAGCATTTCTGGTGTATTTAAGTTCGATGCATAGTCATAGGAGTGGCTAGTACTGGTGTTGTTGACACATCAATATGTTTTAAACTTAGTGTCCATTATAACTTGAAAAATCTATCTGAAAGTCTTGCTTTGCAGACTAGAAGTGGCAAATGCAACTACTGGCAGTGCTTCTATAGTTAAATTTTCTGAAAATCATGTTTTCTATGAAGCTGCTACAGAAAAAATAAACAAAAGAATGTTTCCCACAAAAGTTTTGATAATTTATTTCTTAAATTATGATTCCTGTTACTTTTCTGGGTTTTTTAGAAGATGCAAAGAAAGCTGCACTACACTGTGGGATGTTCTGTGGGGTTTTTTGGTTAATTGGTGGTTCAGTTGATAGCAGCTGAATCCTTACAAGCATTTCAGAGGAGGTTTGGTTTCTTGGAGATCCATAGTGATATTGCCTTACTTTACAGCAACATCCAAAAAGTTTCTGCTTCTCTACAGAATTATGGCTCTGCCTCTCTGCACTTTTCTCTCGTCTTTGATTTTCCATCTTTTTCAACATACCTGCTCTAAAAAAATAACTCTAATTCTTACTTTAATTCCTCTAAAATGACAATGTTCTCTCCATTCCAGGAACAGCACTGTTACCCGTGGTGTCATTCCCCTTTGAAGACGTTTACATGGACAGACGACACATCCTTCTCACCCTGCCCAAAAGGGAGCAGAAAATCGTGTTCTACTTTGCACTGCTCACAGCCAGCCTGGGAATAGGAGGCATAAGAGCTATTGTGTGTCCACTGAGTGCCTACAGCCTCGAGGACTGTGCACCAAAGGAGCTGCTCTCATTTTTCAACTGGTTGGTTATTTAATATTGGCTAAGTATCTGTTGGGATTAATACTGCCTTGAAATGCACAGCTGAAATTCACAGATTCTGTGCATGGTGCGTTTCATGTTTTGTTTTTAGGAACAGAACTTGGAGATTTTGCAAGAGTTTCCAAGAGGTAAAACTTGTCCTGACTTTTCCTTTTGCTAGTAGATGATGATCTATTTTGGCCTCCTACAGAAGTGTTCAGTCAGAGTTTTCAGGATTAAACAATTTGCCCAAATACTCAAACCTTGCTAACCTTGTTGCTGTTGGAACAACATACTCTGTTTGGTTTTCTGCCTTAGACATGGCTATGCCTTTAGGATATTTTGCTGTTGCTCCCTAACAGTGGCAAAATTCACTGATAGATTTGGATTTGCATCAGAGTAAATGTTTAGCAGTGACAGGCAGCAGTAGATTGCTGGTTTGCTGGAAGTCAGGATTGTGAGTAGTCTCAGACTAAACTCAGTAGGGATCTGCTGTATTTCAGCTTTGCTGCTGCAAAGTTCTGGTATCTGATAAAACACTTAGCGTTCATATCTTGGTCTAATTATTTTTCATTCTTTAGGAAAAATTGCTCTTAAAATATTCTTACAAATCAGGGTTTGGTTTTTTTTTGGTTTTTTTTTGTTTTTTTGGTTTTTTTTCCATATTAAGTATTTATTTCTCCATGCATGACCAGGGAGGTAATTTCTGATTATTTGTTTGCCTTTATTTGCCCCTTCTATAGCCCTATAGACAGTGCTGTATTTTCTGGTTAAACCATGCAGTGAGGAAGTTGCAGAGGGACTCTCCATATTCCTGCTTCAAGGCAGGGTGGAAGAAAACCCTTAACTGCCCCTTTTTTTTCTCCTTTACATGCATGGTTCTTAAAATGAAAACTGAGCACATTTTCATACTAACAATGCAATGCTGAAGAATCAATGGAGATCTTGGTGAATCAGAACTCTCCTCCTTTGGGGATGGCTTTCTTGGCTATTCTTTTTTCCTCCAATTATGTTAATATCAAGGAGTTTTAAATTAAATCCCAACTTCAGTGAATAAGGTAGCTTTACCAAAGGTGGATGAGGCTGTTTAGTTCCTTAGAGCAGATTCTGCCTCCTTGACCTGCACATAGGAGAGAAGAGAAAAAAATTCCTTCCTTTTTACTCTATTCTGAGTTTTAATCCTTAATTAGCAACATCATTTTGATTAAATAAGACTCTAGGGCATTAAGACTGGAGAGCAATCAGTTGTTCTGAAGGATAGCTCTGGAGAGTTTATTGTACTGTGGTCTTAGCCATTCAGAATTGTGTTTAATCAAAGTGACATTTTTCAGTGTTGATTACAAAGGAGATATAATATGAATAAAAAGTTCCTTGGGGGAATCCAAATGGGTCCGTTCTTGGAACTCTGGAAATATCAAGAAAGGCACATGTGCAATTCAAAAAGAATTAATTTTTATGCTGGCACCCAAGGAGGGGCTGTTGGAATGCAATCTCATAATTTAGAAAAGTGGGGGGTTCCTTCTAAGCATTTTTAATCTCATTATACCCCTCAGAATATGACCACTTTTTCTTGGTAGCCTGTTCTTTCTTGGTGTGGTGGGTATTTGTTGTGGGATTGAATTTTAAAATGATATAAAATGGGATTGCATACTCTTGATGACTTTGGGTCTGATCTTAGCCAAGTTGTTTAAACAATCAGAATTATTGAATTAAAGATTGGGTTCAAGTCCTGGTAATTACCTGCTTTCTAATTCAATCCTTCAGGAAGATTGCATGGCACATCTTAGGACTTGGTTCTTATCTGCAGTACCTACTATGGCTCTGACCTTATAAATAAACAGAATATACCAATTCTAAGTGAAGAAGCAGCTTGGGTTCTGTTGAATTAAATTTTTCTAGAGCCTTCTGCATTTCCAGGGTTAAGGTTATGGACTGGTACTATTTTGCAGCAGGAGAAATGCGTTCTGTCTGTGGGCACACAGGATGACAGCCAAGGGTACAGTGAGAATGAACAGAGCTGTGTCTTGTCTTACAGACTTGTGAAAATCTGCAGAGAACATGGGACCAATGGTGTTTTCCACCCTCACGCTCTATTTTGTTTCCACATATTGCAGATCAATTTTTGCCCTTTTCCCCAGTATAATTTACTTTGACTTTTTAAAAACTTTTTCTACCTCTTTGGGATTTTTTTCCCCTACTTTGTTTTTGCAGAGAACTCCATAGTCATGTTGAAAAACTGACCTCCTCCTACAAAGATGTATAAACATAAGCAATACTTTTCAATAAGAATGACCTGGGTGTTACTTCCTTCAAGTTTTCACCACAAATGCATTTCTGTAAAAGGTTTCAGGAAGAGTATTAGGTTTATATGGGCTTGTGGCATTTAAATTTGCATCTGGACTGCATTCTTGAGATGAACCTCTCAAGTTAACTTTTGGCTCTCATTGTGAAGAGGCATCAGAGTGCTGAAGCTTCAGGAAGGAGCTCTTCCCTGCAAAACTGGACAGGATATTCAGTTTGATGTATCTAACTAATCTGCCATGCCCAGATGTGAGCTCTGGGACCCTTTACGTAATAAAGGCAGGAATACTGATCTGCTGCTGTCAGTAGGATATGAGCACATCCCAGAATTCTGGTGTGCGTGTTGAGGTTGGTTCATCTTTCTTGGTTTGGCTGCAGGGATTGCTAAACACATTGGTTGGGGTTTTTTGTGTTCTCATTTTTGTAAGAGGACAGGAATGTCACGTTTCAGTCTTAATGTACATTGCTATGCAGCAGTGAAAAATGAAAGTGCTCTCCTGCACTCCAGAGTTTACCTTGGATGCTTTTATTTCCAGTCAAACACTCAGAGTCGTGGAGAATGTCAGGACTTCAGGCACACTTCTTGAGAAAGTTTGGACAACAGCCACTGAAGCTTCTAACTTTAAAAGTTATCAGTTAAGAATTGGTTCAAAGCTTTTACACAAGTTCTAGCCAAACGAGCCATGTAATTATATACTTTTTTAAAACTTCTGTTGAATGGGTCAATATTTCATGTACTAAATCCCTCCGACTGTATCATCATTGAGTAACCTAATTCCAAGTCTTTTGTCACTGAAGATAATTCTAGATTCATTAGCCCAAATAGTTAAGTTCAAACAGCATGCATGATGCAGAAGTGGAACTGAACAAGAAAACAAGCTTTGCTTCTGCCAGTAATGTGCATTTCACCTTTAAATGAAGCCATTTTGCTATGGCTCCAGCAAAGGCAAAGGAATCTTTTCTTGCAGTTGCTTCCAAACTTTCATCTTTGACACACTGGGACGGTACTGCTCAATAATGGTGCTGTTCTCAGGGGTTACAGACTGCAGCAGGAGGTCACTAGAGGCATGCCATCGGCTTCCAGGAGTGTGTGGTTTATCCTCTGCATGTCTTGTGCCATTAGGAGGGGCTCAGTACTAACTTGGGAAGCACCTCTACTACCAATTACAGAGAAAATTGTGTTGGGGACCCTCCTTGTCAAGATATTCCAGAAGCCAACAAAAATTTAAGCTAAGCCTTGCAACTAATAATTGCTAAACCAAATTTTAATGCTTCTTACATTTTTTAACATTTAATATTTCTTAACCAAAGGGTGGTGGCATTAAGGCATTTCTCTCTTAAGCTTGAAGCGTATGATTTGATGATATTTCATACACAAAGCTTGTTACCAGATAGTAAATGTGCAAATGGTAAATGTTGATGTATTTAATTAATGTCACCCACAAGAATATTTCCAGTACCAGACTGATAATTTGTTCAGCTCTACTGCTTTAGTACACTTACTTTAATCATATACCTCTTGGAGCTGAGACATTTGAGTGAAAATCTGTTTTAATTGCTGTGCTAATGTGTGCATGGTACTGATGCTGTCCATGATTACTATACTTAACCATGCCATTAATTGGATGTTTTAATCTTCTGTAAAGGCTTTTATATTATTCAGCCTCTCCACTTTTCTCTCTCTTGTCTCTGTGTTCCAGGTTTCACTGGCTGGTTAACTTGAATTCAGCAGTGGTCTTTGTCAGCATTGCTTACATCCAGCAGTCTGTGGCCAGGAACCTTGGCTTTCTTATCCCATTTGTGTCTGGGCTTATGGCTATGATCACAATTCACATGGTTCGGGGTGAAATGATTTACAAACCCAAAACAGGTAAGAGACAACTCTGTCTTAGGGAATATCTTTAGAGATTACTTTCACAAAAGAAATCTTGCATATCTGAACTAGTCCTTCCATAACTCTGCCCTGTTTGGTTGGAGATCCTTGGGTTTTAGCCTTCCAATCACATTACTTCTCCTTATTCCCTTCATGTGAATGCCCAATCTCTAGTGTAGGGCAAAGCAAAATAACGTTTCTCTAACTTAAAGCATCCTATTACAAGTTCTGCCAATGAATTTCCTGTTGGCTTTCGTTTACTTCAAAAACTAACACTACTTTGAAAAGAGCCCCAGGTACCACTTGTTTGCTGGTTAGCTTCTTAGTCAATTCACTCTGGAATTCTGCACTTTTTTTTCCCCTTTCATCTACAGATTTATTCTTAAAATAATCTAGGTCTGAAACTTAAACATGACTTACAGTAAGAGGTGAGAATAGTTACCCAGTGCAGTCCTACAGAACAATAAAATCTCTAGCAACTATGTTTTCAGGTTTTAATATTCTATTTCAAATTTTATTCCATAGTGACAACATTATGCAGGTTAATACCCCACAGCCAGGGAGTTTTAAATATTACTGTATCTAATACAATGCCATTACTTAGTACCTTAAAGGAAGTAGGTGTCAATTGATATTTCTAGAAAATCATTTCCCCGTCAGAGATAGTAGGGAGACATTTTCATTCTGCATTCCTAGTTCACTTTGGGCTTTGGACAGTATTTATTTATAGACACTCAACTTATTGTAGTGCTCCAGCACTCAGAAAAACATAGAAGTGCTATAACCCCTATTTGCATGGATGGAAATTTGCCAAAGTAAATGAACCTGCATTCCCAAGCCTGAAGCGAACAGTTTTGTGCTCATTCTGCTTTTATTTAATTTGAGTACCAAGTCAGCAATTCCTCAACCCAGTAACCAGTCAATAAGTTTAAATATGCCAAGTACTAAACTGGAAACTCCTCTTCTGTCCTGCATGCTACTTGGAAGACCTGAGATGAAAATTCTGGCTTTTAAATTTCATTCATGAAAGTTCTCTTAACTCATCAACTGTTTTTTAAACTCCATTTCCTTATTAGCTCACTACTGCCCCTCCCTTGCTACTGGTCTTCAGCAGCCATTCAATAGACATCCAATAAATGGAAAGAAAAAACAAAGGAAATGAATACTTTAGCTGCTCAACCAGAGAAACACATTGTGGTGTGTTGAATAACTGATGCTAAAAGGCACTCTTCTCTGTGGCGGTTGCACAGGATTGCTTTTGTAGCAATTGGGTTGCGAACGAACTGTGAACCAAAAATTCCAGAGTAATTACCTTTTCCCTCCCTGTAAAGGTGCCTACACCAGCTTATACTTTGCCTCCCAAAGTGGTTTGTTTATCTTGACAGCAGGTAAAGACACCCTGATGTCCAGAGTCTCTTCTTTGTTGCAGACAGCTCGCTGCTGACGACTTTTGGGGTGCTTTTCAGTGCCCTGCGGGCGCGCTCTGTGCGCTCTCGCTATTTCAGCACAGCCACAAGCAGCTGGCTGGACCTGGCCAAGGAGAACCACGGGGGCCACTACAGTGAGAGTCAGGTGGAAGGCACAAAGTCACTCGCCAGGCTCTTCCCCTTGTTCGCTTTCCAGATCCTGTACAGGACGTGCATTATGCAGGTGGGTGCACGGCTTTTCTGCAAAAATCTTGAAATAGACACTGACATGTGTTGAATGGTCCCTCTAGATGTGTTTTTTCTAAATGTTGCTTGGCAGCTGTGCAGCCTTGCAAAGTAGCTTTAATTGCCTAAGAATATACCTTGCTGTAGCCTCTGATCTGCTCGAATAATGAAAATTGACTTGGTCAGAACTTATTAAGAAGGTTGTGAGTGTTTGCTACTCCTTTCTTGGGACCTTTTTGCTGGCTGAACCATCCTGTTCTCCTCATGATGCCATATCATATTACCAACACTGAGACTCAGGCTCAGTGCTCTTGAAAAATGTAATTTTCCAATTTCTTTACTGTTCCCTAAGTGTTTTGGGGAGTGGTAGGTTTGTTTGCTGTTTTGGTTGCATGTTTCTGCTACTGTTTTGACAGGCTTGTGTGGCTGTTGTACCCACAGTGGAAGTGGGTGGGTTTCCGTTTGTGGGAAGCAGCAGGCCTTTCAAGGCTCCTCTGCATGTGATATAAATGTAAATGTGTCAAGAGGCTCCTGGAGCTGAGAGGATTCCCTGAGATTCCTTTCTGTCTGGATGATCCTGGCTGAGCTGGAGTTGGAGGTAGCTAAGTTGCCATTTGGCAACTGGAAGGTCATTTTTAGTCATTGGTGTTAAAATGCTGCTTAAGGAAATTCTTACAAATATTGTGGCATATACTGTTTCTGTGACACTTGCTCATGCCACCTTTCCATGTTCCCATCCATCTGCCTCATTCTTGCTCCTCTTCCCTCCCCAATTCCTTCCCTCCTCCCAGAAGCACAAAAAATCCCAAGCAAACAAACAAAAAAAATATTCAAAAACCAACAAGCACCCACACGTGACCAAAGTTATGCATTAGTGACCACATGAAAATTAAACAGATATTATCATTTAGCAAGTTTATTACAAAGTATTTATCTAGAAAATATAGATGTCTTTCCACTGCTGAAGTAAATTAATCCTTTGGCAGAATTTCCAGTAAGTTTAAGGCTCTTTTTCAAGCTCAGAGATAGCTCAGTATCTTTTTTTGTAAAGACTAATAGTATTTTCTTCATATTAACAGCTTTCACTGCCTGTGATTGATGGTGATGATATTTTAATTCCTATTAAGAAGTTAATTCTCACTTGCAATAAGCATTGGGAAAAGGGAACCCACAAAACTTGACTCAGTTCTAAACATACATAGTTTTGTTGCTATTTATTCTCCGTTTTAAAATTTACATTTCCTTTTGGAGGAGGAATGTAGTTGAAAAATATTTTTAAGAGCTAGCATTGGAGTAACTCTTGAGTACTGAACAGACTCTCAGTGGGGTAGGGTTGACTATAACCATTGCTGAGAAACCCTACACGAGCTCAGGTAACAACTATACATTAATATTCAGACAGCTGTGAAGCAGCAATGTTCTACCTGGGTTTGAAATCATTGATCATACTGAAGAGTGTGCAGGGTGCTGCAGGAATCCAGAACTCAGCAAAAACAGATACAGGGTGAAAAATCCAGTCCTAGGTTGAGTTCTGTCATGATGATGCTCTGTGAATTGCTCAAGCTGGAGTTTTCCAGTCTGAAAAAGAGTGGATTATGTCTCCCCGGTGCACATTAAATTAGTTAATCAAGCTTCCTCCAAAAAATCTCAGACACAAAAACAGAAAAAAAAACCCCACCAAAATTCTGCAAACCTGTTGGTAGAAGTCGTTAGGATTTTGATTTGACACTTTTTTATGAACTCAGAGGCTCTTTTGTGTAGCCTCACACAAGCAGGAGGAATTATTTGCTTTTGTAGTGAGGGAGTCCTACAAATCTGTTTAATTGTGTGCCCTGTTGGGCTGCCACTGGGAGGTTCCTCATCTGCTTCTTTTTGTCTTTGGTTTTCATTCCCCCAGGTAAAAGGAAGTCCTCTCTAAGTGCTCTGACTGTGAGTTGCATTCAGCTGGTTCTAAGGCTGTACCCAAATCTTCATTCCCTGTAGCTTTTATAGTGCTCTTAGCTTGAGCACACAATCATAAGTCCAAAATGACTGTGCCTGGCAGTTCTAAAATCAAATCACCTGCATTTTGCTGCTTTAAGATTGTGTACTGTCAAACCCTGTCTGGGTGAAGTGACTGAAGTTTTGGGTGGACTTATTTAGTATATTGGCAGATGGCTCTAATTAGTGATTATCAAATAAGCTTTTAGACTGTTGCTTAATTTGTTCAATGTAGAAGAAAATCTTATAAAAGGGAAATGTTATGTCCTGGCAGAGAACAATATTGTCACTGTCTGAAAGGCTTTCTTCATGAATGCTCATTCCTTTTTTTTTTGCCAGCAGGTATTTGCTTTTATGTGACTTCTTCAGAAGGAAAAACTTGGAGAGGTTTCCAAATATAGTGAAAATCTTATCCATGGACTATGGTTTTATCCTTCCATACAGATTCCTTCAGGATATTATCTCCAAACCATGAATTCCAACTTGCACTTCAGTGGATTTTTCTTGCCAGTTGCAGCAATGAACGTGATAAGCATTGTGCCACTGCTGATTCTTGTTCCTATTTTGGAGTGCATTAACTCATGGCTCTTTAGCTCCAAGGACAGTGGACATTCTCCAACAATTTACATTGGTATGTAAAAAACACATGTGTTTATACAGCTTCCATGTCTTTTCTGTTTTTGAACAAGAAATTTCAGTGTGATGGATGATCCTAGACAATTATATGTGACTATAAATGTTAAGATGGATTTATTTTGGGATGATGCTCAGACGTAAATATGTTTCAAAGGAATTATTGAACAAACACAGTCCTGAAAACACTTACTAGATAGTTAGAAAAAAGTATAGGTTTTGTGTAGGACGGACTCCTCTGACTGAGAAATTTTGAGCTACACTCACAAATAACTAGGGGTCATCCTATGAAATTGGTATTGGAGAGAAGCAGTATTAACTATTTATGCCTGAGAATTACTTTGACTTGCTTATCTTCTATGTTTCTTTATCCATTAGCTTTTGGAAAGTAAATTTACATTCAAAGTATTTTTTAGAAATTAAAAATCCCTTCAGTTAGTTGCTCTCTGATGCTGGAGAAATGTGTTGCTCAAAATGATGAGCTTGGAATCAGATAACTCAGGAGTAAAGGCTTTGTTTTTCTGTGATTTTTATGCTGTTAAGTGCATTATTGTTAGGACTACAGCTCGTAAGAGGGAAATTGTATTACCATTAGAACCGTTTCTTCCAGACTCTGCAGTTGCATCATGAATGAAATAAAAGTATCTAGGCTAATTCTGTATGTGCAATAGACTGTTTTTAGAATGGATGAGGAAAAGAAAACATGCAGAGAACTATGCAAAACAAATGGGCGTGTGTCACTGACTGCTGTTCCCATTGAACAGGCTGAATATTTCACAGGTGGAAAGTTACTGGGAAAGTCCAGTCTTTCTCCCCAGCACTGGTTTCCATTAGATTGTCTAATATGAGGTAATTGTTTAAGTGTTTAGTGTTTTCATTATTAAAATCCTTATTGTACCCTCACAGCAAAAAGGCATCTCCAAAGGTGAAGTGTTACCTCACAGAAGTGGTAAAAGGAAGTTTTCCCTGTTGTAGATTGACACTCATTCCAGAAAAATTCATAGCCTAGAAGCAATGGCAACTTTAATAACAATTGGTCTACCTTCTCTTGACACTAATGTGGTTTGTTTTACTTATTTGTTTTTTAATTACCCCCAAACCTCTTATGTTCTAGCATCTGGAGTGATCCTCTGCATCACTCTTGAGATGTCAGCTCCATGTCATGCCAGCAGTAAAGCTGCTTCCATTCTGTATTCACTTAAAACTATTCCCTTTCACAGATAGTCTCATTAAACTTCCCTCATTTTTTATCTTCCAGTCTGCATTGCAAACCTCAGATGAAAATATTTATAAACCGCTATTTTCTCAGTGTGCTGCTATTAATTCAGTGCCCCATGGCAGGCAGCACAGCGAGTACTGACACAAACAGAGGTATTAATCTGACTAAATTAGCCTAATTAAGAGTGTTATTAAGTTTTATACAAACCAGAAGCATATAACACAGCAGGTTGCAATTAGCCTAGTTTTTAAAATAACATCTGCATTAAAACACAAAAAGCACATTCAGATAATCATTTTCCTTTAAACCATGGAAATTTCAAGTTAGTATTAATGTTCTATCCTGTTATGTTAAACAGCATTAGAATATATGCAGTGGTTTATTCTTAATGGGTTCATTTATCAAAACAGCCTCCTGTTAGGGGTGATAAACTACCTGAGGCATAAAAATACCTGTGAGTACAGGCAATGGCTTCAGATATCCAAGCATATGACTGCACCTGCAAGTATGGTAGACCTCTAAGTGCCAATATTTTTGCCAACAGTTAATTAGGTTCTCAATTATTTTCAGCAGCAAAATTGGAAGTATAAATAGGAAGTTGGTGTTAAGCCAGCCTGTAAGTATATTTTAATTCAACTCTCGTAAGAAGAAGAAATTTAAATAGTTTTCTGGAAATTTTCAGCATGTTATTCTTAACAGTTTTCAAGGATGAACCACATAGACAACTAAAGTATCTGATTGCTCTGTATTAAGGGTCTACATAAAAACTGGAATCTGTTACTCTCTCTATAGTTGTTGGTTTATTCATAAAGGTCCAATACAACCTTAGTCTCTATATAATACAAAGAACCTTGTCCCAGAATCACCCCTAAGTAATAGTAAAACAGTTGTTCTCCTACAAAACCAAAGCCTCAGCCAGTCATTCCAAGCCAGTCATTTTAAAGAGGACTGAAGGGAGAAGAATGAAGATGAAAACCTTAGCTCCAAGGTTCTTGGTTTTGTCCTCTGTCTCATAAAGTCTTGAGGGGGAAAAAAAAGTAAGTTGAAATTTTTGAGCACCCAGAGGTTACTTTTTCCGAAATGTATTGGCTTTTAGTAAAGGAAAATGCTTCAAGTTTGTTGCACTGTTAGGAATACTGAACTGCTGGAGGTTTCTTTAGTACCAACATAATTTTTCACTGGGAGAACTCGTGATCTGGATGACTACGAGAATCTCCTTGAGGGCTTTATACCTGAGTATGATGAGGTGCATTGGCCAGAAAATGCTGCTGAATTCCCTCCTGTCATCAATTTTCGAGCAATAATTCATTGATATTCTCATTAAGCACTAGAGGAGCCTTAAACAGCAAAACAGCTTCCAAGGCTGAGGTTAGGCAGGGGGGTTGGATATTTTAAGCTGTGAACGTTCAGGAAAACTGTGCTAGAAGAAGGGTGTGAGTTTGGTGCTGAGAGAAAAAACACAGAGGCCTCCAAAAACACAGCAAGGCCACTTAGCTAGATGAGTTTTTCATCTCTACTGTCCTGACACTAAAAAAGTCTAAGTGTGTATGTGTTAAAAATATAATATGAAACAAAAGCTTTTGGCTATTGATGTCCAGTCTGAAAAGTGTAGCTATTACCAGTCATGAAGGCTTGGTAAGAAAGACATTTGAGCCAAAACTGTCAAAAGCAACCAAATTCTCCTCATATTATGGTTTAGAAATGCTGGCAAATCAGAATTTTAGTCAAAATCAATGAGAGTTCAAACCATGAGAGGTATAGGAAATTCAGGTTCAGAGAGTTACTTGGAAAATCTGCTTTCTTTGTGTTTTTCTTTTCTGAGAGGATACAACTATTTCCTACTACCAACATCAAGAAATATAAAATAATACATTTTGATGTTTTGCTCTATGCAATGGGTGAAGTGTGAGGTAGTTATAACACATCCAAGTTTTGGAATAATTTCCTGCTGCCTGGTAGTTTTGTTTCTACCCTTTCTCTTGTATAATCTGGAAGGACATTTGCCTCTCCTTTCTTTTCTCTTTCTTTTTCTCCCTCAATCTTCAAAAAAAAAAAAAAAAGGGAAAATTTGTTTGTGACTTTGGTCTTCAGAAAAGCTTTTCCTCTCTCATTTATTCTGAACTCTGAAATTGTCTCTGTGCTGAGCTGATGTCCTTTTGCCATATATACATAGCAAACACTCTTTATTCATGTTTAGGTGTTCAGAAGAAATGAATTGGGGTGGGGATAGGAAACTTCTTTTGCATTTCTTAGCAGTTTGTTTCACTTTAAGCCTATGATGGTCCTGTAAGTGCATCCTTGGTGAAAGCTCTCTGTGCTCTTTACCCAGTTGTAGGTCACTTCTGTGCTGCACTTTCTGTGATGGTTGCTGGCTTCTCTGAAATCCACCGAAAGCACTTCCCCCAGGTGGAGCAGACCCTCTCCAAGGAGGTTCTCCTGGTCTCCTCCATGCCCTGCTTCCACCTGGCTCCTCAGTACATCTTGCTTGGTGTGGCTGAAGCCCTGGTAACTCCCTCCTGTAAGTAAAATCAAATAGGCTAAAGCAAGGGTGTCCTGATTCTCAGAGAACTCTATCAGATTCCTAAAAATAATTACTGTGATCTGATATTTTATCCCTGGCTCTCTTCCATGGGCTTAATGAGCAGATCTGTGCTTTACCTGCATCAGAGAAGCATAATTTGTCTTGCTGGCTGTAAATCAGGGTGAGCGGTGATGTTCCAGACTGACTGGAAAGGAGCACAGTGCAGCCAGGTCCTGGGGGGCACAATCACCTCTTTGGTCTTGGAGCTGAACCTGCTTCAGGCAGGGGCTGGGCTGGAGGAGCTCCTGAGGCTCCTTCTGACCTGAATGCTCCTGTGATGATTTTATTGAGATAGAACAAAGACAACTGTGAGAGCTGAGCTGTGGTTGTGCTCTGTGACCACCTTAAAGGCCCCACTCAGAGCAAGGTGAGGCAATGAAACACCTTTTATTGTTGGGCCCAGCTACTAGAATTATTACATGGTTCACTGGCACAGAGCACATGTGGGCTGGTGACAGTGATAGGTTAACCTGGAGAATAGTGTAGGCAGCTGCAAGGTTGCTGTCAGTGCTCCAACTGGGAGTCATGAGAACATGCCTCCACAGATATCACGGTGTGACATGGAGCCAGAGAGAAACCCACCTGTTTTTCAGAGCTCAGCTTGGGCCTGCCATCCGCACATTATGTAATCACACTCTTGATTGTGAGTCTGAACCTTTGCTGCTTTCCATAATTTACTCTTCTGTGTCTACACTGATATTTGAGGCTTATTTTCTTCTGAGGAGCATGCAGAATGCTTACCAGTGTTTTACCTTGCAGAGCTTTAAAAATAAAATGTTAGTATTATATAAATAATCTTAGCAGCATTCACTTAGAGACACAGGTAAAGTAATTGACTGGTTGATCTCTGCAGGCATTTAATTCTGTGGGTTGAGTGTCTCTTGTTCCAGCACAACCCCAGAAATGTTCAGGTTTTTATTTAAGAGCAGGAAATAACTTCGGTGTCTCAGCTTCGTTCTTATACTCTGAGAGTACTGAGAGCTGTGGGTCACAGTCTGTCACTAAAAAGGTAATTTTCCCTAGTTTTAAATACTTAGCACTTTCATAATGCCTCTTCATCTGATAGCTCTCAAGTACTTAACTGAGACAGGTTTCTAGGCAGGTAATTTGGTTTCTAGGTTACAGGGTAAGTGTAACTGAAAACTGTGACCTTCTCTGTTTAGCTTAACAAAAAAAAGGTTAGGAGGTGACTTGCTTACAGTCTTCTATGCAAAAGCATGAGAAGAATATTGCTGGTAGAATAAGGCCTTTTAATCTAGCACACTGGGACACAACTGGAGTCCAATGACTGCAGGATTACATTAGCCTTTAGAAAAGAAATAAAACTCCATCTTAGGGGTTTTCTTCCCTTTTATTTTTTTAAAGATCTTTTTTAAAGGATTGTGGTTAGAATTCCTTAGGAAGAAAAGCTATCCTTGCCCATTTAAGTAGAGATTAAGCATCGTGCTTAGAGCTGCAGTGAAAGGTGTGACTTAAGAACCCAGCTACATGGGGCTAAGTCTGAATGCAAGACTTGCAGACAAAAAGCTAAAGGGAGGTGCCTAAACCAAAATATTGCTGTATCTGATGGGGGAAGAAGGCCTCCATTGGTGGCACATATTAGTGTCTGGAGTGTCCTGGCTGTGCAGGCAGGGCAAGAGAGCTCTCTGCAGTGTGGTACTGGCAGCTGCTGCTGGAGAGGAGCCTGCCTTTCCCCCAGGTCTTGCCCTGTAGCAGAGAGCCCAGTGCAGGTGGCTGAGGGCCATTGAACCAACTCCAGCAGCCCTCAGGCTCTGCATTCAGGCTTCTGAACTGAGCTCTGGCCTTCTACTTGAGTGTGAACTGAATTTCTGCTCAGATATCATTCCGTGAATCCATGGATGTTAGTGACAGCCCAGACACTTAGAGTTGCCTCACCTTTCCTGACATTGTATTGCCTTTTGTATGCAGAAGGTCAAGTTCAATTATAATAATTTACTGGACCTGAAAGTACATGGTCCAAACTGAGGAGGGAAATGTTCATTCTTTTAAGCCGAGGGGAGAAAGAAGATATCTCATTTCTGAAGAGCTTGGTTAGATAAGTTAGATTTGGCACATTGAACTCTTTATCTTCATTAAGATCTCTCTTATTGAGAGAGAAAAGAGAAGGCTTCAAGGTGACCAAATGGTGTCATTTCAGTATTTGACAAGAGCCTACAAGAGAGCTAGAGGTTATTTACAAGGGCATGTAGGACAAAGGACATGGGCATGTAAGACAGGACAAATGTGAACAGCTTCAGACTGAGAGTAGGTTTAAATTAGATATCAGGAGGAAATTATTTACTGTAAGGTTTTGGCACAGGTTAGCCAGAGAAGCTGTGATTCTCCCATCCTTGGTCATGTTAAAGGCCAGGCTGGAGTCTCAGTAGCCTTGTTTCCTGGGAAGTGTCCTTGCCTATAGCAGTGGAGTTGGAACTGCATGGCCTTTAAAGTCCCTTCTAACCCATGTTGTTTTGTAACTTGGTCCCTGATACTTAGAACTATGTTTATACAATATATTTCATTATCTTGTGGATAGGAGTTTTGAATAATCATCTGGTTCAGGTGGCACAAGCATCTCTTAGAATAATATCTGCCACTAAGGAAGTCTTAAAAATAAGATGAAACAATGGTATTGCTCTCTTGCACAGTGCCACATAGTTCTCCCTAGCCTTTGACAGGCTGAATTTGTAACCCTAGCCTAGTTTAAACCAGGAAACTCCAGCTCTGTCAGTTAGAGGATATATTGGGGATGGCTTTGCCCACTGATAAAATGCAGTAGTCTCGAGGGGGAAATGCAGCAGCTGTTTAATAGTTCCAGCAGCACCGTGGGGAAAGGGAGGGTTGGAGCAGGCTGTTGAAACAGCAGGGGTAATTTAGGTAAGTAGGATGCAATTACCCAGGCTGAATTTGACTAAGATGGATGTTTTGCCCCCCTGCTTTTAGAAGGGAGGAGCAACCAGAAGCTTTCAAGTGTTCCAGTGTCTTGAGTTAGCTGTGCAATGCTTCAGACTGTTGCATCTCCAGATGGTGTCCCAGGCTCACCTGCTTTTTCTTGCCCTCAGGCTTCTGGTTCCTAATGTGAATGAGGAAGAAAACACTGTCTGTGGTTATTTTTTCCTTTGTATGTTTCAAAGCTCTCATTTGGACAGCCAAATTAAAAATGGTGAAACATAGTGGTTGCAAACTTCCATTTGTATTCAGAGGTGCTTCAGGCAACTCAGTATCCAAATAGGATCTTCTGCTGGCAAGTTTTTCAAGCTGGAGGTCATTCTAATTCAACTAGTAAAGCAGGTAGGGAGGCTCTGGGGCTGGGAGTAAAAGTGTGGAGGAGAACTCAAGGCATGAAATTAGGAAACAGAAGTTTTTGATGATCGGTGAAAGCTGCACAAAAAGAACAGCTATTATAAAGTCTTGCTGTTACAGCCAAATTACAACTGGTGGGATTATTTATAGTCATCCATGCTACAGCAGCATGCTACAGCTTCCCCTCTCCACCAAAGCTGTTGCTGCTTCTGGTTCAGCCTTCTGGGAAGAAAGTGAAGAATAAGGTCTTAAAAATGAGCCAGTGAGCCTGGGGATTGCACTCTGGGGAACAGGAGCATTGTCCAGCCTCAAGGTAAAGCAAGCTAACTGTCCAAATTAAGGCACAGCTCTAGATTTTGAAAGTATTTACTAGTGGCTGTGCTGCACTAGCTCAGAGATAGAAGGTCCTGCTGTTCTGCAGTTAAATATCACATCCATTCTGCTTACTGACTGTGGTGATGTTTCCCTGCTCTTGCTCATGCCTGAGGTTTTAAAAGGTGCAAGCAAATGTCTGGGTGAAAGATCTTCCTGTACTGGTGGAATATGGGCAGCTGTATGGGGATAGGTTATTACAGATACTCATTTAGGCCGTTTAGGTAATGCTTTGTTACAGATTGCATTTTAACATGTTATAGGGTACATCTGGTTGCTCTTCTGCAGCAAGTACATTCTCTGTATAAAATATGGAGATCCACTAATAGAGATGCTTTGAATTTTTTTCTGTATTATCGATGTTCTACCATCATTTCACTCTTTATTTTGTTTTGTTTAATGTTTTTTTCTTTTTTAACTTGTAACTGTATCTGCTTTCTTCCTAAGGTTCCTTACTTTCCTTCTGGCTTGTGCCTGAAAGAATGAGAGGGATTTCCATGCATTTTTTAGCTCTCTTTAATGGAGCTGGCTGCTTTATGGGAGCTCTCTTTGTTCAGACAGCCCACACAGGCTCTCAAGGTAAGAGTATGCTCATGACAGGTGTTCCTGAGCAGTTTTCTAATATTATTGATTTGGAGAATCAGGCAGCAGAATTAAAAGGGATGCCAAAGTTTTATTGATTTGCTCTCACAATTAAGATGGAATTAAGATAGAAAATAGCCTTCCAGCTGTACTCATCCAATTTTAATGAGTCATCTTAGTTTTGATAGAGTAATTAGAGGATGGCATCTTGCAGGAAGTCCTCCTGTCCAATCTCTGTACTTCTGTTCTGGAGGACGGAAAATAAATTGGCAAGGAGACACCTTTTTGTGTTCATGAAGAAGTACATTCATGTTATTCACACTTCCATGGAAGCCTCTGGCCTCGAGAGCAAGATCTGTGGTTTAAAACAAAGGAGAATATTACTCCTTGTGTGTCCCAGTGTCACAGGGAACAGGAGGTTGGGTTGAAGGTTTCAAAGCTGCCTGGGGAGCTCACTCTCCTGGACCCACTGGTTCCATCTGACTTCACCCAGCTCTTGGAAAAGCCAAATTCTGTGACAATACTGTCTCACTGTGGGCTTGCCCTTTTGCAGATCAATGCTGCAATTCCCAGAAAACTCCCTGTTTCCAAAAGAGTTATTGCAGGTTCAGCCTGTTGAGGTGTATTTAGTGGAAGTTCTGAACTGGATTGTTCCTAAGTTACTGACTTTCAAGATAAGCCAGGAATTTCTTCAACTCTTTTTTCCTTTCCTGATAAGACTTTATTCAATACAGAAAAGACTTCTTTCACAAAAAAAATTAACAAGCACTTGAATTATTGGACTGAAGGACAGGGATCCCTTTGTTCACAAATCTGAAATAGTCCCACTTGCTGAAGGAATATTTCCAAAGATCTGGTGGAACTCTTAAAGAGAGCTGTTCTTTAGAGACCACAATTGCTGGCCCTAATGCATGACACCACTGCAATTGCCACAGCTGTAGGATTTTATAATTGTGTAGGGTTAAAATTTTGGGTTCTTCTCTTTCCTATGCAAAGAATCATGTAATTCAAAAACAAGCAGTAGTGGGTCTTTTGAAGATCTTTTTTGATTCATCTTTGTGAGATCTAAACAAACAAATGATGCTTTGACACCCAGTCCTGTTTTTAAGTTAAAAATTCAATTTAAATTTTATTACAAGGTATTAAACATCACCTGGAGATGAGTAAAAAACTGGAATGTTTACACAAATGAATCAGGCAAAGAACTATTAAGCTCTAAGCCATCCAGTGTGGAGAACTGAGCTCCTTGAATACCCCCAGTGGAAAAGGTTGTTTTTCATTATCGTGAGTTCAGTGTAATCTGGGGTAAATGAAACCAACACTTTAAGACAGACTGTGTTGCTGATTTTTTTCCTTCCTCCCCTCCTCCCATAGTATGTAAACTAGTAATTTTTATGAGATGGAAATATTAAGAAAACTGTCATATTTTACTGCAATTTGACTTTGGAAATAATTGAATAATTGCAAAATAATTGAGCATAGTGTCAGCACCAAAATATTTTGCCTATGTTGTGTCACTATTATTTAATTAATTTCTTTAGAGAGTAATTCTGTGCACTGTGATAGAGGTAACCAATTTTTGCATTTGATTTGCAATTCAGTAGATTTTTTTCTGGTTTTCCATCAAGGTGATTAATCCTTTTGCCATGCGTCTGTATGAAATAATTTAATTGATTAAAAAAAGCAAATGTTCTTTTCTTGCCAGAAATTCTGTTTTAAGAGAGATTGTGAGTTCTTATCCTGGCTGAGACCAAGAAGGTTGAACTCTCTAAATTCTCCACAGGCTGCAGTTGCCACATTCTAACCCCTTTTGCTCAGGATTCTTGAGCAAAATGAAAAGTTTCCTGACTAAAATATTCCTCACTCGTAGAAAGTTGGGTGGCAAACTTTTCAACTTAGCTTTTCTTTTCTTTTCCCAAAGGTGTAACATGTCTTTGGTTGGCTTTGTCAGACCTGCTGTTCCTGTGGGTGGAATTGACTGCACCATTATCCTGAGCAAAAGTCACTCTGAAATTTCCAAGGGAGTCAGTGACAGTCTGTATTCAGATTAAGGTGCTGTGATGGGAATGACTCCTGCTAAGCAGGAAAACTCTGCAAAACATGAAAAGCTTTAGGGAAAATAAAGTGAAACATGTTCAGTGATTGCTCTGTTGCTGTAGTTAGAAGAGTGTTAGATATTACTTGCCCTATTAATATGTAAACAACATATTACTGGGCTCTCACTTTTTATTTTTAAAAATAATTGGGTGTCTCTTTCCCAGTGTTCCTGGCTTGAATAAGATTAATAATTCCAAGTTACCACAATTCACTCAAGTCACAGCTTGCAAATGATGGTGATATTCCTGTAACGGTCCTCTGCTCATCCCTCTGCTGACTCCTAAATCAGAGTAGGCTTAGGGTCACCCTTTGGTATGTGGAGATAGACAACAGCAAAACAAAAAATGCATTTCAGGCTCAGTTTTGGTTTTCTCCTAGTTGGGTAGCAAATGTTATACACACTTTTGGGGTTTTTTTGTTCCACCTGTGTTTTTTCCAATTGTGCTTCTTACAGTGGACTTTGGTGCTCACAACAATCAGCAAAATAATATATTTTTAAAATTTATTAAAATCTCGTGGCTGCCTAATGAACCCCCTAAAAATGACCGTTGTAAGGAACACATTTATGGCCTCACAAGTCAATTTACAGCCCAATGACACAAATTAGGCTTTTTTAAATTCATATTTAGTTTAGCGAGTTTTGTTTTTCAGATCTCTTTAAAGAGCTTGTAAATATTCAGTATCTGGACAATTTATGAAACTGGGACTAAAGCAAACCAACCAGAACTATTTTTTTTTCCTTCCTAAAAAAAGGCTCAGCTAATTTACAAATTTATTTCTATTGGAAGAGGGAGTTCTATCTCTTTTGCTGGAGGAGAGGATAGTGTTGATGAATTGGTTCTGTGAGATTTAACAAGGCTTAGTGAGTGATGCTTGGGCTATGAATGCTTTTGTCTTGTCCCACGATTCTTGTTTCACTGAAGCCTGAGCCAAGACTATTTCTGGTTCTTCCATCTCCGAGCACTGAGACCATGTTTTCCATGTTCCTGCAGCAAAGTAGATCCTCCACTGTATATTTTGAAGTGTTGAAGCACAGAGGGTGTTGATAAAATTCAAACATTTTTATATCCTATTTTATGCCACTAGTTCAGAATTTTATTTGGGTTTTTATTGGCAAAGTTGATCAGATATCAGTCACACAGTCAGATCTGCATTAATCATTTTTAACGCATCTATGGAGGATGGTGTGAATATGATAAAATAAGACTTTTGAAAAAAATCTGACGAGTGCAAACAGATGATGGGTGACAGTGATATTTTCAGTACAAGCTGGGAAACTGCTTTCTTTTGGATCTCTTACCTCTCCTAACATTTTAACGGAAGAAGACGCAAGACAAAACCTGTCCTCTTATGCCAATCATTTCAGAATACATTTCTCTAAAAATATTAATATAAATATGTAAGAAAGAAATAAAAAAATTTAGAAAAGGTCAGGAAATTTAGAAAAGGAAGGAAACTGTCCCAGTCACAGCTTTGCTGCTTATATTTAGAGAATCACTGGGGGGATTGTAGTTTGAGTTAGAGTTTTGGGGGTTTTGTTTTAGGTTGGGTTTTTTGGTTCTTTTTATCATTTTAGTCTTGTGTGATTGCAAATACCAAAGATGGTAAAACTAAAGGGTATTTCTTGCAGCCCAGATGGTGGTGGCCACTGGTACCTACTTAGCTAATAGGCATTAGATGCAGAGTGAGGCTTTAATTTGGATATGATTAAACACTTCAATATATGCCCACTAAGTTGATGGAATTAAGAAAGGCAATGCAAACCTTTTTTAAAATATGAATTCATTTTGTTTTCTATGATCACATCATAGGTTGTAGGATGGCTGCAAAAATGCAAGAATGGTACAGGATAGAGTAACTACTGGCATGTGGCTGGCTTGTTTGTTTTCTTCAAGGTTTTCCACATAATAAAATAGGATAATGTTATCAGCAAAAAATCCTGCATGCCTCCGTGTGCAACTTTCCCTTGAGCTCTGAGAGGGTGCCACCACAGCAGCAGATCTGTTGTGTGCACTATTTTTTGTCAAAGACTGGCCCTTTTCAAGTTTTCTGCAATGGCTGGTATTGCCAGCAGCTCCTTGCTGTCAGACACCCACCAGAAACAGCCCAGGAAAGTTTTCGTCCATGTCCCAATCTCTGCTTCACTGCCACCTCTGCCTGCTTTAGTAGGATCAGTTGTTTCCCCTTGGTGTTGTAAATTATTCCTTCTTTAACTGAGTGATTCTGATGCAAAATTTATAGGGCTCCAGAATGTCAGTGGAAGTTTACCAGGTGCTTTATTTCCATGATTGTAGAGCAGACTGGAGGAACAGACTCTGCCTAGGCTTCATTTTCTAGCTTGTTCTAAATTTGCCATGAAATACATAACTAATTCACCTCTAACCAGTAGAGAAAGTCTATTTAAAATTATGCACCTCAAGGAAACTTCTGTTTCTTTGTGGTGATTCATGCTACTAAGTATTGCTATTGTTGGAATAAAAATGGAAATCAGGAGCTTGTTGTGGGTAGTTAATTCCCAGTGAGCAATTATCTGTGTGACAAACCAACCTTGTAATTGCCACTTCTGCTGGCAATCTCCACAGAAAAGTAAAGGATGCACAGAGCCCAAAGGCAGTATCTTTTGGGGGAAAGTGAGTTGTTAGCATGTTGCATGCTGAGGCGAGGATGGGGTAGTGCTGGACTCTTTTCTCAAGACTTCCTGCAAGAGGATTCTCTGTCAAGTGAGTATAAGTAGATGTAAATCAAGTCCAAGTTTATTCCCTGTTTCATGGGGGAGAAAAATTTTCTTTCATTACTTTGCCTTTTAAAAAGAGTGATAAGTTTTTTTCGGTTTTTTTTGGGTTTTTTTGCTTTTTTGGGTGAAGGTAGGAAATGGTCATATTAATTTTCATTGGATACCTTAGGACTGCTGGCATCCTTGTTCCTCTGTAGAGGAAAGCCTGCTCCTAATAAACCTTGTTGTCCCTCTCTGAGAGGAAGAGAAAGCCTTGATCCTACGTCTTTCTTTAGCGGAGCAGGAATCTAGAGAGAAAAATGGTTCTCTGTGGCAGCTGGAGCCTCACCATATCCTGTCTGATTTTGTCCTTGCTTGTACTGTTGGTCATGTGGATTTTCCAAAGGCTCTCTGTCATTATCCTGGCCTCACTGTTTAAACACTGGCAACTCCTCAAAGAAGAAGGGAGGATGCAGAGTAAGGATTTTTGGCCCAGGCCATGGAGGGAATCTTGTGGTGTAGTGGGAATAGGATCCAGATCTCCTGCTTTTCAGGCTGCCATCCTACCCATAGAGCCCACCAGCCCCAGTTACAGTGCTTTTATCTGGTGTCTTTATCAGTGATAAGACAGAGAAACGCTACAAATGGACCTTTGAAACTCAGAAGCTGCAAAATTGTTTTTATTAACTTTCAGAGTATATGTTTTCTGTCCAGGTTCCACTGTAAATGCCTTTCCATTAGGAAGCTCCTGCTGCTCCTGCAGTTAGCCTAGCCAAGGTGAATAACTTAGCAGACAGTGTGAGCTCTGCTTTGACAAGCTGCACTGCAGACCCCCATGCATGATTTCTCTTTCATCACATCCACAGGCTCTGTCTCTGCTTTCTATTGGCCCCTGAGGGGTGCAAAATGAAAAACTACCTGATTGTGACTGATGACAGTAAAAGTTTATAAGCTACTAAAATGAAGTTACAGCACCTAGGAGCTCAGTCAACTTACACTGTAAGATGATAGGTTTTTAAAACTGACTCTGAGATAATGCTGCAGAAGGAAGGGAGCAGGCAGAGGTGTGGTGGTGCTGCCCTGTGGCAAGCAAAAAGGTAACACGGCATGGAGAGAACTGTGGAGGAGCTTAGGGAAACTGATGGCAGTTGTCCTCTGTCAGTCCTAGGAGAGCTCAGAGCAAGAGCTCTGAAAAGAAATGTGTTTATAACTGGAAGATGTGGAGGGAAGAGAAAAATGTAAATATATGAATGTGTTTGGCAGGGTGTAATCCTTTGAGTGGAGTCTCTCCCGTGCTGTGGAACTGCTCTTTGTCTCTAATTAGAAAAATATTTAAAATTTAAGGATGGCAATCGATGTGTAAAAGTGGCATTGGTGGCCAAAAGATCTGTTTGTGCCATCAGGTTTTTACAATACAGTTGTGCTAAGAAGGCTGATTTTCCTTCTTTCCCCATTAGCTCATTCAAGGGGGGATAGCCACACAATTTAGATGGGCAGGATTTGATACCAGACTTTCATGCAGCAGAGGAAGGTGACTTTGGGCACACTGATGCTGGTGTAGTTCAGATCAAGGGGATGCTTTTGATCTAAATCTCCTAATAATCTCCGATTTGCATCACAGAACAATCTTGGAGCATGAAAACAACTGAGTTCTTTTTAGAGGGAGCTAAACAACAAAACAATATGCTCATGTCTGATATGTTCCAGCTGTTAATGGAACTGCTCTGATGTGAACCCCCCTGAGCTGTGGAGTGTGGACATCACATTCTCAGCACCAGCTGTTTCACACTGCCTTTCTTCATTAATTGCTAATGAAGACAGTTTATCTGCCTTCTTCAAAGGCAATAAATATAAAGCACACCTTACAGGCTCATGGCTAAAGGAGCTCTAAAGAAAGGTAAAGTAAAATGTCAGGTGGTGTCTTTGTAATGGAGAACCAAGGCACTGAGTGAATGCTTTTAATATTTTGAGTTTTAAAAATGTTTTTACATTCTTTATAGTAGGGACTAAGAAGAGACTATTAAAAGCATGAGAGCAACAAGTAAAGACCTCTACAGCCAATTTTAATTCTAGCTCTTCTTAAAATTTTCACAGTTGACTTTGATTTAGCTGTGTGCACAGGATAATACAGATGGAAGATGGTCCAGTCATTACAGGAGTAGCTGTGCAGGATTAGGTTTTTCAGTGCACTTCAGATTTATTATGGACATTGTTTAGTTTCTTCAGATCTGTACTGCCTGTCTGCAAGGCCAGAGTAGACTCAAACACCCCCACAGATGCTGTGAGGATGAAATCTGTATCAACAGCTGCAGGGATTGTGTCTCACACCAAGTTATCTTCTTGTCTTCGGCATGAGCCACGTCTCCTGCTGCAAGGCAAACTAATTCTGCCCCAAATGTCTGCTTTACCAGGCAACTGGTTCCCACACTTGCTGCATGAAGGTAAATTGGAGAGATTCTTCTTCTTCTTGGCTTCCTTAATGATGGTGAACACCCTGGGGTTCTGGAGCATTGCACACAGGTACGTGTGAGAAAATGAGAACTTGATGTTTCATTTGTAGGTGCAGGTAGAAATTCTTGTAAAATCTGTGGACGAGCATGTAATAAAGAATAGGTAGTGATAGATCATATGTGGAGAGGTGTGAGGTTAAAAAAACTGGAACAAACTTGTGTAATTAACCTTAAATAATTAAGGGTTCTTATTAATATAAAAAGCCCTAAAGAGACAAGAGCATCATATTCTTTTTAGAAGGGTGTAAATATGCTGGCATGGAGTTTAGAAGGGAACACAAAGCTCTACTGGCTGTGGAACTGCCCTTGGTTTTGTATCCATTCTTAGAAAGCACTGCTCTTCTCCCCATGAGCTCACACCTTCAGTGTGGGACAGAGGGGTCGTGAGAAAGCTCCATCCCTGCAGGTTAGTGCTGTGTGTAGCAGTTGCAACAGGACAGCCCCCAAGTGTTTCCTGATACTCTTCTGGGCATGGGAGAAAAGCAATTTCTTGCTGGAGACAAGAGAATTGCTGAGCCCCCTCACAGGAAGCCGCTTTATGCCACCTGTAGAGCCTAGGTTTAATCCCTGTCTTTTGCCTGCAAAATGCAAGGAAGTCACAACTCTGGGACATTTAATCCCAGTTAATTTCCTGTTGTCAGCATTGTAAGTAATCCTTGAGGTCAAACAGAGGGAGGGAAGCAGCCTGTGCCACCACCAATGTGAGGGGAAACTCTGAAAGTGAAAGTGGCTCTTAGGCATTGGGAGACAGTCCTGTGAAAATCCTTCAGGAACCTTGGTGAAGCAGGGATGTGATGATGAGAGCAATAAAAAACTTCCAAGAGCGGTGCACTCCTGGAACTCTTGACAAAATGTTCCTTTTTCTCTTACATGTAGCACCAACTTTGCAGCACCAAAGTTTACCATAGCATCTTGTTGATTATTCCAATGTGATTCTCTTCTTTGAAATGTGAACTGGGTCACAACTAAAAACATTTCTCCTGCATGTACTTAGCAGTACTCCTCATATGGGATTTTATTCTTCTGTAAATTGGAATTTTTGTTTGTGGCGTTTACTGCTGAAATCTAATAGGTTTTGGTTGTAAAAATATTACCATAAAATTAGTTTAAACTTAAAACCAAAAAACACAAAAAAACCCCAAAAAACCAAACCAAACAAACAAAAAAAAAAAAACCCACAAAAAATACTACCTGAGCTTAACATTTTTATGAAGAAATATTTCACTTCAGAATTAAGGTACCTCATTTTTCAATAATAAGTTTTGTATGAGTTCTTATACAATTATAATTAATTTCAATAGTAAGTTTTGACTTACTAGAAATATGTTTTTCTTTTAAAACAATTGTAATTGTTTCATTTTTGATGAATAAGAATTCTCTGAGCAGGGAGGAAAAAGAGCAAGGACTATTCAGACAAACACTGGTTTTGGCAGAGGGGGAAAACATACTTTAAAACTTGGCATAAGAACAAGTGCACTAAAATTTCTCTAAGGGAAAAAAGCATGTTAATTATGAAATTTTCTTGAAAGGACACAGTACCGGTATTATTAACATCTACACCCAGTTTGATACTTCTCATCCTGAAGTTCTGAAAGGCTCTAGGAAATGCATATTTGCATTTTCCCTTTTTTTGGCTGCCTTGATGTCCAGGACTCAGAAGGCACTGTAACTTAAAAAGTACTGTGTATAGACAGTGGGTGAAGCTAATACTTAAAGGATGATTATTTTGTTATTTTCCTTCTGTATCATCTCCCCCAGGTACAACAATCTGCATGAGGATTGCACCAATGAGTTCAGAGGAGGTCTTCCTGGAGAAAAGCTTTTGAAGCATGAAAAAGCCATCAAGCATTATAATGCTGTCCTGGAAAGCTCTCCCATTTTGTCTCCTGTGGAGAAAACCAGATGAAATTTCACCCTCATTTGACTAAATTTTGGTATTGTTATCCACTAGCTCTCTAATGAGAAATTACACAGCGCACTTAGGTGGAACTATGTCCTGGTGTTTATGAATTATCTGATTAATAATAATGTTGTTTGTAAGTTAACAAAACAGCATTCTTCATCGGATTTGCCCTGAAGGAGGCTGCACTGTTATAACTCACACTGAGGCCAAGGAGACCTCACTGCTTGCCATAGTTGGAGAGAGGCTTTTAATCTTTATATGAAAATAGGTATTCACATATATTTGTGTTTAGGAGTGGTAAAATATTAATAAACATGCAGGCATTTGTTTAGCTAATTACTTTGTGACAGTATAATTTACAAGAGATTTTGAAATCTGGTATTGGCTGGTTGATATTTGCAAAGGTGGGATTCTTGTGCACAGTTCTTGGCTCTTGCTGATCTCCTCCCCAGCCTACAGCAAGCTGCTGCTTTATTTCCTTGTCAGGGAAGTGGACACAAGCATATCAGCCTTCTTTGAGATCTACCAAAAATGCACTAGAAACAAGGTACCAGTCCTCAGTCCATAAGGTGTGCCATGAAACATTGATGCTTGAGGCATCCAGTCTCACTTGTCAGCAGCACTGTGAGATTTGCCATTCCTGAAGAATGATATAAAGAAAATTGCTAGTAGGAGAATGAGAGACTGGAATTTATTAACATCAAAATTACTAATGGCAGCCCATCTGAACGAGGGGTGAAGGGAATTAGGGAAAGAAGATTGGGAGAGGGTAAATGCAGCTTGGAGATGAGGGAAAATAATTGGTAGTAAAATGCTTTTCAATTTGAACATTTTCACAGTGTTAACCACTCCCAAAACTGGCTGATTTTGTTATTGTGAGAGATGATAATCTGACCCTTAATATTTCTTTTTAAGAGTCATATAGCTAAAAACAATGATGAGAGAAGTGGGGTCTGCATGTGATATGTAAGGAAATGTATTGAACCCCCAAAAAATGAAAGGAGCACTTTGCTATCAAGATGTCCCTAAGGGAAGGGACAGTCAAGTCACAATGCTTGCTAGATAAGAGGAATGCTCTGCCACAGGAGAAGCTACACTAAAAGGATATAATTCACTCAAGTGGCACAGTTGGTGAGCTGAAACTGTGGAAGAGCTGGTAAAGGAAATCTCTTCTGCACCATTAACCACACTTAATGCTGTAACTTTAGGTTGGGTGTTGTGGGAGTGGGAGAAAAATGTAGTGAATACACCCCTGCCCAGCCAGGGCAGACCATTTCTCCAAAGGTGGCTGCCAAAGCTGGGCTGGAGCTGGGGCTGTGAGAGAATAGACAGCAAAAGGCTGAAGGATCTGTTCTCTGAGGGCACTGGAAAGTGTGAGGCTAATTTCCACATATTTGGGTAAATTTATCCATGAGACCTGACAGTTATTTGCTTGAAAGGTATTATTTTCTAGATCATATTTGTACTGCAGTAGACTCAGGTTTAAGCCATGAAAAACACTAATTTCTTTTCTGAGATGTTCTTGACCTTTGTCCTTGCACAGAAAAGCTGCAAAGAAATGCTGGTTGGAGTTTTCTGACAAGAAGGATGTGATTGCTCTCAAAGCATTTGAGAGTTATACACAAAAGAACTATGTAATAAAAGGGCAAAATTTAAATTTTGGTCAGATTAATATGATGGGGCTGCAGATGTTTTGATTAACTATTGATAATTTTTGTTTTTTTTAACTGCAAAAGTAACAGTGGTTTGGAAGCATTTACGTCAAGAACAAGAGAACAAGAAAGTTGATTCTATTTTAAGGTAAGATATTTAGTCTGTTGCGTTCTCAGGCTGAATGGCCTCAAACTTCCCAAGACGATTTTTTTTTTTTCTCCTCAGAAATTGAAACATGAGAATAGATGACAGCAGCCAACAGAAGGCAGTCATTTGAGTTGAATTGTCTGAAGATAGTTCTGCAAGAGAAAGAGGATTAGTTAACTCCCTGGATAGGACTTCGTTAGAATGGGCTTTGGGATGAAGAGTTGAATATTGAAAGCTCCCTGCTTTCCTCACACGGACAGGAGGAATGCTTTTTCCCTCAGATTTAATAGAATTCGGCCTTTCAGATGGGTGGCAGAAGAAAAGGGGGCACTGAATTTGCTAAATTTGGACTTAGTTCATTTGGTGGAGCAGAAGAATCTACATGCAAAAACCTATCAATCAATCTCACTGTTGTGACAGAGCAATTTAGCACGTAAAACCAACAGACAGGGATTTTTCTTGAACTGCAGCAGCTAGGACTCCATTCAGACCTGATGGAATCCTTTGTACATACAGGGCACTGCCTAAATTATATAAATCTTGTGCCAGCACACAGTGAAATTGGTATAAAGGTTTGCTTTTCTCTTCTGAAAAATTTAGGGACTTTTTGCATTAAAAAAATTAGAGGACAGAAAAAATAAGGATATATCTGTGCATACGAAATTATGCAATAAACAGCTGGAAGATGTTAGGAGAGCCTTCTTTTGTTCAGCCTTTGATGATCCATAGCAGTTTTCATTGGACATAACAAAGCACTCAGATCTGATTGCTTGTGTTTGAGGTCACCTGTTGCCATTCTGGATTGTTTTGCACAAAGTTAATTAATTAATCTTCACCACAGAGATTTATAGTTTTGAAATGTATTGTGCAAAAAGTTGCCTCCTAGATGACATTAGGAGGGATCAGAAACATTCCAGTTCAGTTTCCTGTTTGATTCCTGCCTGGATTTTCTCACTGTTCTCCCAGCACAGTGTGAAATTAGTATAAAGGACTCTAGATTCAGGCTTGACTTGAGCAGAAGTTGCTTTTGTGCAGCTCTGGTTATAACTGAGTAGTTGCTGTGCTCATCAGAGGTCACTGCTAGCCTTGACTAGCCAGATGTATTTTGATTACTGCTGATAGTTTGGGGGTGTCTTTTAAATGGTTCAATGTATGTTTTATACTGTATTCATGGAAACACATATAAAAAAAAGCATCTTCTGTCCCAGACAGTTCATCAACCACCTCAGTTAAGTCTAAATGCATGGGACACCATTTTGAAGGGGTGGGGGCTGAAGAAAACTCGATGGAGAGGATTAAGATCTCCATCTGTTAGGTTTGCACTGATGATAAAACACATGCTTCCAGTTGGAACAAGATGCATTAAAAGAGCAATTTCACTTCTACTCCCTAGCACGATGTCATTGAGCACCTGCAACAGTTTAAACATTAGGCATAATTGGCTTTGCTTGACATAAATCTGTAGTTTTGTAAATAAGAGGAGTTGAGTTTCTGTGTAATACCAATTAGCTCTAAAGAATGCTTTGTTTGCTGAAGCCTGCAGCTTTGTGGAGGAAAGAGGGAGTTGTTAAGGCTCCACAGTGGTAGTCAGAAGGTAGAACCCAGATTAGACAATTTCACAGGCTTTGAATTATCCTTGTGCAAGTTACTTGATTTGTTTCAATCAGTTTCCCTAAGTATGAAAGAAAGAATAACATTTATATATATATATATATTTTATTTTTTTTTAAGAGCTTTCAGATCAAAATACCTTGCAGGTGATTTTACAGCACTAAACTGAGCTGTCTTGTTCTATGTTGGATTTCTTTTCCCTGCTTTTAGTGGAAGCTACTTGAAAATTCTTGAAGCGTTTTGAAAATTCTTGTACGTTTTCTAGAATCACTTGTTTTATTCTAGGGATGGAGGAAAGGAAAGAGGTGCATGATCCACTAGACATGAAAATCAGTCTTGTTCAGTTCCTGTGGGAACTGTGGGTTGGAAAGGTGAGATAGGAGAATCCCTTCCTTGGGGCATTATAAACTAGAACTGCAGAGAAGAACTCAAGCTTTTAACTTAAACTTGGTGTCTGTTTGCTATAACATGTATTAGATTTGTCTTGGCAAGGGCAAATGCAGCTGCCTTCCAGAGGATGTTTTGAAAGTGCTTTTTTTTAATCTGGAAAGAAAAAGGAAATTCACTAGTCTCCTCATGATTTCTCTGTTCTGAATAGAGTAAAAATTACGTTTTCCTGTCTATCTACCTGGTCTCTAGAAAGTCTTACCATAGGAGTCATTTTCTGGTGATGTAGCACTTTAAATGATTCTAGTTTCTCTGTCTGTAGCTTTAAATATAGATTTCCATGAGTCAGAGAAGGTTGACATCTAAACCTTATGAAATCTACTAGTATTGGTCATGACTCTTTAAAGTTAATCAGTTCTAATACTTAGTGGTAATAAGAGTGAAAGAAATTGCTCTGACAGGGTTTTTTCAGGTTTTTGGAGAAATTTCTTCTCTAGAGAGTACTGGATATTGCATCCTAACACTACCAAGTTATAAATACAGTATATAGATATTTTTGTTGTTTTTTTTAATTTGAAAAGTAAAATGGACAGAAACTTGTTTTTAATACTGTATGATCAGCATCTTTTCCTACTTTGATCTTGTTTCTTTTTTTTAAAAAATTTTGTTTAGAGGCTGAATTTTTGTTTGTTCTCCCCATCTTAAATGAAGGAATTGGGGTATGTACATTTAAAATGAACTGAGGAGTAGTCCACAACCTTACCATCACCATGATTTCATGCAGAGCTAAAATGTTCTCCTTCCTGTCTAACTCACTTCTGAGAAAATGCCCAAGTCTTGAAAATATTGCAGATATTAGTTTTATGTTTTTGAGGGCTGAGCTTCTTTCCTGTTAATAGGGGGAACTCCTGTTCAAGTGGTTGCACTGTCACAGCTTAGCTTTGAGCAGAGGTTTTGAAACTGGATCTTGAATACCCAGCAGAGTGTGCTGACTGCTTGGAGCTGAATGCAGGTTATTTATTTATTGTTATTATTAATGCATATTTTCTGGATTTTCCTTTTATTATTCAAAAAATATATATTCTTTTTCCTTTCAGATCATAAGAAATGTTTTGAAAGCTGAAACACTTAGCAAACAACACGAAAAAGCCAATCACTGAGAAGGAGTCAGTGGGGACATCAACAGAAAAACAAACCTTAAAGCACTGGATGTTTGTCCTACCTGCTTTGTAGCCTGGTAAAAAGCATCTTTTGAAAGCAGATCCCGAATGCTTTTATTGTCATGTTGTCTGAACTTCAGAAGCAAGATTGCCATGAGGTTGGGGGTAGTAGTCACAGTAGCACTTAATAAAAAGGCACTGTGAGTTATCTCAGTTTTATTTTTTGCATGGTCAGTGACTGTGATATGAAGATGCTGCCTGTTTACCTGGCAGGATGGAGCAATCTTTGATTACAAGCTAAATCCTTAATTCAAAACTAATGATGAATAGTAAGCCAAAGGTTGCAAGAGGATGCTGCTTGAAAGCAAATCCAGAATTACATGGAATTCTGAATTTCTTCACCTTAGTTGACAGAGTTTTGCTGTTGTCTTGAAATTGTTCCCTTTTAAAGTATTCAGGAGGAAAACCTGAGAGATTTTAATATCATGCTGACAGATGATAACCCCCTCAGCAAGTTTTGTCACTGGTTATAAAGAGCTGTCATTTAGTGGAAAAGCTCTTTAAACTTAAGCTGTTTGTAAACTGAACTTTAAAGGTGAGAATGTTGTGTAAAACCTGAACAGCAAAAATATTATGCAGCCTTACATATACTGTAAAAAAGAAGCAGGGAATGTCTGTGACTTTAAGGAAGAAACTTCACTGCAGAGGTACAAGTAGAGAAATTATGCAGGCCTTGCAAAAATAAGCAAACAGTTTCAAGAACAGAGAACAGCAAACTGTATGAAGAGGGGAGGGAGGTGATTATTAGCCATTTGAAAATGGTGTTACTTTATTCTTTGAAGCTTTTGATTGCTGCTCCTTGGGATAGGAAATTCATTTTTATGAGAATATGTGAGAGTGGAGGAAGGTCTTGTGTATTGGATTGCACAGGTGTTAAAAAGAGTAAATACAGTGGCAGTAAGGACACACCTAAAGTATCTATTTGGTTATTATTATAATATTTTTTAAAAAAATTACCAGAAAAGGCTGCTTTTGTAGTTCTGTCTTAAATAGCTGAATGGTATAACTCAGTAAATCCAGTGCTGCTTCTCCTGACAGGTAAGTGTGAATTACCAGTCAATTGATTCTTGTCTTTGCAAAGTTTGTTCATCTGATTAATGGCTGAAATGGACTATTCTCTGCTCAATTATTTAAACCAACAGCCTCTGTTGTAGCAAGGGTTAACTAAAGCAAGGTAATTTGGGGTTTGTTCTTTTTCCCCAGTTAGCCTCTTCAAGCTCCCTTCCTATGCACCCAGTGATTGTTACACCTACCTTTCAACATTGTTTAGTAAATGGCATTCTCACTTTGTTCAAGCCTTTTTAAGATGCAGTGAGCTCCAAATAATCACTTGCACAGATGTTCATCAGTGTTTTGGGGTGGGTTTGTTTGTTTGCTTTTCAGGGGGGCTTGTTGGGGTTTTTTTTAGTTACTTGGGCAGTTCTGACACAGGCTCAGGCATGTAGATCCTTCAGAAATGCTCAGAGAGAGTGGCCCAATTTAAATTATCTATTGAATGCTGAAACACAAATTGCACATGAAATCCCCAAGCTTCAAGGGTCTCTGGCAGGTCACATCCTACCAGTCAGTCAAACATTTAGTCAGTGCTACCCCCATGCACCTATGAAACCGAGGCTGTTTGACACCTCTGAGAATATTTCTCGTGTTAGATCTGTTGTAAATGAGCACATGGTCCAGAATAATTAATGGTAACACTTCAGTCCTTTTTTGACAGAGTTGTGTTTCTCGTGCAGTTTGTGCTGGTCTGTCTATTTAGCTGCAATCAGCCATGCCTGAAAGACAGGAAGGAACAAGACGGACAAGTGTGTCAGTGACTGAACCTCTTTTCTGTAATTAGAAATGCACAGGGAATAAATTATTCTCTAATTCAAGCTGTCCAGCTCACACTAATAATAACAACTCAAGAAGCAATCTGTTTATAAAAATCAAAACTGAATTTGTCAGACTCCTTAGTGCAAGACAGGATTTACTGTGTAGCTGTGTCCTGGTTTATCAGGGCTCTAGGAAGGCAGTGTGGGTGTTTAAGGCTGGACTACACAGCCATTTCAGACACAAATTTTATATCACAGATGATTAGCTAAAATATTAATCATAGACCAATGTAGTAACTCTGGACCAAATTTTTCTCTGCTAAATTAATAACTGACAAGGAAAAAATGCCACAGAATAAGTATATGACTAAATTGGGTCAAAGCCTTTTCTTTACTTTACTTCTGTGGACATCTTTTTATACTTTTCCATTCAGTTGTCATTGGCTTGCATGGGTGAAACCTTTCCTGTGGAGGCACTGGAGAGGATCCCTAGCCATGCCTCAATAATCCCTGTTTTGCTTACAGAAATGTAATTAAACTCTTCCTTCTCTGGGCTATAGGCCCAAGGGACTGGATGGTATTGTCAACTTTGGTGTCCAAAATATTTGGCTCAAGGGATTTTAACTGTTTGTTGCAACTATTTCTGCTACTGTTTTCTCCTAGATTTACAAGTCAGCTGTAATAAAGGCCTATGCAATTGTAGCACCTGATTAAGATGCAAAAAACTGAGCACTGAGGAGTTCCTGGTCCTCTAACTTAAGACTTCAACTTGGAGTCAAGTGGAGATGTAATGTTTTGAGAGTGGAGGAGGTACCAGAGAATCAGTTTTCCAACAGTGAGTCTGAAAATGAGAGTGCACAGCCTCCTTTTCAAACCTGGGAAAGTAATCTGTACTGCTCAGAATCTGAGCAGCTGTCATAAAGCATCCCTGACATTTTTAAGCAATCTCAGATCTTTGGATGAAGATCCACGGTAGTAACTCCACTTTTTTGGAAGTCTGAGATGTACACAATGAATTCTGTCTGTCAGACAGCATGCTGCAAAAGCTAGTGGTGACTACCAGGAGTCAGCCTAACAGGTAACAATATTTATATTATTATTATTACCGTGAAATCTCAGCAAGTCTCTTTATCCACTTTATTCCTCATACAAATTGTCTGTATTATGGTCAGTCACTGATCTGAAAGTACAGATGAGATCAAGGGGAGGGAACAAAAGCTATCGAGGTTTTCTGGCACATTTGTTCATATGCATCACTTCAAAACAAGTAGAATAAGCTTGAAGACATTGTCCAGTAAGTCAGAGTGGCTAATTAATTTAATTGCAAACCATTACATCCTCAAATTAGTTTATTATTCAATTATATTCATGTACTTCCCTCCCCCAGGGCTCTTCCCCTAAAAGCCCCTGTCTTTTCAGTGCAGCTCTGTTTTGTGAACATCTGAAATTTGAACAAAAGAATATCCACAGTGTGTCAGACCAGTCATCCTTTTACATAGTGTATGAGGGGGGGGAAATAGAGGACAAAAGACAAAAGTCTTCTGAGTAAACCCTTTGAGGAGCCCAGGCTGAAGGAGGTCCCTTTACTTCTGTGTTTCTTCTGTCCCAATAGCTTTTGTAACAAATCAGAATACAAACAATAGTTTAAGATAATCCTAATGGCCACCCTGATATCATTTAGTTTAATGTTCAATTCAGGTGCTTGTTTTCAGTTTACATTTGATTTTAGTATCTTTCTGTTAGTACTTTTGCTCATGGGGTTTTTATGCCTTGCTTCTTGAAGTCCAAGGTGAAACCAGCTGTGGGACAGACACTTCCCTGAACAGGTTCCTATGAGTAGTGGGAAGGGGATTTTGGGTGGCGGAAGCAGAACAAACTTGCACATCACCTCCACAGAGTGCACACTCTTCAAGTATTATTTTGTCTGAGCCAGCCCTGCCCTCCCCATAGCTTTGTAGTTCAGCATCTAATGTCAGGGGGCTGTACTAATGACAGGAGGTGGGGACAGATCTGGTGCTTTTTGTGGTGTAACCTCTCATTGCAAGAGTGAAATAAGTCATAAGTTATTGGAGCTTCAGTTTTATAAGTCCACAAAATAGACACATTGTTGATTTGAATTTATCTTCAGAATCTGTTTGTAGGAAATTCCTTCCTTTAAAAACAGGATGAGATCTTTCCCTTTTATCCTAGTAAGCAAGGCACTTGGGTCTTCTCTGATGGAAGAATTAGGTCTAGCATTTTTGTCACATTTGAAAAGAAATAAAAATGAGTTGATGCTGACCCCTTGGCTTCTGTACCTTCACATGAACTTAAACCTTTCGTGACCTGACCTCAAAAGAAGGATGCGTGCAAGTAGTTTTCTTTGGGGGTATCTTGGGGTTTGTTTTTGTTTGCCTTTGCCTTCTCCAGCTTTCATCCACCAGTGCCCTCAAAGCTTTGATATGAAGAGCACCCCATGGTGTTACAGATGTTCTCCTTGTTTTTTCAGCTCTTTTGGCTGCTTTTGACAGGCAGCTCTCAGCAGCCTTGTGCTGGCATCCCTGCTCCTGCTCACCTTTTCTCTCACCTGTTGGGGCACAGGGCTCTTTTATGTCTGCCCCATGGCACACAGTGCTCTAATTCACATCTCCTCAGAAGCTGTTCTGCTTTCCTGGCTCCCTCTGAGGATCTGTCACCCAGCCTGCCTGGGTGTTGCATTATTAACCACCAGGTAGACACGGAGTGAACCTGGTGGAAGCTGCATTCAGCGAGTGTTTCTGTGTGTGTGTGACCTGCTGTTCCCTCCCTGGTCTCTGCTTTTCTCCCACGTGTGCCTCTGCGTGCATTGGGAATCTGGTTTCTGTAGGAATCCTCTGTGCCCCTGTCCTTGCATGCTCAGGTGCCCTGCTTTTGGAATTTCCAGGCAATTTGTGTCTCATTCCAGGAACAGTGGGGACATCCAGTGGTCACATGGGTTATAATTAATTACTCCCGATCCCGTCAGGGAGAGCGAATTTCCAAGCTTTCTTGTTTTCCCCGCGTTTGACTTGTTTTTCATCATAGCTCATTATGCTGTAAAGTGTCTGACAGAAGGTTGGGATGACTTGTTTTCTCTCGTCTTTTTCTTCCCCTTATGTGATGCTTCTTCATATCTATCAGCAGCAGAAATCAGGAAGTTGAGTCTCTCGCAGACAAATATCTGGGGATATCTTTTAATTGCTTTTCAAATTGAGGATTTGGAAGAAAGAGTAAAGAAAATATGAGCTATTCTTTTGAATGCATAACACTGGAATAACTGGTAAATAAATGTTATTGCTAGTGGTGACAGGGAATTTTTTTTTTTCAATGGTGACACATAATCACAACTTAAACTTTTTTTACAACTTTTTCAAATTACCTCATGCATAATGCATGTGCACCTTGGTTCATCTGGCGTCTGTAATGAGGCTGAGAGGAGCTGTCTCCTTCCCTTTTCTGAACTTGGCAGTGATCAGATTCAGTCCCTGCTCATCGTGGAAGCTGAGCCTCCCATTTTCCCAACTGAGTGGTTTATTCTGGAGTGATTCTGAACAAGATCGATTTTAAAATATACAAATAAAAATAGACCTGTTCTGTGGTTGTCACAATATAGCATAACTGTGTATTCCAGACCTTTCCTTCAGAGGATGGGAGATGCTTCTTATCCTGTCCTGCTAAATTTGTACTATATGTATGCATATATATATATATTTAATTTGTTAAATTAAGTTTAATCGATTTAAATTAATTGAATATATATATGTTTGTTGTATAGTCATGGAGAACATCCAACTGTCCTCTGCTCTTTTGGTAATGCCAAAAATGGCACAAGCTGATCTTAGCATCAGAACAGCAAAATGTCTTTTTGGTCTGCATCAGTGTGGTCAAATCTGCTCCCTCATTTTTTTCAGAAATAGTTAAAAAGAGTATGAAGCCTCCAGGGATTGAGAGAGCATATAAAAATCTTAACTTATTTAAAAACAAATTTATTATAATCTTGTGTGATATTACAAGTTTCTCTTAGTGCATCCCATAGTGGAAGGACTGCCTCTATTTTGTTGTCAAATGGCAAATTAATTAAAAGAGTATGATTGTTCATCTGCTGTTTACCATTTCCACATTGAGATAAAATTAGTGGAAGCCATGGGAGAAATTCTAGTAAAGGTCACTGGCCTAATCATAAAATGCCTTTAAAAGTTTTATGATCCTTTAATGGAGTGCAGTGTGATAATTCCTCCTGGAAAAGCTCTAGCTCTGGAACAAAGCCTTTTGAAGGATCATGGCAACTTTGGTACAACAGTTCTTTTCCCCAGGTTTGCATGTGGCACCATGGTGGCAATGACCAGCCAAAATGCTTCTATAATTTGGAAAAAAATATGATGCACAAATGAAGCAAGAAAGAAGTAATGGATTTGAAATTTTACCTCTGTGAATCATGATTTCAACAAGGCAAACTCACATAAAGGGAAAAAAACCCCACAAACCTAAAATGCATTTGACATTCAAGCAAATTATATTGAATTATCTCCACTTTATTTTTGAAATAACTGGCTTTTTCCAGTGTGTCATGGTGATTCAATTTCACCAAGTCTTTAATTTTTCCTGGCTGATGGAGATGGTGGGGATACCAGTCTGGAAAATCTGTGGTGTTCTCTCCTTTTCTTCTCTTCCCTGCTGGTATTTTCCCCGTGCAGATTCATCTTCAATATCTACTTGAAAAATATGGATCACCATCATAAATTAAATGATGGGTGTGACTGAATTTGTCAGAAGTGAGAGTTTACAAAGCCTAATTTTTAAAAATTGCTTTGTCTTCAGGCCAAAACTCTGTGCATTTTACTGTCTGGTGGAAATCTTCTGACTTGTTGCCACCGATATATTGAGTTTGGAAAGAAATGCATTTCAAAGGCCTGAATAAGCATTATATACGTGGCCTTTCCATGTTGCTGACACTGCAGTGGAGACTGCTGTTATTTCCTCGGAGTGAGGGGGGGTTGTGGACGTTTGGGGGGTGTCAGGAAAGCTCCGGGCTGTGCATCCTGTGTAGCAGCCCATTAATCAGCTCGGGAGCCGAGTGGAACCTCACCTGCTTCCTCCTCCACTTCCTTCTGCAGGGAGCTGCTGCTCCCGCTCAGTGCCTCCCAACAACCCTCAGGAATATGCATTTCAAGTCCTGCCAAAGGGGAGTGCAGCAGTGTTTGACAGTGGCAGCGGATATGGGGGAGGCTGGGGGCTTTTTTCTGTTTGTTTTTTTGTTTTTGGAGATGTGCCTTTCCGCTCGCGCTTGAAGTTTTGCTTGATTAATGTATTCATTAGAGAGGAGTGATGGTAATGATTAAACAAAAACATCTTTAAAATGCAGAGTTCATTTCAACCCATTTGGTTTTGTTGCACACAAATTGGATTGACATTGCATCCTGCACAGCAGGTACTCCACTTGAAATCAAAGACAGATGCTTTTATAGGATTAGAAAGGATATCTTGAGGGGTGGAGGAAGAGATTGAGGTTGGGGGGCTTCAGTTTCTTCTTCTTGGTACTTTTTAGTAATAATGGTGAATGAATAACTATAATACTTCTGTTTTGTCTGCTTTGAGCACTAATAATACTGTTTGCTTACAATCAAAAGGAAATAAAAACCTCATTGTAACTTGAATTCTGAACAAATCAAGGATACTTAATTGACATTCTTTCCCTCATAAATAACTTATGGCACCTGAGACTGAATTTTAATGCTAAATGGCTCCAAATGAAAATATTTGACTGCTGAGTCATGTCAGGCTGTCACACTTTTTTTTTTTTTTTAATTATCTGACTGTGTATCATTTAAGAGCTTCACAAATTACTTAAGCCCAGTCTTTGCCCAAATAGAAACCTATAGAGCAAGCTGCAGCTTGCAGAGGATTACAGTTGGTTGAAATAAATGCAATTGAAGCAGGTCTTTTTTGAAAGAGACATCTCAAAGATGGAGTTGGGCTGCTGAATTTGGTCTTCCTCAAATTCACCACAGCCAGCTGATGGCTGCAACGAGAGGGGAAGGTCTGGGATCACTTCCATGGCTCTGCAGGACCTTCCAACCAAAATTCCCCTCTGGGCTGCCCTTTAGGAGTGTGATCTGGAGGAGTCACCAGCACCCTGTGAAAATCCTGCTCTGGTGAAACGCCTCGAACACCCAGTCCAAACACCAAGTTTGGCCTTGATGGTCCAGGGGTTTTTTCCATAGTTTGATGTGATCTATAGAATTTTTCAACCATATAAAATCCTAAGATTGCTATAAGGGTTTGTTTATTATTGTTATACAGTTTGAGTTTTTATGTTTTCTATATTTTATCTGTCATGTATATGGTATATAGATGATAGGACCTAAATTTAGATTTTTATCATCAAACCAAAGTAAGGTCTGTCATTTTGTCATTGATGACTTTACTGCAGCAGAAAAATCCTGATTTCTAGGAATCTGCAAATAGTAACTATTGCCCCTAACTCATACTTGACCTTATTTTCGAAACTGATCTCTCCTGCAGATTTAATCTTGTATTTTTCTTTTCAGGGTTACCTAGCACTAAATTTATCTGTGTTCTATATTAACTCTTAGATTGGTAGAATAAATTCTTGGTGGGGATTGGTTTGGTTTTCAGAATAAAGCATCTTAACCTATACACTTCACATAGGCTGGACCAAGGGAATAAATCAATAAGCTTGCATTGCACATTTATGGTCCTGCTTAAGAAATGAACTTTGCCATTCAGGTATATGCAAAGCAATGATTATTTCTTTTGTAGGAACTCACTCATTCCAGTCCGAAATGAACCTACAGATTCCAGAGGAAGATGTTCTAAAAATGAATAGACACCTGGAAAGCAAAAATACAGGTCAGGATTCATAGAGGTACTTTTTCTGTTCCCAATACTTTTGCATGAGAGAAACTGTTGGTTTTTTTCTGCCTCCAGTATTGGTATGTAAGCTCTTTAATTGGCTGAGATTTTAAAGAACACTCTAATCAATGTTGGCTTCCCATTGAACTTTTGAGAGAGAGATTTGTGATGCATTCTCTTAAAAGCATGAACAGAAAAGCAGTTTGCTTACTGAAAAACAGTGCCCCATTGAAGAAAGATGTGGTGTTTATCATTCAGCAATCAACTTAATTGCCTTCCATTATGAAATTGGCTTGGGTTTTTGGGTTTCCGCCATAACAGTTTTTAATAGCACAAATGAATTTTTCATAGAATGAGAATGGAAAAAAGTTGCAAAATGCTGAATTCAAAGATACATTTCTCCACTGTGCATTCTTCCATGCTCCTGCTGGAAATCATCGAGTCATATGTTGTTATTGCTTGTCAGTAGACCCATCCAGATGGGCAGTCCTCCTATTTTATATTAGCAGAGGCTGTAGGGAGCCAGAAATAGGGAAGTGGAGACAGCCTTGCCATCTTCCAAAACTGAATACAGGAATGTAACCAGCCTCCCATGAGAACTTGAGAAGTTTCACTTATTCCTTACTTCAGTAGCTCAGTTTTATCTATAGAGTCCTTCTACTGTGAGCCTTGATCTGCTTTTTAATGCTTCTTTTCTCCATCATAGGAGGAGTATCCAACAGGTCAGGCAGTTTCTCTCACCTTGGAAATGATGGCCACAGCAGATCCACAAGTAAGGAACTAAAGCCACAGCACCCTGTTGGTGTGGGTGGTTCTAGGGATGCAGATCAACAGACAGACGTGGGGAGTTTCTTTCTCAAAAACTTTTTTCTCCTTTTCCCTTGGTCTTTTCTCTTTCCTCTGCTTGAGAACCCCATGGTTCTTCTAATGTTGGTCTGAGCCCTTATTAACTGCAAAAATAACATCTTAAGGGTCAGCAGAAGTGACAGAAGCAGTATGGGGGCTTTCCTGGAGGCTTTGCTTAGTGAGGTGATGTCACTAAGTATCTGGGGAAAAAACCCAAAACCAACAAAATATTTACTTTTAGGAAGTTGAACCACTTTTTGAAGACAAAAATGTGTAGTTCTTTCAATTTATCTCCCATAAATGCAGTAGGGTGCCTTTCCTCTTGGTACAAAGAGAAATTTTCTCTAAAAGGTTTTCCACACTAGAAGATCTGCATTAGTTTATGCTGATTTAAGTGTGACCAGTTGATGCTTGATTGTAGCAGAGCTATTTAATTTTTAAAAGTAATCAAAATAACCCCTTAGCTTTCTGGCCTGGAAATCAAATTTTGGCTAGCTGTTGTATTTTGCTGCAGGACCTGGTCTTCACAAATGGCATTTCAGTGAATATTTCATTATTGATTTCTGCCTTTCTTGACTGCTAAGGTCTGAATATTAAAATAACACTAAAGTTAATTTTTAGAGAGATTGAGGACACTTTCTAAAAATAAATATTTTGAGGATGATGTAGGATTTAAAAAAAAAAAACAAACACATCCTTTCAGTGCTGCTTCTGCTTTGTGAGCATTGATTTCCTGAAGAGATTTGTTGATTGGATTGGGATTTTCAACTTGGTAATTTTAATGCCATTTTTTAATACCACTAATTTTCACAACTATTATTGTAAGATTATTGCAGAAGCATTTATAAACAATTTCTAAGCAAAATTTTAATTTCCTCATCTCTTGCATGTAAACTGCAGTGGTGAAAGTAAATTTTGCTATTGAATTTCATGTTCTTTTTTCCAGAAGAAGAAAAAAAATTAAAAGCTCTACTGGGAGAAAGTTTTAAGGGGTTTTTCTGGATATTCTTTTTTGGAAGAGGGAAGCTGTCACAAGAAAGAAGAAAATAGATGGACATTTCAGAATCTGTTTGTCTAAATTCCTCTAAAAATTAATGCTGAAACTAAAGTACTTTACGAATCATAATCTAGGAAAATCAAACTGGTATCCAACACATATTAGTAGATGCTGACTTCTTCCAGTGGTAGCTGCTGTGTGTGCTTGTAGCTGTCAGGAGATCATGTGGATGCATTGTCTGATAATAGCTGTATTTTTAACTTACCTGTCAGGTTTGAAAGGCTGAATTGACGGTGTGTGTGCTTTAAACAGGATGGATGTGGATGTGTGCTGTACTTGTCTGTCAAGGAAAACTGGAAATGTATGAGTTAATTGTATATTGTTTTGTAGCAGGGTAAATTTTTAATCACATTGCATGTATGCTTTTTTTGGTGAAGGAAGTAATTGATATTTGGGACACAGAGGGATATAAATGTTTTATTCAGTCTCCTAAAAATAAAAGGAGTCATGTGGGTTTCTTTCATGAACTTATATGTTTACAAGGTTTAAGATGAAGGAATTTATTCATGAATGTTGAGATGCAAAAATATCATCAGGAACAACAGCTGCCTAAATCAGTTGAGACAGTTGTGACTTACATAGTTTTGTTTATATCTGCTTTTACTTTTGAGGGCAGGGAGCTTGTAAACACTCACACCTCTGAAAACAAGTAAAAATCTCTGTAGGTGGTGACACATCTCCTTTCAATTCCTTTACTAAATCCCAAACCCAGCTCCTGCCTTCCCATCCCTCTTTGGCACTGATGATGTGGTACAGAGTTACTGATACGAGTTGCAAGAAAAGTCTGGATTTTTTGGAAGGAACTTATTTTCTGAGGCACTAATTGGTCTTTTCTTGACAGAGCAAAAGTGGCTCAAATCAGCTGCAGCATACATGGCACTCTTTTCTCCAAAACTACTTCCACTGGGGCTTTTCTTAGACTGAGAAACCTTGTTATGCTGAAATCATGGGGCTTCAGGACACTGATGTGGCAAAAGCATGATGTACTTAGTGTGGCTGTAGGCTGTTTTTTTAAGCTTTTGCTTTCATGTACTCAAAAACACGAGGACATCAGAGTGACAGTGTTTTATTTATTATAGAGGTGAGAGATATTGCAGGTTAGATGCAAGTGGTGACCATTGGTGACACTGCTGGACATTGCCAAGGCATGGAGCTTTGTACCTACCACCATGCTCTGACTCAGAAAAAATGTGCTTAAAGCAAGAAGTGTAGCAAAAAACCCACTGGCTATGTTTCCCTTTTAAATAAAAAGTTAGCTATTAATGATCCTTGTAATAATCTCTGCATGTGCAAATACAGTGGGATGTATACAGCCCCAGTGTGAGCTGGACAGAAAGGTGGGATGGTGCAGGTGTGCTGGAGAGGAGTGCTGTTAGCTGGGGCTTGTCAGTCCTGTCCTCTGAACTCAAACCCTGCGTGGTTTAACAGACAGTAAATCAAGAATTGCTTTCAAAAACTCACGTAAAGGAAGCCTAATGGACTTTCTAAATCTGATCAGCACATTGCATTGTCCTCATTCCTATTTATCCAACTTTGATAATGCTGTAATTGATCCCTCATGAAAACGTTTGGCTTAAAATCTGTGGTTTAGCGTCAGGAGTTTGCTCTTGTGGCTGTTTGGGGCTTTTCCCCATCTCTCTTTGCTGCTTGTTGCCATTTGAGTGCAGGATGTTGTTTTCCTGTGGAAATATAGATGGGGTGATCTGTCTCTTTTAGACCATTCAGTGATGAAATTTCTACTGTACCACTTTATTGTGACATTACCTGACTAGATAAAGCCATTTTCTGTCTGAGGAGGGAAAGAAGCTGGCAGTGTCTACATAAATTGTGTTCCTCATTTCATGCTGAGACAGGGGTTCCCAAAGGGAGATCCTCTGGGACGTGTCCCTCCTCAACAGAAAAACAAACAGAGGCACAGCCTGCTTCTGAAAATGGAGCCGATCATTTTTGTAATGTTGCTGTTATTACAATAAACAGCTACTGCAGTTTAGTTTAACAGGTATCCCAACAGCTATTAAAAAGTAAAGCATATCTGAAAGAAATACAGCCTCTGCCTGCTCCCTCCTTTCCCCAAAGCACTTGCCATCACCCTTGGACTCCAATTGCTGGGGAATGACTGCATATCTTAAAATAATGTGATGTGGGTTTGTTCATGCCAGAATTGCTGCTTTGTCTGGCCCATTTGAATACCATTGTCCAATATTAGAGCCAGGCAGCTCTGAGATCCATTTGTGAAAGCACCAGTTTTTAATAGCTCTTTATATTGTGAGCTGCTCACCCCTAGATCCTAACGTGCTTCATAAAAATAAGGTAAAATTCTTATCCTTGTTTTGCAGATGGAGGACTGTGGTCTTTAGAGATAGATAACTGAATAGGGGAGCTGGATGGGATTTCTGGCAAAAGCTATTTTTTGTCAGGAAACATTGATTCATTAAAGCTCTTTTGCAGAAGCATATGCTTTGATGAAACTCCTGGCATGAAGTTTTCCTGAAGCGTGGGACTGAATGTAAAGGCAGATTTTCTGTGCAGGCAGGAAAGTGAGCACGGACTTTGCTCCATGGCTGTGAGGGGCCCTGGGTCACTCAGCTGTGCTGTTCAGCCCCTGCCAGAGCACACTGGGAATATCCAGGGATCACTGGGAATATCCAGGGATGTCTTTTGCTGTCCTCTCCAGCTGCTGAGACCTCTCAGTGTGGCAGGGAATGCCAAAAGGGCTGATTTTCCAGAGCCTGCTTTGAATGACCTGTGGTCTGTCCCTCCCCTGCAGGCTGCCCAGGACTGGCTTTGTGTTCTTGCTGGGCAAACATCTGGAATGTCTCTGGGGTTGAATGCAAAGCAGGACAGAACAGTGTAAACTTGTATAGACTGAGAAGTTAGAACTCTCAGGAATTTTTTTTGCTCGACAGAGAAAATTTTTTGCTTTGTTCTGTAGTTACTGGGAAGAAGCTCCTGACAGCATCCTAGAAATCAGCAGCTGATGGTGTTTCTAGTGAGGCTGTGTGGACATGCTTTCTGCTGCTCTGAGCCTCTAGAAGGAGGCTGTTACTCTTCTGCTGGAGTCCTTGATCTGCCATGAACAGCCACAACTCTGACAATAACATTCTGCATGTCTCCAGTTACTGCAACTCAACTCAAAATTCCCTTTCAGAGCCTGCACAAAACAACCTGAGCAGTGGTAGGAGAGTCAGTGTCTTCCCAGTGTTTCTCCAGGGGGAACTGGAGATCTGACAGACTCGGTGATGTGCCCACTGTCACACAGGAGGGAGGGAGGGAGGGCTGCTGGCACCAGAGACAGAACACAAGTGTCTGCTCCTCCAGCATGCAGAGCTCATCTGTGCTCAGCACTGCCCCTCAGGCCTCCCCTTGCTCCCTGCCCTGCCCTGCCCACATCCCCACCTAGAGGCTCAGCACTCTAGGAAGAAATTAAAAGGGGGGAAAAAATAGCTACCTCTTCTATCATAGCTGGTTTGGGGTTCTTTTTTAAGCACAGCCCTTTCATATGTTTTTCTTTGCCTTGTTTTCTGTGCGTGTGCCCGCTTTGTTTTCCAGCCCCATCCAAAAGACCCAGGACTGTGTAGTCGGTTGATTGGTGTCTTCTGGGGTCTCTTCTCCTTTGATAAAATGCTGCTGGCTGTTCTGTACCTGCTACTTTATATCCTTCTCCCTCTCATATATAGCTACCTATATCATATGGAAAGGATCAAACAGTTTTGATTTTTCCCAATGATACTGAGAAATGCAATATTTATCACAGGTTACTTGCAGAGAAGAAGAAAGGAGAATCTAAGAGTGTTCCCTTCAGCTGTTTTTCTGTCAAGGCATGGTGTATGTCCCAGTCCACTTGTTTTGCTCAGTGTGTTAGTTCTGCTCACTACCAGTTGTAATGCAGCAAGACTGATAAAGTTGGTTGCCTATTGGCCATGTGAAAGAGAAAAAAACAACCAAAGATGGTTGTTAGTTATCCCCACTAAAGTGCTAAACAAATCTCCCAGCAGCTAAACTCCTTTCCCATTTTATTACTTACTGTACCTTGTAAATCAAATATTTATTAACTGAAAACAGCTTTGCTCACTGACTGATCTTGCAAACATGGGACAAATTCACCACAGCTGGCTAGTGGCCAATTGCTTATTCAGGCTGCTAAAGGATATCAGCCTGGTGGAAAGACAAACTCTGTGATGATTTTTCTTTCCCCCCTGTCCCACTTCCCAGGAACAAACCGCTCACACCTCTTCTTTGTCTTGCCATATTTACCTTTCATGGAAATGAATCTCTGAATGAGGTCACTGCTCCCCTTTTTGAAGAGGACTTGATTTTTGTTGTGCCTGCATGGAAAAATGAATCTTTAGTGGTTTGAAAAGGCAGGAGCAGGCACAGGCATTGTTTCAATTAGCATACTGGGTCTGTCACCCGGTGAAATGAAAAGATCCTTTAAGCAGCTGTTTTTACTGTCTGATCATCCCTTGCCATCTCCTGGCTTCGTGTTAACCTGTGGGGGTCCTCAACAGCCTGACTGCAGCAAGCTTGAAGCCCTTTGGATGCTGAGGGATGACAGGATGCCAGGAACAAAACTGAATTCACACTCACTGTCTCTCCCCCTGGAAGTAAGCTTGAAAGGTCTTTGCATCATTCGAGGCTTTGCCTTTGCTTGCTGTACTGAAAGTGATTTGCTGTCCGTTGTCTAATAAATATCCCCTGGAATGGCAGCACAGTTGTGCTCTTGTACTGAAAGGGGAGGCAGAGAACAAGCAGGAATTTGCAGGCATTTAGGAGAGGCTCTCCAAGGAGTTGTTCAGGGACAGTGGTTTCCCTCCCTGCCAAGGCCAGAGTCACCTGCTGCCAGCACATGCCTTGCAGTAAATGCAGACTGGGTATCAGCAGTAAATCCATTTTCAGTGGCTCATTTGGGGCCACAGGATCCACACACCGTGCCCTGAAGTTTTGCTCAGCATCTCCACACTGATGTTCATCAGCTGCAGTTGCATTGATTTCACTGCTTATTACCATAAGGACTTGAAATATTACTAATGTTTTGTGTCTGTATCTTTGTTCTCTGTCTCTTGGACTAATCTGAGGGGTTATACAGCAATTCTCTCCTCAGAGCAGCACTTTGAGCCAGCCAGAAGCACCAGCCTGCTCCTGGGTGTGAGTTCTGCTCCCCCTGGTACCTAAGGGCTGCTCTTCTCCAGCAGGCACTGCTGGTGTTGGAACCCTGGAAAATGGGAGTTTTGAACTTTCTGTGCTGACCCCCTAAAGAACACTGCATTTGACCTGAGGCCTTGGAGAAGGCTTCCAAAATTGAATAATACAGCTAGAATCACTGGTGTGTAGTTTTGAATAGAAGTGTGTAATATCACATGGTAAAATTTTAGAATTTGGGGTTTTAAAGCATAGCAATATATGGAGGGCATAATTGAGGTTTTAGGGTGGAGGTTTCTTTCCTCTTAACCTTCTTCTTCATGGGTCTAAGTGATACCTTTGTAATTAAATAAAAAATGCTAGTTTATTGCTACTATTTTCCCTTTTTCATTTTTATGCCTTTGGATAGTTGAAGATGGATATACCCTGTCTTTAATCACTTTGCCAAGCTGGAAATGTTTGAATATTTATAAAAAAAGAAAAAAAAAATCTGCATTTTATATTTGTGACAAGATGCATGAGCATTGCTGAGCAAGAAGCAACTGCCAGAACCCACAAATCTGTGTTAATTTTACATCCACCAAACAGGGGTGATATATTTTATAAGTGTGCATTAACAAGGTGGTCATCAGGGACTGGTTATTTGGATGATAAAATAGCCATAAAGTCACTGTTGTTTGTTGGGGTTTTTTAATTCACTTTTAATGTGTGTAAACTATTGTCTTGGAAGATGTCTGAATACAGAGCAAGAGTGGATAGGGAAAGGCAAGAAATACATGGAAAGCTGCTCCCAGAGCCACTGTAAATACCCAGCCCACACTCAGTTACTGGTTAACTGGGACAGGAGGGACTCAGGCTGGTGCCACATCCCAGAACCTGCCCCATCTGCTGAAGGATGTTTGTCTTTCCACAGGTACCTGATGGATGAGGATGGCGAGGGTGTCATGCTGTGCATAACACAAGCACCAAAAGGTCAGCAATGCTAAATTTATTGTTTGTCTTTCCTGGGTGACAGCATTATTCTGCAATTCTGAGGTTTCAGGTCTTTCCACTCTGCCCCAAGACATCTATACATTACTTAGAAAGGTTTTGAGGAAAATCTTGGACTCAAAAGTGTGTCCAGAGCAATCTTATGTTTCCAACTCTCATACATTTACCTAGAAATGTGCTTTCAAATCTTTGTTTGCTTGTTCCAGACTAGATATTTCATTCCAGATAAATATAGAAATGGGAGCATTCTTACCCAAACCTTTCTGGTTGCCACAAAGTGGTGCTTTGTCATTAAAAAAAAAAACAAAAACAAAAACAAACCCAACCAAACAAACAAGACCCCCCACAAAATAATAATAATAATAATAAAAAAATACCCATCTCCTTGTTTTGTGTATCATACATTGTAACACATCTCTTGTTAATGGGAATAGGCCTTGAACTGGTACCTTAAGCCAGGTATCAGCTCTAGGTTTACTGCACTTCTCACAGGAATATTTATTTACTGGGTGCTGTTAGTTATTCTGAAAATGCATTTTATTCTTTAAGGCTTGCTTTGCTTTTTTGATGGTGTTTGGGTTTTGTTTTGTTTTGTTTTTAATTTGCGTTAAACAGGTCCTGATTTTCCAAATAGATTCTCTGACAATAGAAGGCACGAAATGCAGGGGCCCATTTACTTTTGCAATGTTTTGAGTAAAAAGATTTAGGCTGAAGCAGAGAAAACCTAATTGCTGTAGTTTGGAAGTAACTTTAAACAATGAAAAACAATTTGGTCCCTTAATTTTTCAGCCAATCCATTAAGACTACATGATTTTTTCTTTCAAATCCTTCTTTATCTCTGACTATATTTATTATACAGCCAAGTTAGGTCCAGTTTGCACCTGACTGACCCCAGGGAACTAATGGAATTTGCTGTCTGTAAATAAGAGGGTGAAGTTTGCCTGGAGGCTGGGGGAGAGGGGTGAGAAGACATGTGATGAGAGGTCTGTCACCCATGCAAGTGAGGAGAAACACTTTAGTTGGGTGTCAAAACCAGATCAGAGGAAGAAAGCCTTCCCCATTAATTGGTTTCTAAGTGCTATCTATGCCTCTTGTCACCAGATTGACTCACAGCACTCCTCAATATGACTTGGTCAGGCTCCTTGCCTGCTGTCATGGTCTGTGGGGTGTGGCAGCTGCTCTGGAGCACCAGATCCCCCCATGCAGGTGCAGGAGGGTGTGTGCCATGTCTGTGAAGGAATCAGGGCTCCCAGGGGAGTGGGGAGCTTGTGGGGCACTGAGCCTTGCTGCAAAGCTGAGTCCTGCCCACTCCCAGCAAACATCCCTGGAAATACCCCCTGGAATGTCCCCTAACATTCCAGGTCAGGTCAGATGCAGCTCTGAACAACCTGACCTGGTAGATGTGCCAGCTCATGGCAGGCAGGTTGGACTATGTGACTTTTAAGGATCCCTTCCAACCCAAACTATTCTGTGATTCTGTGGTTTCTGGTACCTTCGTTGCCAAGGAGGCTTTGGCTGCACACTCCTGGCCAGTTGCAGTGAGCAGGGTTGACCCTGTGCTAGATTGAGTGCAGGACCCAGACTAGAGGGAAAAAAAACAAAACCAAACTCTGGGACATGTTGGGAAATTGTTGTTTTAAAACCAATCAGCTCCCAGACACATCCAGCTGCACAGCCACCCAAAAGGGAATGGGATGAGCAGGAGGTGAGGAGGTGACCACATAGTAAGACAGCTCTCTTGCCTCCCTCCCAGCTGAGCATCAGGGCTAGCCCAGGAAAACTTCTTGAGCATCTTTCTCTCTTGATTCCAGAGGCAGCCAGGCTGCTTTCCTTCCGTGAGGAGATGGGAGAAGGAGGGCAAGAATGCCAGATTTGTCAAAGGGGCACTGTGCCTCTGACAGCTTGCAGATGCACAGGAAGCAAGGTTGGCAAAAGGCAGCATTAGGTGTTCCTGCTGCCAGCTAATGGTGTCCAGTCAGGTGGGTTAGCCTAACAGGCAGATAGTAATGGATTAGCTGTACCAGAGCAAATGCTTTATTGGCAAGTAACCATTTGCAACCTACTGTGCTCTTCCACCCAGAATTTTCCTAAATTTCCCGACAAACCACTGTCCTAGCACCACCTAGTGTCCAGCCTGGCAATTCAGACGTCCTTAATGTGGGAATTCCAGGCATTTGTGGCCTAAAGAAGAAAATTGAGGGTATTTTCTTTGGTTTTTTAAGTTGACATAGACTCCTGCAGCACCTTCAGAAAAGTCTACAGTTGTACCATCTGAAATAATGCTTTTATTTCCAAATCCTGCCATGACTTAGCATGATTGTCTTCTCTTGAATGTCTGAAATCTCTCTGCATAGAAGAGGGCAGCAACCAAGAACCTTTCCTGACACGTTGCAATTTTCACTTCCAGAAGGGATATCTCGGCTGAGTAAATGAGTACCACAGAGGTATTAAGAAGGGACTTTGTGAAAGATGTATATTCTTCAATGTTAGTGGCAAGGCAAGACAGTGGTTAAAATTTTGCTGCTTAAAAGCCCTGGATTATTTCCAAGGGGTGGGGAAATGGAGAGCAGAGTGCCGCAAAGAACAGCAAAATGAGACCATGGTGTGCCTGGCAAGGCGAGCTGGCATGCAAAGAAACTGAAATTACTGCAAAGTGTCCTATTTCTCACGAAGTCAGAAGCACAGCAGGAATGTTGGCACTCCCAATTCCAGCCTCCAAGCAGCATGGATCATTATAACTTATTGCCAAACTCTTGGTTTATTAGCACTAGAGAGCCAGGAGCGCGCGTTTGTATCCCTTCTGTCACATTGCATCCACGGGGTTAAGTCTCACAGTTTGCAAAGTGGAGCAGACTAATTATCAGAGATGAGAAATGACTCAAATCTGACAGTCACGTGTCTCCCGGGAAGGACAGCCCAGGAGATGTCAATGAGGGGGGAAAAAAATCACTGTGAGGGAAACTTTCCCAAGTTTTCAGGAGTACTGATGGTGTGCTTTCCCTAGTGTCTCACAGAAATCCCAGGCAGCAGGAACAACTTTGATGGATGTGTCACAAGGAACACTGCATGTGTGACTGTCACCACTGTGTGTGTGTGGCTGTCACCCCTGTGGGAGTGTCACCACCCCTGTGTGAGTGTGGCTGCCTGCTGGCACTCCCTGCAGTGGCACAGCCCCAGCTGCTCTCAGCACGGCCGTGGGACCCCACTCTGGCCATGGCCACTGTTCTGAGCACTGCTTCACCTTCCCTAGTGGGCTCTTCTCCACATCCTCCTCCCTTCCCCTGCCTCCTGCTTCCTGCCCTGGTAAATCCCTCCAGTGCAGGGACAGGGGGATGTGTTGCAGCAGGTTCTAGTTCTGCAGTTTGCTGAAAACCTGGGGGCCATGTTTCAAATGAGGGCTGCTCTTGAAATGGATCAGCAGAATAAATTACTAGAAGAAGCAGAATTAACTTCTGAAAGGGCCTTTTTTTTGATAACAATAGACTTTGGAGAGGAAGAGAGTCACATGAATAACATGTGTACCCCTGACAAAGAGAGGAGCTTTCTGACACAGGGTTACCCAAACCCCAGCAGCTGCTGAACACCCCTGTGCTTGCTGATGTGAAGACACTCCACCTGAAGACTGTCACTTCACTAATGACATGATTGCTAAGATTTTGGGTGGGGATTTGTCCTAACAGATGTTTTTCTTTGCTTACTTTTCTTTTTAATTATTCCTGATGCTTTACCTATCAAATTGCAGATTTCTTCAAAGGAAAACGAATAGGCAGTTGTCATAACAACAAAGCTCTTCATTACCACAGGAACCTTTGACAGCTTTATTTAAAACACTAAAAAAAATTAAAAGAAAAATCCAACCAATTATTTTTATCAGTCTGATTCATGTTCTTCTTAAACAGATTATAGTGTGTTCTCTAGCAGTTACACTGTGAAGGGAGCACGGCATGAATATTTATGGTAATGTAAACTTTGGGAAAAAAATTAAAAGTGAGTTTGTTGTCTTTATGAGCTTCCTGTGGTAATAGTTCACCTTGCCTTTTAATTAGAGGACATGATGTGAAATTTAAAGGCGGAATTTTTCTTTCTTTCTCACATATGTAAAGCAAAATGGTGATAGTATGAAATAAAATACCAAGTTAGTCATCCATGTGTTCTAGGAAATTATGTCTTCCATTTTTCAAGCGAAAAAAACAAGGATATTAGCATCCTGAAGCTAGAGGAGGAGTGATTTGTTTGTTAAGAAGTGGAGGCCCTTTGCAAAGTTGAGAACTGACTCCTGTTTTTAATTCTTAGTTCACTGAAGCTGAAAGAGAAGAGAAGAGAACAAAAGATGAACTATTACTGTCCCATCCTACAGAAGAGGAAGGTGCAGGGAGGTGTTGTCCACAGCCCCTCACTCCCAAGGAATAGCCTGTGTAATTGGAAATGTGCCTTGCAGGGGAAGATGGAGGCTGATCTGGGGACAGAGCACTGCCTGGCCACAGGAATCAGGAGCCAAAGAGTCCTTGTACTTTTTCACACAAAAGAGGTAAAGAGCTCCAACTTCCTCCTGTTTAACTTGCACGCTCAAATTTGAAAGATGCTGTTCTGGATTTCACATTCTAATTCTTAGTCTGAAAGAAAGGCTTTCATCTGTTCAAGTCATTTATAGTATCCCTAGCAAAAGGATTTTTTTTACAGCAAAGTGAAGGATAATAGTGGAATTGCTAAACTCATACCCTTAAAATAAGTCACATTTGTCCTCCACACATCCAGTGATGTTTCTTGCTGGGCGTAATCAACAACTTAATTCTCTCCCTCAGCCAAGGAAAGAAAGAATATCTGCAGAGACCCATCATTCTGTCTTCCATCCATAAAAGAATATAACAAGCAGCTGTTGCATTTATCTTAAGATGAGAACTGTGAATTTCCTCATCTCACAGACACTTCTCCTGCAGATGTCCACAATTCCTCCATCAAGAGGACAACCATGAAAAGCAGGGGAAATTCCAACCATGTAAGGTCAGACTCCTCTCCCACAATAACACTTAACCTCAGAAGTGTTTGCACCCTTTTTTCTGCCAGTTTGGGGGCAGAGAGGTTTTTATTTACCTTTAAAAACAGGCTGGCCACATGCAGCAGAGTTTGTTTTCTCCCTGAGGGGAGGGGATGGGGTGCTGTGGGTATTATTTCCCTATTGCCTTCCTCCTCCATCTACCCACAGGCTGGGTTTGATGGCTTCCCTTGGAGGGGAAATACAGCCCTGGCTCTCCCGTTACACGAGCTGATGTTGGGAGTTATTATTTAATTATGACAACTACACACATACAAGGCACTGCATTAGGAAACACACACACACCATCTGCTAGAAACCAGGATTTAGCTGTGGGCGTACAAGAGCAGAGTCTTAGGAGCATTAACTTGATTCCAGGAGACCATAAATGCAGGTCTCCTTGCACAGCACTGCCGAGGGAGGCAGCCAGGGGAAGAGCATTCCTCCATGATATAGTCATTACTGCTCCAGCAAGATGTTAATTTTTACAATAAATAAGCTTAATCTTTTTTATGCAGATCGTTTTAGAAAATAAACAGGCCATTTTTATGAGCTACTTAGAACCAAGGCTGGGATGGGATTTGTGGCAAGGTCCTGCATACACTACAAATTGTAAGCAATTTTGAATTCCTGGGGAACTACTGCATTCATTATTTCCTGTAGGTTTTTAAATAACTTATAAATGCAACATTTTTGCATGTTTCAGAGCATTTAGAAAGCAGAATCATTGCCTGGTGCAACTCAATTCCTGATTACTAAGGAAAGAAGATGACTGCAATCCATGGGCTGAGCTTGTAGTTTTACCACAGCATCTTTCTCTGAGTGCTTCTGGAGAGCCTGTGTGGAAAATAGAGAGTGGGGGAGCTGCTGTGGGACAGCCTGACCACCTTGGAAGCATGAAATCCCTTGGGCTTCAGTGTGTCTCATCTGCTAGCCATGTCTGTAACTTCAGCAGAAGTTTGCAAACAGCAGGAAACTCAGTTCAGGTATCTTTAACCACAGAGCTCACTTTTAGAAAGAAAGTAATAATGCAGTTTTGGGCCCCTGAGGATATCACTATCCTGCCTGACGTGGGCTGTGAATAGTAATGTACAGTAGATGTGTGATTCTGATGTGAATTGTTGATTAATGTTTGTTGAAGGAATAATGCAGCTGTAGTCTTGAGGATAACAGAGATGTTGTCTTCTTCATGAAGTATTAGAGAAAGAAATTACATTACTAGCCAGAATTAGGCATTTAATAACTTTCATAACTAAATCTCAAGAGGGGACTGATTTTGCCTTCTGGCCAGCCCTGAGATGAATTCATTTGTATGACAGTCTCTGTTTTGACATTAGATATGATATCATGTCCTGGCCAGAAGGTTTCACAGATTTTGTGAGATCCTGTGAAGGAGATGAGTCATTCCAGCCCAAAACTAGCCTGGCTTTCAGAAGACAAATGTGGCCTCTGGGTTCAGCTGCTCCTGTTGACCTTGTGGGACGTGGGCTCAGTTCACTGAGCAGAGAATCCTGGAATGCTTTGGTTTGGGAGGGACCTTAAAGTTTATCCAGTTCCAACCCCCCTGCCATGGACATGGACACCTTTCAATAGATCAGGTTTCTCAAAAGCCCCATCCAGCCTGGCCTGGGACTTCCAGGGATGGGACATGCACAGTTTATGTGGGCAGCCTGTGCCAGAGCCTCACCACCCTCAGTAAACCTGCCTTGTGTCTGCCTGGGAGCCTGGATAAGGCTGTGCTGCCTGAGCCTTCATTCCTGTCTTGTAAACAAACTGATTTCATATTGTTAGGAAATGTCATTTTCTCTTTATCTGTGGAAATGATGCTCAGGCACTGTGGAAAAGGGGATCCCATAACCAGGTTAGTTTTGGCTGCATGCAGGCACACGTCGTGTCACTCCATCACAGAAGCATCATCATTTCAACAGCTACAAGTTTATGTAAAACACTTCCATTCCCCATGGCAGAAAAGTTTATTAGCACTGTATTCCTCTTCTTGCTATCCACTGAGCCAAGTAGCTGTGTCTCACAACAGAGAGAAAAATATAATATCTAGGCTGGCTTTCCTAGTGTAGCCTAAAGGAATTGCTGTGGCTTTCACCCCCACCTAACACATCCTCTGCAGGACACAGGATCCCACTGACATCAGGCAGCAGCTCTGGTGTGCCTGGCCAGCTCTGGATTTAGCACCAAGAAACAACAGGGGCTATGTCAACAACCCAAGCCATGAGCACTGGGCTGGAACAAACTGGCAGCAAACTGGTTGAGCCTAGGGACAGACCTGGGACATGCAGAATGAACACTGCTCCCTCCACACCCTTGGGCAGAATCACCATGGGGTCTTTCAACTCTGCAACTGTCAAAGAAACCACTTATTTTAAAACATTGGCTTTAAATCAAATTCTAGGCAAAATAGCAAGCATAGGAAAACATCACTAGGTTCATTTGGTAAGGTAGGTAGAGGTGTTTGTGTGCGTTTTTTTTAAACATGTTTTATAATGTAAATACAACCTGGATGAGAAAGAGAAAAATTGTTTTCATCATGAAAGCAACTGTAATTCCCAATTAAACAGCTGCTAATAAACGTTGGTATTGTTCAGCCTCTGTGGAGGCCACCACTCACATCACACAGTGTGCAGGCCCCCAAAGCTCTTGTTTGTTTCTACAGCGATCAGGTCACACCACTCAGTTCTCCCCAATTTATTTAAATCTGTTACTTTATTTCAAGTGCTAATTATCTCTCACAACAAACAGAGCCTTGTCAGCTGCAATTGCTGGCATTACAATAGATTATCAACAGAAAAGTGTGTCTTGAAGCAAGAAGTGTTGCCTTGGTTACCAACCCAAAACGCTCCTGGATTGCATCTGTAACCACAATTTCCTGATTATACCTGAAATATTCCATGAGGGAGGGCCCTCTTTTCATCCTAAATCAGTACAGGGCATCATGAGCCAAATTTTACCCTGCAGAACTGTGATTTAAATCACAACAGAGCAAGTTTGGAGCCAGCACTAGCATATCCTAAAGGCAAAAGGAAGGGGTTACATTTTGCATGAGTAGAGAGGGATGCATTTTGCTCTTGTAGTTAGTGTTAGAATAATTCCTGTGCCTTCCCAAGCCTTGTGCCTGGCTCATAAATGAGAACAGGCTCTTGCCCAGCCAGGCAAGGCAAAGCAGGTGTGTTTCACAGGGCCCTTCCCCTCCCCACCAAACACTCTGACACGTGCAAAGAGCTGGCACGGCTCGGGAGCCTTGGGCTGGTTGTGAATGCAATTTTCAGGATGGCTGGGAGCGAGAGAGGGGCTTGATTTGCCTTGGCAGAAGGAGAAATGTCAGCAGCGAAGGAGGCGCGAGTTCAGGCGAGAAGCTGGGAGGTTGGGCGCGTCCCCCATCCTGTGCCACGCAGCCCAAAGTGACATGCCTCTGCCTGAGCAGTGTGTGCTTGTCTGCCATCCCACATACGGCTGCTTCAGACAGGAGGGAACCACAACTCTGGGACCTTGTCAGCTGAACGAGGTTCCAGGACCTCTCAGGATGTGTGTCAGCCTCCAAAGGGGCAGACAGCAAAGGAAAAGGGATGCCTAAGCATTATTTCCATTAAATGGCAAGTATATCCTAAACTGCAGTCCTACTAAGCACCATTTACTCAGACCCCAGTTTGTGACTCATCTTGTATGGGCAGCTTTCCCCTTCTGTGCTTCCCAAAAACCTCATGATTTTAATGCACAGACATCAGTTTCCTAGCCTTGAAATGGCTGCCCAGCTCTTTGCCTATCTTTACTCCTAAGCCTGATCAGGATTTCCAAACAATGCTTTTGCTTACCCTAGAGGAATCTAAAAAAAATTGGGAATGCTGACCAATTTGGGTAAAATATGGTGGAAGCCTTGGCTTTTCTTTAAGTTCTTTTTTAAGCTGCATTTTCCAACCTCCCTTTGGGCAGCTGTACCATGGCACAGCAGAGATTTGGTGGGCAAGAGGGAGGGGACCATAGCCAGTTGTGTGCTTATGGCATTTTGCTTAAAAGATGTTGAGTTCAGGTCCCAGCTCTTTCTGTATTTTATCTGTGTAAAATCCATGCAATGTAAAAAAGATCATTCCCTAGGAGTGTGCACTGGGACCAAATACTCTTCCATGGATTGTGTGTTTCTTGCTCATGCACCCTCTTTCCCCTCTCTTCCCAGCACAATCCACACAGAAGCTCCTTGGCTGTTCAGAAGAGCTCCCACCTCCACTCTCAGCTGTTTTGGCCCACAGGAGAGCACTCCCCCACCTGCAGGGGCGCCGTGTCCCTCCTGGGCTGTCCTTTGCTGCTGAGGAAAGGACATGCAGGTAGGAATCCTCTTAGAGTGGAAAAAGACATGTCTGGATGTGCTGAGCGCCCTTAAGTGCTGTAACACTGCAGAACCCCATGGGTGGTGGTGGCAAGTGAGGCTGAGCCCAATTTCCCTCTCTGATATTCTCAGAAGGGCTGGATCAGTGAGACTGCTGAGAAAAATAAATCTCTGCTGATGGAAATATCACCTTTGAACCAATGGAAAACCACTCTGAGGAACATGTTTTTATTTCAGCTTTGGAATCACTGTCTAGGAATAAGTAAGAGGGTTTGGGAGCATTCTGCAGATCATTGGGGAGCGTGCTGCAGAGTCTCATCTTCACTCACGTTTTTCATCCCCTCAATTTGCACAGCAGGAGCACTGATTTGTACTCACAGCAGAACGGGTTTCTGTTTTTCCAAACATTTCCATAAAGATAAAATTTTAATGCAGGCCTTTATGGCAAAAGCTGTTATTTGCAGGGTGCCAATAACAAATCCATGCTGCTGTGGTTTAAATGGAAAAATTTAGAGATGATTATAAAATGTTGTAATCAGGTGCAGCTATGAAGATATGATAATACCTGAACTGGAGACAGAAGGTCCTGTTGGGGATAAAAAAGCAGAGTGAAGGACTGGAAGCCAAACCTAAAAGTGCACAGTCAGTGTCTAGCATGGCAGCACCATCAGCAGAGCATTATGAGTTGCATGATAAGGTTTCCCCAGAACAGATTTCCATGGGGTAGCCCAGGGAGAGAATGGGGATCAATACAGCTCCTGCACAGATACATTTTGGCTGCTTCAAAAATCAACTCGTTAATTCTAAATAAACAGAAGTTAAAAAAAAAGTAGTCTGCTTTAAGAGAAAGTAACTAGAGCAGAGGGAAGTGGCAAAGCAGCACTTTAGAGAAAAGTCTGGATACCCACAGAGGGACAGGTTAGTCCATTATGCTTTTACTAAAATGAGGCTCCTCCCATTTTTCTCTAACTTTGGTATATGCATTATTTTTTGTAACACCCTCTTTGATATCCTAAACACATTCTAAGGAAGTAATGCAAATGTTTGCTGAGCCTGGCAGAGGAAGAGGAGAGCTGACCACAGCACACAGGGCTGCTTGGGATGGTGTGGGCATGAGCAGGTTTCTGTGATCCTTTAGTTTTGGCATTTGAGTGGCCTTTAATGCGTTTTGTCTGCATGAGGCCAGCCCTGGAATGTGTCTAAAAGGCTCCCCTGCTAGAGTGCAACAGGTTTTGACAGCCACCAGTGCTCAGAGGAAGAGCAAATGTGTGATTTAGACCATTGTTGGGGACTTTTTCCCCACAAAGAGAGTTGTCACATTGCTAAATTGTAAAGCTGAATATAATGGGATGCTGACTGCACAATATGTTGGAGCCGTGCTCTCCTATTATTTAACAATATAACTATGGTTATTTATCAATCTTAGATTGCCAAACCACAGAGAAGCAAAACTATGTGAAAAACACTTAGCATGTCTGAAGCAAAATTTGTTCTATCTCAGGTCATGTTATTATATTTTAAAATTTTATTAAGAAATAAGTTTATTGAGCATTGTTTGCCTTAGAGGTGAGTGGTTCTGAAACTCTATTTCTTGTTTCCACGTAACCATGCTTCAGTAAATTTTGAAGTTTAAACAAGAGTTTGGGGTCAGTTTCCTTAGGCAAGTTGAAGAAATTATTTCTGATGGTTTAGTTAGTACTGTTGGTGTGGTCCTCTGTAATCATACTCCAGGCAGCTGCAATGAGGTGATGAAATTAATCGCTGGTGCACCTTTAGAGTAGATGGATAAAGAAGCCCAAGAGAAATTAAAAGAAAAACATAACTTTAGACCGATTCTAGAGCTCCATTTGTTTCCTGCATACAATAGAAGTTTACATGAAGAAGACTGAGAGTGAGATGCACTGGAAAAGTTAAAATAACCTAATTCCACTGGATAGTTTTCTTGTCTTAATCTAAAATTAACAACATGGCACTGTGCAAGCACAAAACAGAGGGAGCTACTTTATCCCATAGCCTTTGCAGTAGGGAAAAAAGCAGTTTAAAAATGCAGCCTTTGATTTTCTTCTTTTACTCCCTTTCTCTGAATATCCCCTATTTGCAATGCTTCTGCCTTTCTGACCACCCCCAAACTCCTCAGCTCCAGGAGCTGTGGGCACATGGGAGCTGGCAGATCAGGCCTTGGCTTTCCTTCCCTTGGAACATGCTCCCTTCTCAGATGGGGTGCTGCTCCAGAATAGAAATAACTAATGACAGTGTGACTGCTTGAAAGCCACATGGAGGGAGGGAGGGAGGAAAGAGATGCTATTCACTTCAGCCGTGCAAATACTGCGAGAGCTTGCTTTCTACAGGCATGTGTGGGAAGGGCATCAACAGAGCAATTACATGGTGGGTGGGAAAGGGGATTTTGTCACTTTAGCAGTGCTGGCAGACAGAAATAAACTGCTTCTAGGGGAACAGCAGGGTAAGAACTTGCACATCAAGAGCATAAGCAGAATTAAAATGGGCCCTTAAGGGGATTTATTGAGGGCTGGGGGTTTTTTTGAAAGTGCCTAAGGCCCCTCCTATTTCATTGTGTGCAAGCCAGGAATCAGGACCAGGGTGAAGAAGTGAGCAAATTGCCTCAGAACTAGTAAGAAACTGTTCTGACTGCAAGAGTTTGAAACCCCTATGCAGCTGTTACAGAATGTGGCAGAATGGCCCATTCAGCATGTAGGGCTGGTGAGAGGAGTAGTGGTCAACAAAGCAGTGTGTAAGAAACCCTCTTCCTATTTCAAGTCAAAAGTGGACTCCATTTCCTCCCTTTTTGGAATGGAATGGAATGGAATGGAATGGAATGGAATGGAATGGAATGGAATGGAATAGAATAGAATAGAATAGAATA
>JANRGV010000073.1:68174085-68184697 GCA_024734035.1 Alethe castanea
CTCGGGCTGTGCGTGTCTCATCCCGCTCCGAGAGGGGCCGCGGGCTGGGCTCGGGCTGTGCGTGTCTCACCCCGCTCCGAGAGGGGCCGCGGGCTGGGCTCGGGCTGTGCGTGTCTCATCCCGCTCCGAGAGGGGACAGCAGCTGCTGGCCGTCCTGGTCATCCCTCATCCCGCTCCATGAAGGAACAGCAATGACATCCCATCCCATTCAGCCACATCCCGCTCCCTGAGAGAATAGTGGGATCCTTGCCATCCTAGTCATCTCTCATCCCGCTCCATGAGGGAATAGCAACGACATTCCCATCCCGTCCAGCCACCATCCCGCTCACTGAGGCAGCAGCCACCTCCTTGCCATTCCATCCATCATCCATCCATCATCCATCCATCCATCCATCCATCCATCCATCCATCCATCATCCATCCGTCCGTCCATCCATCCATCCATCCATCCATCATCCACCCATCCATCATCCACCCATCCATCATCCATCCATCCATCATCCACCCATCCATCATCCACCCATCCATCATCCATCCATCCATCATCCATCCATCCATCATCCATCCATCCATCCATCCATCCGTCCATCCATCCATCCATCCATCCATCCATCATCCACCCATCCGTCCATCCATCCATCTATCCACGCTCAGCCCCAGGGCTATGGCCAGAGTCCCTCAGTGCCCTGCTCGCTCCTAAACCAGCAGTGACTCCTGCCAAAAGGCAGCCCCGTTTTTCTTTAGGGCCAGCTCCTCTCAGGGTCGCTGCTGGGAGGGCCATGGGAAAGCCCTGAAGGATGTGGAGATTTCAGGGATGCACAGCAGCACCCGCCCGTTTGGGCATTTTTATGCCAAGGACAAGCTGATGGTGGTGTCTGGACTTGCCCTCGGAAGCGTCTAAGGATGGCTCTTGAAAATGTGTCACCGCCCTCACTCAAAGATGAGGGGAGTGGTGTTCCTCTTAACTAAGAGTCAGAATGATTGGCAGTTAATCATCTCCTTTTTTTCTTAAGCCTTACAAGGAGGAAAAGTATTTAAATTAACTGAAACTTGAGGTTGGCGCTAACTGCAACTTTCACAGCTTTTTTATTTAGAAGATAGGCACAGTGTTTCAAGTTCTTCTGTTTTACTTCTCACCGCAGGGTTCTCAGAAGTAACTCCTAAGGATTTTGTAACTTCGTGACTCATTTTCAGGCATACTGACACTGTATCATAGATCAACAGTTTTCCCATTCAGAGCCACGGGTTGCCACATGGACGTTTCCAGTGTCTTTAAGATTTTCTGCATTTTTTTCAAACAAAAATTTTTTATTTCTACATTTACATTTCTCGAAAATCTTATCTAAGCATAGGGCTATGTCTCCTTGCTAGAAATGCTGTTTGGGTTTGCATTTTAAGAGACTCTTCTAGTAACTGATGTTATCAACTTTTTCAGTGGAAAAAAAAAATGATCTTACGGTTCAGTACAAAGAAAAACTTGGTATTAAGTTTAAATTACCTGCTTAGAATTCAAGGTTGAGAAACAGAAAGAATGGGAAGATTGTGTTTGGGCAAGTTTACTTTTCATGATTTCATAGCTTTGATTGATTTGTCTTCTATTAAATGGAGTGTGATTTTCCTCCTGCACAAAGCTTATGACATCCACTTCGGAACACACAAAATCCATAATGGGCAGAGAAAGGCAAAAATATTTCAAAAAAATTTGCCAGTAAGTAGCTGAAAGTCAGAAAAGGAGAAAAATGACGGAGGTGTGAAACCTATAAAATCTAGACATCCCACTAGGCCAAGCAGAACTATAGGGTATTGGAAAATACAACCAAGGACATATGGAATGAATTCTGAAAATAAATCTGTCTACATTTTTTCTTAAATGTACTTTCCTTAAAGTCTCCAAAGTTGGTGCTAGGCCTAACTCAGGATTCAATCAGAACTGTTTAGCAGCAGTCCCAGACTTTCTCCCTGGTAGCACCTCCATTGAAATTGTTTGTGCCCAACAGTCTGAAAATGCTTTAAAAACATACTTATTCTGTGCCTCAGAGGGCACAACACTCTGTAGCTGCTTTGCTTAATACAGAATTTTTTAGAGGAAGCAGGAACTGTGAAACAGGCTTCAGTTTTTGAAGAAAGTCTAGACACAGTACAAGAAAAAGAAGGAAAGATGAAAAAAATATTACTTACAAATGGAAATTTAGCAAGCTTAAAGTAATAATAACTAAAAAGAGGTGATACTGAGTTTTATTGTTTTAAACAGGAGGATTATATATCATGTTCCAGCGATTGAATTCTCTCAGAAATGTTGCTGACAATAAATAAAGCCATTCTAGTGAAACCGTATGATCCTAGTGCTATGATTAGAATGAATAATGCAGAGAGTCAGTTAAGTAGATGAGTTAATGATACATATTTACATTTCCAAAGACTCCTTTCTTCTCTTGTTGATATCACAGTTGGCAATTCATTGTCTCACCACTGAGTGGAGCTCTTTACCTATTTATCAGTAGAGTAAAGCTCTAACAGAGCTCCTTTTGTGAGGTGACCTAGTGATGGTTATTTCAGCTGGTGCCTGGGAGCTGTGTGGAGATAGCACTCAAGAAGTTACTAAATGCTTAATTCCCTAAAATTAATTAACTAACTAGGTAAATTGAAATTTCCAAGACACAGCAGCAGGGCAGACCCTTTGTTAGCAGACCTCAAATATGAGTTACTTTAATGAGTGGCAAAACATTCAGTGTAGTCTGTGAGCACATTGGTGTTCTGTACCTTTTGTTTGTTTGGTTAGTTGGTTTTGTTTTGTTCTGTTTTTATAAATGCCCTCCACTAATCTGTACAGCCAATTTTGGGGGCAAAAAAAGAAAGAAAAGGAAAAGGGCTTGCTGTTTACTGGAGGATGATGTGTTACAGATGCTGCATGCAGATCTGTGAGAGAAATCGCAGAGTGTGCTGGATTTCTACCCGGGGGATAATTAAAAATGAGTGCCAACCTTGAGCAGTCAATTATCACTGAGTAACAAGATGAAAGATAAAAGGCAGATGTAATCATATTTCACAAATAATACACCAGTGTGCCTCTAGTCCTTTCTACATCAGCTTTTCACAGCAAGTGACCATATTTTTTCTAGTTTCCTGCAGCCTCTTTTTACATTCATCTAGGGAATGTGAGTGCTGGACCACAGACACTCTTCTGGTGGGTGTCCGTGGTAGGACAGCCTACTGCACTGTATCCTGAGAACAGCTGGGTAGAAACTGGGGATCCATTTCCTCTCCTTGGATAGTGCAAGTTTGATAGTACAGTTTATGTGTGTGATAGAGACCAGGGGGCTTATCCAGAGAAATGGGATGTAGAGGAATAGGGAGGAGTGTGAGGAGGAGTTTGAGACAGCAGCAAGGAGAAGTGGTTTAGCAGGAGAAATGGAAGCTGGATAGGAGGGGAAATGGGAGATTTAACATTTGTGTACCTCACAGTTGCATTTGTACCTTTTTTCCTGTCTCTTCTGGTGAGGCCACATCTAAGATCACTTCTTTAACCACCATGTTAGTGCCAGGATCTCAAAACGATTTGCTCTTAGAGAAGAACATTGTTCCTAACATTGTCAGGAGCCTTTCCATCTGTCTGGAGGGCACGGATCCAGCACTTTCAGAGCATGCACCAACCAGAGAATGATAGAACCAATAAGGGATGTTTAAAATTGTTTTATCTCTGCCATAATAGCTTCTCTGTTCCTCAGTCTTCAGGTTCCTTTCTGTCTTTTGAGAGGTAGCAGTTGGTAGTTTTGGCCAGATAGAGAGGAGAGATGAAAAGGAAATGATTCCTCGGTTTCTATCCAAATGCCTTCAGAGCATGGTGTTGCTAAAGGTAACCCTCAGGAAATATAGGAATGTAAAGTAAAAAAATACATAATATTATTTTGCTCCTTCTTTTCAAGCCTCATACTGGACCTCCTTGATATCTCAGGCCAGCTAAATAAACATTTACCTCTGCAAAAAGAATTTCAGTTCATAATAAAACCAAATCCAATTGTAAAACTCTGCTGCTAAAGGAGAATTAAAATTGCCTGTCAGTTTAGTTGCTTTCCAGGAAACAGCTTAGCAAAATTCATATTCTCTAAGGATCATCACAACTGTAATACCTCTCTGTGAGCTTACTGTACTGTAAGGAACAGCAAGACAAATTTACAGGAATGAGCTTTAGCTGAGCTGGTTCATAATTGTAGGCCGCTTTGATGTTTGCGTTTGGAAAATGTTTTTCACAACCCAAGATGTTTATACTCACTGTTCTAAAGGACTAATTCACACATCAGCCTCTGAAAATCAACCACGGCAGACAGTCCTACTGTCCTAGGAACACTTGAAATGATCTGACACAGAAAGGACATTGGGATTTTTCCTTGTTTTCAGGGGTAAAAGCTTTGCTGAAAAGACAGAAGCTAATCCAGGTAGCATCAGTCAGGCTTGTTGATAAGCCTTTTTTAATCTCTTTTTGAACAATTCTGCAGATTTTCTTCAGATTCTGGATTTTTGCCAGTCACTTGCAAGTGCAGATTTTTTACCAATAATATCAGTGGTGTGAAATACTCTAATTTCTAATAAATGAGACTTAGTTTGCAACTTGACTGTGAGCCTCTCTTCAGCAGGCAACCAGATATTTGCTGTTTTATGAGAGCAAGTCTAGCACTGCAGAGAACACAATAATGTTGTTCTGCTACTACTTGCACAATAATTAATTTTGAAAAAATAGAAATTTGTTGTTTTCATGATGGAAATTACTGTGTACTAGACTGTGTGTCCCTTCTACCGCACACCAGAAAAATAAGTGCGCTTGAAAATAGATGACAGCAAGAAAAAGATAAGAAAGACTACTCATATATGACATATACTTGTGTTAATAGGAAAAATACTAGGTTCTGTAAAATTTCTTTGCATAAACAGGAATTCTTATTATTCTCTCCATCCTCTGGCCATAAAAGTCTCAACTTTTAAAGAAATATTGTTGCTCTTCTGAGATTTGAGAATATTAAAAAACAACTTTAAGCTACATTTGTCTCTGGACTGAATCCACCTATGTCATCACTATTAGATCATGGATTAATTTGGCTCGTGGTATTATGCTTGGAATAACTACAGTTGTGGGGTTTTGGTCTTTTGCCATGATCAAACTTTAAAGAAATTAATAACACTGATGGTGGAAGATAGTGGCCATGCTTTTACACATAGGAGACAGAAGACAAAGATTTGCAAAGGTTTTCTTTTATTATTACTGAGATTTTAGGGAGCAACCGTTATTGTGCCAAGATGCATAACAATTATATAACTGCAAGGAACTGAAAATAGTTAATGGTGGAGTGAGTAAAAAATATAGGAAGTGTCCTCATTACTCTTGAATACAACTTTCCTCACAATGCTTACATAAATATTTGGAAAATTCATTAGTGCAATGAAGTTATTTGCCAGTTGGGTTTCTGTGAAACTTTCCCACTTAGTGCTGCACATCCACATCACTATGATATGTAAAATACAAACTAGGATTCCCAAAAGTGCATTTCATGTTTCTTTTTTTCTATTTCTTGATGATGACACAGGAACAGCTTGACAAGGTGGAAAGGAGGATTTAGTTCATCTCACAGCTGTATCAGAATCTAGTCTGGTACTACTAGTAATGGGTCACCTGCCATTTTGGATGCTAAAAACAAGGATCTTGCTTGCATGTGAATGTGTGTGTGACCCAGGTTTTATATAGCATTTAATACAGATATATAAATAGCTTTGTATGACGGAGCAGTTTAGGTTTGGGCTAGAAGTGTCTGGGTAAAAAATAGAAGAATAAATAATCTGTGGACAGCCCCACTGCTTTTTTCCAGGTGAAAATAACATCTTTACTTATAGTTAGGGATTCATCAGCTGGCTAAGCATGAAGCAGGGAGAAGTCAGCAAGTTCCCAAGATGGCCTCACACCCATCAAGAGCCTTTGAAGTTTAATAACAGAGCTTGACTGTAAGGACATACATAGTAAGAAAAAGTTACTAAGCAGTTAATCTTAGGCCTTATCTCAAAGTACTCCATTTCTATGGAAACTGAGTACTTGGCTCTGAACACGGAGCATATCCTAGGAATTCGTTGTGAGAGTATTGGAGCAGAGATAGCCAGCTCTGTGGCAGCCAGGAGAACATTCTCTAGTTCTGCTTGTCATGTTGTCATCTCTCATTCCCCTGTCTCCCCCACCCCGGCTTTGTAACTAACCCTTTACCTCAATTTTTGTCCTCATGGTTTGCGTCTTTGTGGGCACAGTAAATCCAGAAGAAGCAGTGGATTCCGGCATCTCAGAGACATTCCCTGAGATAGTTAGGGCACTCTTGATTTTTAAAGTACAGAGGACCTACATGGGAATTTTATCAAGCACAGGCTTTTGGGAAGGAATTTTTCTGGCGAAGAAAAGAAGTTCTTTTACAGAGCCATTAACACTCTACAGCTCCTGCAAATCCCTGGAACATTGTGGCCACTTAAGAGTTGACAGCTGCAAACAAGTTACAGGCAAAACTCTGTTTCGCAGTAGGATATCTGGGATTTTCAGCTGGTGGTTTTATAGAAATAATATGCCTAAAAAATACGTAAGGTGAATATAGCACTATAATCAAAAATACTAGTATCTCACTTATTCAAGGCACTGAACAAACAGTCATGTGTGAAGTGGGAAATGGGAGCAGAGTTTGGAAAATAATGGCTGGTAACCTACCAAAACGATATGACTAATTTAACTGCATATTACATTGTAGTGTAACAGTCAAAAAAAAAAGAAAATATCCATTAAAAATCTGCTCAGCACCTGGAATGGGCTATAACTACAGCTGGCAAGAGCTGCAGCCATATCTGTCTGTAGATCATTAGTCAAATATGTGCCAGCTTGAAAGACCAAAACCTGCTATCAATTATTTTGTCAAATCCCTCCTACTGACAGCATCACAGGAGAGGCCAAACGCGGTTGAATCCCATCCTCTGAACAACCTTCCTTCGTCTTTTGAGAGTTAAAATACACTGGCAGGAAGTTTTGAAGTTATATATTAGTACATTCATTTCATTCTACTGAAAAACTAGTTTTATTGTGCATGTTCCATTAAACAGCTGTCAGATCAGCATCTTATCTGCCAGATCACTCAGCTGACTGCAGCTGAGTGCAAGTGGATTGCTGGAAGTGAAATATTTTGGTCACTGTTGTAACTGCAGTAACCCTGCCTTCCCGAAGGGCTTCAGGCCTTTGCCCTGGGGCTTCTAACCAGGCTTTTTCTGTTACCTTTCTTTCCTCTTATCAGCTCTTGTGTGACAGCCACAGCTGGTTTGCTGGACATTATCCTCATTGCTTTGCAAATGCTTTGCTAACTAAATTAATGTGTTCCCTTCGCCCCTCTTCTCCCGCAGACGTCGATGACAATGCAGAAGATTCAGATGAAAACTGTGTTTTGGCTTTCTGTGCAAGCTTCCAGTTCTCTGCCTATGAGTCTCTGGTCTCAGGAGTGGCAGCTGCTGGTTTGATTCCATTTGTGAAAGGCGGAGTACTCAAAGGGAAGTGAGCCTGAAGTGAAACACGGTTACTGGATGTTTGTTCAGAGCTATAATGAGATTGAGTAGATAAAAACAAACATAATGCTTTCACAGGCTCTTGATCTGACTGCAAGTACTGTGGAAAAAAGTGATAGGAAACACAAAGGTTTCAAGATGAAACCTCTATTAATTCCTTTGCTGAGAATCTTCATACTTCTACAAAAAAACCACAGTCCTGTGCTTTTATCTTAACAGATGTTACTGAAAGTAGCCCAGGTACCACATGATTGGCATCTTGTAGTTGCAAAATGTTTTACAAGTCGAACCCTACTTGTATAATACATTAAACCAGAAGCCAAACTTGTAACTCTCCAAGTCTATATTTGGCTTGTTTTCACAAAACAAGTTAAATGAGTCTAAGAATACTTCTAAAATATTTTTCAGAAAACTAAAGTTAGCTTTTAAACCCCATTTCCACTAGAAAATGAAGGTTAAATATTTTTGCTTTGAGATCTGGGTTCATTGAACTCTCCCAAGTCCTAGCACAGGCACAAGCCAAAAAACCCATGAACCAACAGTTCATACAAACTCCTGGGAGCCAAATCAGCTGACTCTGGCAGACCACAAATGTTTTTACATTCATTTCATCTTCTTTTATGAAGATAATCCAAGCAGTACCAACTTTCTTTTTCCACAAGCATCTTCTTTGCTTCTCCCAGGACAAAATAATAACATTGGAGTCAAAGACTTGCAGTGTCACAGAGTCACAGCCTAGATTTTTTTGTACTAAAGCAACAAATCTGCAAGAGAGCAGATACTTGTTTTATATTATAGAAAGCAATGTTGGAAAATAACAGAAACTGTCATCTTTTTTAACTGGCCACAGTATTTTAGAGAAGGCTAGAATGCCCTGTCTCTCATGTAAACGTACAGTACTCCATTTAACATACTTCTTTTATTTATTCTGTCTTGATAGTCAACTGCTGCCTTTGAGAGGATGATAAAATTAGTTTTTATTCACACACACACACACAATGTAATGTATCGTGACCGATTTACGCTTTTTAGAGGAGCTAAAAAAGGAGAAATGCACAAGAGCACCCTTGTTTGAATAAATACTGGGCTGTCTGTATGGAATAACAATTATCTGCTGAAGCTAGAGCAGATGTATGGGTGTGAATCACATAAGGGTAGGTTGGGGAATTATAATCAGCTGAACAGACCTAGGAATCAATCAGCAGTGGAAATGTTTCTCTGGTTAAACAGCAGATTTTTCTAACTATTATGGGATAGGATGGGGAAAGTGATTTTTCAGCCCATGTTTTGCAAGTGTAGTGTGAAATCCCGAAGCATAGGACATACATTTGTGGCACAGAAATGCAAAATGCAATAAGATCTGGCACTGCCATTGGCAGGCACTGTTACGACTGATGAAGAAAAGTTTGTGGATCACTTTTTTAGTACTCTGCAAGAAGAACAGCTCTGGAGTTAGGACGAGATATGAATGCTATTTTTTCCTGGGTTGTGCCGTACCCTCTGACCAAAGTCAGATTCGGGCTGATTTATATCACCTCCAGGTGTCCAAGTGTTAGTATAGTCAGTAGGATGAGGTGGTAAAAGTCACCTTCTTTAAAAGATGAGGTCAGCTTCTGTGTCACAAGTGATGCAATATAATGGTGTGTCTTCATCGGCATTTATGATGTTCCTTTGTTATTTTCATATGAGGGTCATCTCAAATGTCCTTTGCCTACTTTTCTTCATAATTTCTGCCTTATCATACAAAAAAAAAAAAAAAATTTAAAAAATCATTCCGGTCATTCAGTGGCTCTCCCAGCACTGTTTGTGACCTGCTTACTCTCTTACTTATTAATAAGCTTTAGCTGAACCACAACACAAACCCACTCCCAAGAGCAGAGACCAGCAAAGTCAGGATGCAAATTTTGTCTTCACTCAGGTCCTTTCTTCTCTTCTTGTTGGTTTTGCATTTCACAGCTGCCATGTTATCTTGCATTAGACCTTTGGAAATGACCAAAGCTCAGAGTTCTGAAGCACCCTCCAAGAGCCTGCCAGAAGCATCTTCCATCAACTTCGAGTAGGAAGCAAATGGGCTGAGAAGAACGGGCCATTAGCAGTGATTACACAACCTGACCTCTTTGATTGGGTGGCATTTATTCAGAGAGCCAGCGAGCCTTTTTTTTATTGTTCAACTCCCTAAGGTGTCTGCTGAGGAAGAATAGAAATTTTATCTGGGTGTTTGGTGGGCAATCTCAGCTTAAAGAGAGAAAGGCAAAGAAACAGGACCAAAGTCATTGCTGGGCACTGTGGGGAAATGTCTTGCAGTCCTGCTCTTGCTGCTCTCATACCTCCTCTGAGTGGAGACTTGACAGTAATGTTTGTAATTTCATCACAAATGCATTGCTCTACCAAAAGATTTTATTGTATTACACTCCATCCAGAACTGAAGAAAGTTTCTGTACTATTATCCCTTCCACAGAAGTTCCACATGCATTAGCTGCTTCCCAAAAGACATGTAGCTGCCCCTGGCAGTTAAGTGATTTCTAGGCCCAGAATTAAAATAATTCCAAATAATTTGGGAAATGTATGGTGTGAAAAACGAAGTTCACGATTTAGAATTTTAAAAGTTAATAAGGGATAAAATCGGGGGCAAAAGGATATCTAGCGCTGGGGTACTTTTGGCGATTCGCCAAAGAGCACAGTGTCAATGTAAAACATCGTTCTCTATATACTGTTACATTGCTGGGGGAGCATGCATATTCATGAGTTTATACATCTTTCAAACATTCCTTTGAGTTTTTGTTGTTCCAGGAACTCTCTTATTTGGTTTTAACTTCTGCTTGTCTGCGGGACATTCTGTAGATTAAGTCAATATATTTTATTTCTTCCTGTGTTTCTATGCTGTTGTTTCATACTCCTTGATAGTGAGGAGTGGGTAAATCCTTTCTGGATGCTTATGCTCTGTTTTTTGTCACTGTTGTTTTGTCACTTGGAGAGGCCAGTCTGCAGATGTGAGAAAAATCATTGCTTTACACCATTCTCTAAATTGGTTACATAGAGGTATTTT
>JANRGV010000073.1:68184797-68224931 GCA_024734035.1 Alethe castanea
CTTTGAAATAACTCCTTATGTTGACAAAATGAAGAAAAATCTTTGAGATTATAAAACAAGGACACAGTTTGCAGTCTCTATTTTAACATTTTGCTAAAGCCTACAATATAATATATTTATCACACCACTATTCATATAAACTATACAGTGTATACATAAACTGACAGATTATACTATACAAAAGCAGTTAAAAGTATGTATAAATTGTACCATATTAAAATACTTGTAATTCAAAAAGCTGATCTATGAATTCAAAAGCCAATATTATATTGTCATCTATAACATATGGTATTCCAGATTTTTAAACAACTTATAAAAGAAATATGAGCCTTTTCCAATAAGCTTGGATATGATTACTGAGCAGTGACTAAAAAAATCAAGCCTATTTCTAGTGGTAACTGAAATTACCACTTGTTTCCAGTTAATCCACTGGGGATTTGTCAAGTGATATCTTAGTGAAAGTAGATTGGGCACTAACTTCTATTTCCACCATCTTTTTTAGGTAGATTTAAACACTACATAAAACTCAGTTAATTGAAGAAAAGGTGGTGCAATAAAAGCAGAAACCAGACCTTCTGCAATCCAACCCCAGCAGCCATGTGTGGGTTGACTGTTGTACCCTGTTTTACAGACAGTGTCACCACTCCTAGGGACAGGGGATTCCCACCTCTCTGAATTAACTTTACACCTACAACATACCTGTCACATTTGGGCTCCAGAACGTGACTATCTGCAAAACTAGCCGGGAGTGGCTTTTGACTGCCAAAGAAGCATATATTTATTAATGGAAATCACAAGCTCCCTTCAGAGAAATAAGTCCACCATCAATTTCGTGGAAGCAATCAGAGCTAAAGATAATAGTGCATACTGGAAGCCTCCACATTTATCACACTATTTCATCCTCCTGCTTTTAGACAAACATCGTTCTTGGGAAATAGTAAGGCTTGCAAATATTTCTGCTGCTGGATTAACTGAATATTAGTAAGATACAGAGAACAACGATGCAAAGAAGGGGCAAGGCTTTCCTGTGGCACAGGATAGAAACTGAATATCCAAACTTTTGATGGGATTTCTAACCATCAATGCAGAAAACCCATTCACAGCACAAAGTGGAGCAGGCTAATGAACAATTTGGCCCCTCAGTGCTGCATGGGAGTCAGTCATTCCCTCTGTCATAGTTTAAACCCAGGCAGGCACGAAGCACCATGCAGCCACTCGCTCGTCCTTGGCTCTGTGCTAGCAGAGCTAGCACAAAAACAAATAACAAAAACATCCCTACATTATCAACACTGTGTCCAGCACAAATTCAAAACACAGCCCCACACCAGCTACTGGGAAGAAAATCAACTCTACCCCAGCCAGAAACATCATGCCCTATCTAAAGCATTGGGAGATCAGTAAGGATTAAGAATTCCTTTTCTGCCAAGTTGTCCTGGACAGAAATCCTGCTTCAGCAGTTACGTGATACCACTTGGGGAAAATGGAGGGACACCAACTATACATCAAGTATAATTGTTTGGATATGTAATTTTCCACAGAAGGATTCAATGTCAAAAATTCCACAGTATTTAATGCTTGAATGAAGAACCAGTTATTCAGATTAATGGTGTGCCATGCCAAAATAACAGTAGCTGCCTCCCAGAGCTATCTGTGCAGTTAGAATATATTTTCTTCCTTCCATCCAGATGATGATGTGATCAGAAATATCAACCAATTTATTAAATTCAGAAGCAGCATGGCCAAACTCATCCTCAATCTCTGTCCCATTTCCCAGTATCCTTCCAGAAGAGATCCTGACTACAGCAGCCCATCAGTTACTGGGGCTGTCCAAAGGTAAAGACAACACCAGGGCTTACTGCTGGAGAATGCAGTGTCTTGTTTTCAGGGAGATTAAGAGCTGCAGATATTTTGTGTCTGATCTTTTTAGCTTCAGCTCTACTCTGTCTGCCAGTTTGAGGGTCAGATCCTAATCTTCAAAGCCATCAGCAAGTTTTAATCTCTTTAGTATTGGCAGAGCATTGTTTTCTGCACTATAGCTCAGGAGCTGCATCCTCAGTGTCCAGGACAAAGTACACTGAGGCTGAAGACAGATGGTTTTGGCAGAGGGGCTTCACTACTGGGTAATCTCCTCAAGGAGGTCACACACTCAGCAGTCCTGAACCATAAAACCTTGTCTCCTTTCCAAAGTTACCTGGTTTCCCTGTGGAATGTTCCACTCATCTTCCTGCCCCATTTTTTTTTTTTTAAATCAGAAACATAGAACTGTGAGCTAAGATTACTCAGGTTTATTTACAATCTACAATGAGCAAACCTGCTGTCATTGAAAAGTACTTGCACAATAATTTTTTTTTAAAATATATTTCTTATTTTAAGATACTTCAGACAGACATGATGGAAACAAATGCTGTTTTTAAAAGTTCCCAGATTTAAGTGATTTTTTGATACACCTGCAGACCTTTCTTGTGCAAAGCTTCTTTTCCAGTAGAACTGAGTTGATTTGAATTATAAAGTAGATCTTTCATTACAGACAAAGATTTATGCTACATATTCAGCTCCCTTAAGAAATGGCCTCTTCTTCCTTTGCACATATTCTGATGGAGATAATCCCCTGCAGCTGGTGATTCATGCTGAGATTGCTTAAGCAAGGGTTTGATGCAAGATTTTCATTTGCAGTAGAGTGCTTACATTGTGTGAAGGGACTCTTGCAGAAAAATAGATTTATTTTTCCTTTATAAGCAATCAGCAATGTTCCAAGTGGTGAGGCAATGCTGGGAGTCAGGTACCAGCTTGAACAGCACCTGATCCACACAGCAGCCTCCAGCTTGCTCCATTTTTTTTTTTATGGGAAGGAGGAAATAAAAGGGAAATGTTAAGCAAAAACAACCAACTACTGACCCCACAACTATTGTTGCATTTATTTTTCTGCCTTGGAGTAAGCCAACAAGAGAACTTTGCCTGTTGATATTTCTATTGTTTTATTGAGAAAGCAGACTGTCTTTGCTCCAGTAGTGCTTGCTTTTATAGCCACCCTCCTATGTGGCCAGAAATATTGAAATAATGAAATCAACACTACTAATTGCTGCAGCTTCATTTTTAAACTTTCAGCATTTCATGGCTTTATATTTGATACTTCAGACCCTGAAGAATCTCAATCTTCACTTTTGTAGAGTTATTAGGTGTCAAGGAGAAAAAATTAAAAGCTGAATCCAAGTGCACCTTGAGGGCTCAGAGTTACAGTGAAACTAAAAGTATCTCCATTTATTATTTCCCAGCTAGATTGCATGATTTGTGATATTTGCAACAGCAACTTTGCTGAAGATTCTGTTCTAGATATCAATTTTTTCTGAGAGAACCTTTTTATAATTTAAATATGAAATGGTCTCAAAGACATTTTGCAGATTCCAGTTTTGTGATTCATTTGTGAAGGGAGTTATTTTCAATCTTTCCCATGATCTCAGTGTCATGGGATTTTTGTTCTCTGGGAGCCATGATGACACAAATAACAATAACAATAACAAATGGTTTATCCATATTGAATTTGTGATAAGAAATCAACTCATGACTCCTGATAATTTCTTAGTGGGCAGTTGGTTTTGTTTCCAGCTGCCAGTACAAACCCGGCTGTTATCAGCTGGGGAAGGCTGCATAGACTCAACCAGATGTCAGAAGAACTGCCATTTATTTTCACATTTTTCTTGTGCTTTCTGTGTAATTTGTCAAATTTCATACTCTCTCTGCTTCATATGGTATTTGCAAAATGGGATCCTTTAGATTTCTTTCTATTTGACTATAAACAGGTTGTCACAGTGGGACAGATTCTGTCATCTCTGCCCTTGCAGCAGAGCAATTCACAAAGGAAAATAAAAGAAGTGAGAATGCATATTGAGTGTTTATCATAGGGGGGCCCTGATTTTGAAGCATGTAAATGTATTCATTTATCTGCATACAATGAATAAAACTATTAGTAAAGCTATAAAACTTTCAAATGATGTGGAGGCTTATCCAGTGTGCAAATTCCTGGTACTTCAGGATGGTTTCATTACCACACTAGCTGGTGATTTCTCAACCACTCAATGCATATAGAAAGACAAATCTCTATCCCTCCAACACATTTTGCTCACTTCAGGCAGACTCTGTGTCCAGTCTGTTTCTGTTTTGTGGTTAAATTAAGGACTTCAATTTCTTGGAACGTCTCATGCTAAACAGATACAGAAAGAAAAAATACCATTTCAAAAGAGCAGCAAAGGCAGCACCAATGAGCCTGAACACTGGGTGATTGTCTGTGCTGCTGTATTTTCTCCCCTGGGCTCGGTGTGCTTGGTCCAGCTGCTGGAAGATGTCCTGGTGAAGCTCCTGCCCGTGCCAGGCATCACAGAGAGCTGCAAGGTCACTCTGAACCTGCAGCTTCTTGGTCTGCGACTAAAAATGCCATTCTTGTGTTCAGGCTCCTGGTCAGTGTTATCTCCTGGAACTGGTATCAAATGCCCTGCCTGTCCAGCTAGATCACACCCTGTGCTGGGGAGCTACCAGCTTGTGCCACGGCAGGTTAACTTCTCAGTGTGGCTCATCAATGGCGTGCTTGTGTCGAGAGATTAACGGGGAAAGTGTGGCAATGTACACTGATATTCATGCTGTGTTTTGGCAAAGGAGGTTATGAAACTAATAGAGGAATTTAACTACAAAATCTGTCATAGCAAGTAGCTGAAATACAGACACCAGACCAGACAGGAATTTTGCATACAGTCTTCTCATTTCTTTTTATAGCAGGAATAAGTATCTTAAGGAAATGCATTACCTGTCTCTCTATCTCCTACGATAAATATCATTTTGAATATAATTAAATTATATTTGTAAGGCACTGCAAGGTATATTGTATGAAGACAACACAGAATTGTTTCTTTTTTTAATAGACATTTATTGCAAATACATTTGATTCTTGTGTCAAGAGAACAGAGCCACACCTTACCTATCTATGCTATTTTGGTTATTTTGAAACATTTTTTATTGTTTCAATATGTGACCAAATGAAGTTTAATATTCTTTATGAGATCCTTACTTTTCCAGGAAATCTTTAGACTGAACAATTTAAATAATATGGTCTAAAGCATCTCTAGAGTGAATTCATAATTTTATTTTGGAGGCTGTTCTGGTTGACACTCAGAACGGTCCAAGATGATAAATCTTGCTGCAAAAATGTAAGTAAATGTGAATAAATTGTGTTCTAATGTGTGTAAGAATATAGGGTTTACAGATTGATTTCAATGGAGGGCTGTTTCAAATCCTTGCAAATGAGGAGAAAGAGGACAGCTTTCTTATAACATTGTTTTGCTTTTGTTTTCAGTCTGGTATCTCAGTCTGTTGCTTCGCTGCCAAGGTCAGCTCTGCAAGCAAACTTCATATTTTACACATGGCTGTTCCGTGCTTCAGCTATTTCTCTGGTGTATTTAAAACAAATAGGCTCCTCTCCAACGTCAGATGTTCGTGTCTTTGGTTTATTTCTCCGTCTCCTTTTTAACCCTCGCGTCTGTCCAAGCCCGAGAAAGGGGGTCCCACCCTCCTACCCCAGGTGGAGGCAGCCTCTACTGCCCTCAGCAGGAGCTGTAGGCCTGCCTGGGACACATTAGGCTAGGAAATTGATAAGGAGGAACTTTTATGAATCCCAAAGTCGCCCTGAGTAAGATCAGGGATGCATAAGGATTTGCTCCTCTGAGCAGTTGGGGTTCCAGAATTGCGTAGAAGGTGGTGGTGACAGTTGTAGGGCTTTGAGAGGCTTGTCTTAGAGCATCCTTTTGTAGCTGCAGGAGTTTGTTTTTTGCCCTGTCTCAGTTGTAGGATCCAAATATTAAATAAGTATTAGTAAGTGTTCAAAATTACCTGGAGATTGCATTGTACCATTCAATTGCAAAGCACAAATGTTCTAAACTCCCTAGTTAAGCTTTCATGTTTTGGCTACTGCACCCTGAGTGCTGTGGGAGTTAAAGTTTGGGGTTTGGTCTTGAGTGAGCTTGGGTTTAAGTGTTCACAGCTTTGAGAAGATGATCTAGTGAGCAGTATCTATGTACTTCCACCCACTGATGGCTAATGCAGAAGTCCCTTTTATGCTTATAAAATTCCATTAAATAACCAACTGGAAAAAGCACTGTGAGTAAAATTTGCCATCATTTTTAAAATGAAGAAATGAATTTGACTTGTGAGTGCCTGTGTTTCTTGCTTCTGTACTGTATTTTCAGGAGTCCCTGCTGCACAGGGAAGTGTGTAAGCAGCTCTGACTCTGACAGGACTCTGCTGCAGGTGCTGCTCTCCTTCTAAACCCTGGGTTGAAAGATGCCCAAAGAGCACTTAAAGAGGCTGGAAAAGAAATCCCCTGTCCAGGAGCTGTAATGCTGATGGAGATGGATTTGACAGGCAGCCTCAGAAGCGTCACTACAGTGGCCATAAAAGCAGCTTTACATTATCTATATGGTGGTGGAAGTGAAGAGGGTAGCTTTCAAAAATACAAAACAGCTGAGCTCCTGTGAGAACATCCTCTGGGCTGTTAACTATCCAAATTCCTCAACTTCACTGCTCTGTGCTTATAGTACCCTGAAAGTACAGATAATATTTCAGTTTAGAAGACTGAAACTTTCTGGCCTTATAACTCTGTAAGCTAAATATATCCTTTTCTACTTTATACCTCTGAATTAATGACGAACTTCATTTTGTAATAGGTGCAGCTGTGACAACACGGGTCTAGAATCCACAGAATGCAAGAGCAGCCCTTGAGGTAATGAGGTCTTGAATGCTGGTTAAAGAAAAAATATCTGCAGGTCTTCATATGAGCCCAGGAGTTGTCTGACTGGTAAAAAAGGTAATTCTAAATTACCCCCAGTTGTGACCTATAAAAATATATCAAATATCAAATACCAAATACCAAATATCAATACAGAGCTGCAAATAAAACAAACCAAAACCAAACCTGAGAATGAGTCCCAACAAGGTGAAATAAAGCATACTAAAATTTATGGAACTAAATGAGAAGTCAAATGCAATTTTTTGGGCATACTCCTCAGTTTAAGTTATTGCAAACAGCGGTGCTATAAGTAGTCAGGTGTTATTGCTCTCCTTGTGGGACACAGGAGGAGACCTGTACTTCATTTTTATTCCTAACTGGTCAAAACTGCCTATAAGTGAGAAATTATTTAAAATGTGGTTCATTAAAAATCTCATTCCTCTAGTAGAAAATAATAAATCCTCTGAAGAGAAAGGTCTACTGCAATAACTTTAAAGATTTACTATCCTTAAATATCTATCTAAAGATAGAAATTGATGACTAGAACCAGGATAAGGTCAATATAACATTGTAAACTCAATGAAATACATCAATAAGGATGAAAAATAAAAGAAATCACTTGCTGACAAATGATGCTAGGGGGCTGTGAGCTTTTTATTTCAGTGTATTGTGAAATCCGCATCAAAAACTTCAATCTTGCCTCAGTTAATCAAGTTCTGTCTTACTTTACTTCAACCCTTAGCCCACAAAGTCTTGTTTAATAGCAGCAATGACATCTTCCTAATATGAAAATAAAACTTTATGGAAAGATGTTGATAAGGGGAAAGCCTTCTTGTTGAAGAACAGGTCTCATACTAAAGTAGACTATCATTCTGTTATAGCTGTTATTCAGAAATATGGGTATTTTTTTCACTAGAATAAACACACTTTGAACAATATTTCTGTGTTAGGCAACAAAAGAATTTTATTCATACCCAGAGAATCATTCTAAACTGTGCAATTAATCCCTTATATTCCCTAAGAAGACAGTGACACTCCCATAGATAGAAGAGCTGGTATGGTGAATAATAAAAAAATACATTGTCTAATCAATAATCACATTATTGAGATGCATTATTATAATATGTGATTAAGAAGAACATGTCATTTATGGTCTTTTTCTCATTATTTTTCTTTTACTCACTTTCAGATTTTGTAGACATTGCCATGTTATTTTTTGGTGGAACAGAAATGCTGGAACTCTCTCAAACCAGGGTTATGCAGCAGCCAGACTGTGGCAATGGACACACATTGACCACACTCCAGGTTCCCTAAAATGAAATGCAAAATGCAAAATGCAAAATGCCAGCTGAATTTAATGTACAAATGTTTGAAAAATACAGCTAAACATGGAATAGCTGTAGGGACGCAGGGCTGGGGACAAAGCTGGGCACTGACTGGGAGAAGGTGCCTGCTGATCTCTAGGAGTGATTCCATTTCTCCAGCACTGCTTGTGAAGCTGTGTCTGGAGCAGGTGTCTGCTTTTGGGCCCCTGAACACAAGAGCAGTATGGCCAAATGGAAGTGAATCTAGTGAAAGGTCATTAAGGTGATTTATTTGGGTGCTGTGATGAACAAAAAGAGTCTGACAAAGCTGGGTTTCTTCAGCCTGAAAACAGAAGGTCTGGGGGACACCTTATTGCTGTCTGAAGAAACCAAAGAAAAGTGTGAGGAGGAGACAGAGTCAGGCACAGCTCAGAAGTGCACAAGGAAATGGTGGGAAGTGATGGGCACTCAGGTTGGAACATGGAAATTCCAAGTGGATAAAAGGAAAAAAAATTACCATGAAGTTAGTCATCACAGGGACACAGACAGAGGTAAGTTGTGGAATTTTCATTTCTTGGAGGTAGTCAAAACTCAATTGTCGGAGTCATTCAGCAACCCAAGCCAACTTAATTTTGCTGGCTGTCATTTATGGTACAAACTCTTTTACTGCAATTCTTGCAGTTTTTCAGAGCTTTCAAATAAGTGTAAACAAATAAACCAAATACCCATATAAGTAAATGCAAAGATTAAAGTACAGTACTATCTGTAGCAGAGTGAACAAGAATCAGGTCCATCAAATCTCAGCTTTGGCCATGAGTAGCCATCAGCTGCAGTCCCTGCCCTGGGCTAGCTGCTGTCTGGAGGAAAGAGCCCAGTCTGAGCTGCAGAAGTTCATATTTGCCTGAAGCAGGAGAGCTCACTGCACTCACCTACAGGAGAGTGTGCCTGTGCTCATCACATCAGTGGCCAACAGGAGATAATCCCATTAAAGAGAAAATTCATTCATAACAACATTTTGTTTAAAACTTCCCACTTTCTTGGCCAGTGCCTCCTCAGGGGAGCTACACACAGAGCTGAAATGAAAATTCTTGAAGTGAAAATTCTCGTGTCCCTGTTAGGACAAGCTGATCTATTGTGTATGTTCAATTGTGAGTAAATGGAGAGCGCTGACAGCACTGAGGAACAGAATGTTCCTATAGGACTGTCTGTCCCTATTACATTGGCAGGGTTGGAGACAGAGATGGCAGTACTCAGAAATCCATATGAGAAAAACTCTTTTTGTTGTTCTGGACCCTTCTTAAATAGTGGGTCTGAATGTCCTGGATATACAACAGGTAATTGGTTGGGGTCTTAACACACCCATTTCCCTGGCTGATGGTACATGTGCACTTAGGGTTCATTGAATTGGCTGGGATCCTTTGGATATGTTCAAATCCATCCTATCATCACTCACCCAGGACTTGTTTACTTCTAGGCTGGTTGGGTTTGGTCTGCAGCTTCAGACTGCAATGTGACATGTCCCCTAAAGAAACAAGCTCCCAACGTGCCTCTGCATGTGCTTCCTGGGAGAAGCACGTTCAATGAAGCACACAGAGAATTTTTCATTTACCACTAAGCTTTTGGACTCCTTCACAACTGCTCTAGCATCTACCTCGTAAATGAGGAGAATTAATTGAAAATTGCTCTCAGCATGCAGAGCCTGGCACTGGGGGAGCATTGTCTCTGTGTTATAGTGATTTGATTGGGGCTGCTGTCACATGTTATATATGTTATGTTTAACTCAGCTCTGGAAAACAGCCTTTGCCGTTTGCCCCGTTCTCACAGACAGGGAAGCTCAAACCATTGTTCCTGGTTTGTTTTCAGTTGTTGCAGTCTTCGTGCTGATAATTTAGCAGCCTATAACTTAGATGGGGATAACAAGAATATATCTTTGAAAAAATACAATGCAAAGGCACATGAAAGGATAATTAATTCTGGTTTCCCAGTGCTGTGTGCACCCTGACTTATCCTTTACCACAGCCATTTACTCTGTAAAGTTCAGTAGTAATTTTGCAGTACATATGGGCTTGCTCCATTGCCCCATAAATTTAAGATATCTTTTTGGGCTTCAGAGGACCTTGGATGCAGTTTTAGCACACTTCTCATCTCAGGTTCTCAGAGTGTTTTGTAATTATACCTAAATAAATCTTCACCTCCTGTAAGTAACAATCCACTTCTCCAGAGAGGAGGGTAAAATTTGGAGGTGGGGAATAAGTGAGGAAGGCAAAGCTGGCTGTAGTCTTCTATGGTGGGTGCACTTGCTAAATCTCATTTGTGTTTGCTTTGCTTTTGTTCTCAGACTCAGGAGGAGGAGGGATATTCCAGACATCTGAAATTCACTTTTCTCACCTCCATCAAACAACAGAAATACACCCCCCAAGTTTTAAGTGCCAGGAGAAAATGAGTCACAAACCTGCAACATTTTCTTCAGATCCCAGAAATCTACAAACTCTGTGGATTTACAAATCTTAGAAATATGCTCCTGTTAGATCAGGTAGGCTATCAATGCCTGCTGTGTACATTCCTGGCATGTGTCACTCTCTTACAGTTGGGAACCTGAAAGCTCTTCGTCCCAGGGGATTCTCCAGATAATCTATTCTGTTATTTCCAGTAACTCTTAGTTTGTTTATTTCACTTGGGGATTAACTCAATTCCTTCTCTTCCTACTTTTCTTATAGCCCAGAAATAGCTGCATCATGAGTGTGTTCCCAGTCCTCAGCTTGTTCATTCTGGGGTTAAATCATCCGTGTCATTCTATGAGAGTTTCAGTCCTTCTCAGTTTTTCCTTTTGTCTCCATACAGCTGCACCAGCCACAGGCATCGCCTGACCGAGGCCATTCAACCCCCTTTTTTAAATTCAACAGCAGTCCGGGTGCTCTTTGCAGTGGTGAATTCTGCTGGCTGACACCACTCCAGAGGAAGAAGAAATTCTTCTCTTGGCCAAGTACTGGCTTATCCTTTTAGCATAGGCTCATGTAAAGAGGAAGGACTGACATTATTTTTGTCAGTTTTGCCTGATTTGGTAGGACACAGAGACTTTTCTCAGCACAGAGCCCTGGCTGTGCTAGGCACTGGATACCTATATCTGTCTGAGGACAAGTCCCAGCCAGGAAAATCTCACCCTTATTAAAACTGCATCCAGAAGAAGAAGATGTGGGAAAATGTTTCTGTAAACAAAAAGGGTGACTCTCACTGTGTGCAAGCTCAATTTCTTCCTTCAGCTCATTGAAAAGCACCCCTGGCAGGGGTCAGGAGGGGAGGGCAGCTCAGGTTTCTCCAGTTTTCCGTGGTGGTTGGGTGCAGAGTGATGCAGGAGATGCTTTGTGGGACCCTTTCTGCCAACGTGCCTGGAGCCTGCAATGTGCAGGGTGGCTTTTCCCCACCCTGTGCCCCTTCCCCTCATCACCCCCTTGTGTCTGGAGTCGTGGAGGGAAGGAGAGGTGCTGCTGCTCCTTGGATTCATGGGGGAAGGGAGGGGGGCTGAGCTCTGTGAGTCTCACGTGCACAATGTGCCAGTGATGGGCATATCGAGGGCAGGGGCTGTGTCTGTCAGAGCACACCTCTGAGTTTTGGGCTTCTGGCACACAGGGGACAAAGGGCTGGCCTCTTACTGCCCCTAGAGAGGACAAAAATTATTTGGGGCCCATCACTGTGTCAGTGAGTGCACTTACAGAGGAGTAGGAAAGGTTTTGGGGCATCACAATATAAAGGGAAGGAAGAACATGAAGCATTGATGGAGGGAGTTTCATGGGCAAAATCTTGTTATTGTAGAAGGAGGAACACACAAGCCAAGATTTTTTTTAGTCTAATTAAAATCTTAACGTTTACTAATACACAACACACAGTTAATTAGTTGTAGTACAGTGACAATACACAAATATTCACACTCCAAATTGTCTAATTAATATAAAATAAGCTCTGCCTGGCTCCTTCACTGGGTGACTGGTTTATCACCCTGAAATCTTCAGTATCATTCCGTGCCTGTACTTCACTGGATTGCATCTCATGTTCCCACTCTGGAGGCTACTGCTGTCCTCCTGCATCATTACACCAGGGTTATAAATATGACAGAATACACAGAGTATCAGCTTGTTGCTGCTATCTGTGTAAAAATTACCACGCCATATGGCTGTAACATATGATTCTGCCATGGGATTTTGCTCAGCTCTAGAATGAAGGGAAAATGAAGTCCAGCTAAACAAGCTGATGGTAGGACAGCCCTTAAAGCATAGTGCTCTCAAAGACCTCTCAGTCATCCAGCTCTGGTAAAAGGCAGTGACCTCCAGACAGGAGTTTCCCCTGGGCTTTTTCCATGCCCCATTTCTGTTCAAGAAAGTAGAAGGTGTGCTGTGGTAGGCAACTTCTTGCCTCAGAATCTCTGAGCAAATAGTTGTGACTGCCTCAGTATGAAACCACCACTGGCTAACTAATGAGCACAACATCCATAGAGTTTAATCTCCCTTTTAATTATTGCTGGCTGTTTCTTACTTGGAACAAGCTCAGGGAAGGCCCCCTTTGATTTGGTAAGTATTTGTGCTTCAAATGCTGATATTATCACTGGGGCTGGGCTGCCTTAAGGCAAAGTCAGGTAATGCAGCTGTAGACCTGCCACATCTGTCATAGACTGAAGCAGTGATGAACTTGGACATTACATATTTTTATCTGAAAACTGGATGGAAATAAATCTATCTCACGGGCACCTTCTGTAGGAAGGAAGAAGCTTGTTGAGTATGATTGAGTTTGTGAGGCAGTTCTGAGGTCTGTGGCAAGAACTATGTAACCAAAAAATTGATATCAGCATTTTTAATTAGCTCCCTCAGCTAATGAAGTAGTTGTTCAATCAGAACTAAGCAAGTATGTGCAAGTGGATGCAGAATTTCAGGTGACCAGTTCTCTTATCAGTTTGGAGAGCTGAACAAGGCCCTTCTGTCTTTAAAAACAAAAACCAGGATGACTGTTTTCAAAATAAAAGTTCAGCACAATTAACAATTTAAAAAAACAGTTTACAAAGTAATTATTTTTCATCTAATGATTTTTTTATTGTGGCAATAATGTTATTTCTCATAAGCTTAACTTCATCTTGTGAATGCCTCAGATCCTTGTCATTTGTTACAAGAAGAAAGCCTCTCCCTCTGACATTTCTGCTAGGAAACATGAAATCTATAAACCTCAGATCCAAATAAAAATGTCAGCATCTTTATTCATCAACACCTCGTGATTATTAAAGAAATGTATTGATCTTAAATGCTTGACTCGAGAACTCTTAACATGGTTAAGACTGTTCTCCCTCCAACACAGAAGTAGAGTTCAAAACCCTAAAAGAGAAACTAAAAACCAGAAACTTCAATCAATTCTGGAAAAAAAAAAGAAGAGAATATTTGTTTCTAGTAGTTACATATATGTTTCTTGTGCCCACCCTCTTTCTTTTCTTATGAATGTGAGACACAAGGAAAAAGAAATATCTGAGGTTTAATGCTCTATCTTATCTCTCTATCAATAAACATCCAATTGTAATAAAACACACCTGTCATGGTTCCCTATAAAAGCAGAATGTGGATATAAAATGACTGATTGTCTATGTCTTGCTTCTTTTTTGTCTCTATAAGATAGGAACATGGAAGCATCAAAATGTGTAAGAACATTTCAGTTTGCTTTGTAACCTGTGATTTATTTGCTTGAATTAAATTAGGGTCTCATTCATCAAACACAGTGGAGCTCTTGAGCAGTTAGAGATCAAACTCTAGCAATCACAAACGTGCTGAGCCTTGCCCAGATTATGGCAAAGGTTTCTTGCACCTCAGGTTTCTTTCAGGAGAGTCTTTGACTTCCAGATCCAAGTGTCAGCCAACCAGCTCTCAGTACAGAGATTAAGTAACGCACAAATTAAGGGTTTGGAGGTGATTCTATTCCTTCTGAAATAAATGGCAGCACTCCCCATGGCTCCTGAGGGAGAAAGATTCTCTGCAGTCCTTCACTGGCTGATTGCAATCCACCCAGGATCGTGCAGAGAGAACTGCCAGATGATTCATAACGTCAGGGAGCCCTTGTCTTACTGCAAGGCTTTTTATCATCTCACATTCAGCTTCAGCCCCAGTCATACATTACATGGCTTGTAATTGATGCATTAGTAGTCAGAACAGCTGGATGGCAAGTTTTTAGCTCATCAGTGGAGGCAGCTTCAGGCTGGAGACTTTTGTGCTCAGGATGAGGAGTTGGTTCATTTATCTCAGTCAGCTCAGTCCAATAATCTCTCTCATGGCTGTAACAATAATTAGGAGCAAGGAATAAAATATCTGTCAACCCCTAGCAGCTAGACTAAGGGACAAATAGGGAAGGTGCACATTTACTGATGCAAACTCCAAGTAACTTAAAACAGAGAGCAGAACACCCAGGAGATGTAGCTCCATGTTCCCTGACTTGGGCATGCAGGCACCATCAGGACCACGAGCAAACAGCTCAGTGTTTTCTTTCTTAACAGCACCAAACTTTTCTGCTGTACAGAGAGGTTCCTCATTTTAACTTGGGCAAAGTGACCCAGGACATCACTCTGAGGCAGTTTTATCTGTCACAGTCACTGGGAGCCTCTGTGGAGTTCCATGCCATGACTGCACTCTGACAGACACGTCCCTCTCACCTGATAGATTCTCTGCCATACCCCTGAGCCCTTCCAGACAGCCATTTCTTGCATGGAAATGAGACTTGTGGGAATTCTTTGTGCTGCTTTGGCTCTGTACCTGGGATAGAGTGTATGAGTCAGCCAGGAGCAGTCCAGACACTTTCCCTGTGGTTCAGATCTGAGTCTGGAGTTCACTTTCTGTGAGGATTTCAGACACACTGAGTTCCTCCTTTTTCACTTTTGGATTGTGGGTAGCTCTCTGGTCTGCTTTACTTTGATTGCCTGAAGCAACCTTCCTTAGAAAGGTGATTCAAGAAACTGCAAGTAATTTCTGTAATGTCATATTAATCAACTAATCACAAGCTTTTCAATAAAGGAATCAACTAATGAGGAGAGAGGAGTTCTTTCAATAATCTTTTTATATTCCTTCTCTTTTTCTTCTGGGCAGGGGAATCAAACCCAAACATATCAGAAGGTTTGTCCAAAGGTTATTTTTAGGATAGAAGACCCCCAGCTTCTTAATTAATAATTAATAAATTAATTATATTAATTATAATCTTAATAATGTAGAATTGTATAGAATGTCCTGAACGTATTTAGACCTCACAAACTTTGAGGTCATTATGTTATTCATAGATTTGCTACTCAAATAGTAAATCTGAATTTAGAACAATTAATCACATTCTCTTAGTGTCTTCTAAAAATGGTCTAAATACACAAAGGATGACATATTTAAGCAGAATACTTTAAAACCAGACACACCCAAAAGAAACTCCAAGTCAAACTACAAATTGCTTTGGGACTAGAAGAACCTCTATGGCTGTTCTTCAAATCCTCTTACCTGCACAGTTTTATAGATAGTACCATGTTTAGCTATGATGCAAAATACATTCTATAATTTTGCTTAAGAAAAGAAATATTTTCTGTACTTGCAATTTATTTTTTGTTTGTTTTTCATAGCATAAAGAATGGAGTAGCATGGACCAAAAGCCAGTCTCTTTTGTTTCTCTCATTTGCTGTGGATTCCTCTGGGTTTATCTTGCATTTTTATGACCTAAATCAGGAACAATTTCTGCTGTTTCTGCACGTGCCTTAAAATCAATAGACGATTCAAGTTTTCTTTGCATATTTTTCTCCTGAAAACTCTATGGATACAGCAGTGTCTGTTTTCAATGAGAGTGGAAATTCCAGTATGAGCAGCTAATCTGAAATCTCGGGTCTTGCTGCAGCTAAGGCTGTGCAAACTGAGCCCTTGCCCGTGTGTTTCCAGCAGGGGCTGAGCAGAGGAGCTCCCCAGGAAGCTGCAGGTCTGTTCCCCACTGCCTTCCATGGCGTGTGCACCTGCACAGGAGATTTTGGCAGGCTGGGGCCGGGGAGCCGGGCTGCATTCCAGACAGAAAGGGGGCTCTGATGGATCTGCCAGACCCCTGGGGAGTCCTTTGTGGTGTGTAAACCATCCCGCAGGTCCCCAGCCCAGAAAGTCTCTTCAGGCTGGTCTCCAACAGAAGGAAATTCTTTGGTGTGTTTAATCTTTTCCCCAAGCAGACAAAGATTGGTGAAATGCCTTCTTCATCCCCTGTGCTACAGTGTTCTGGCTTCTTTTCTGCAGCAATATTAACTTCATGCTCATGTAAAACAATTCTATCCATGTCCATACCTCCTGTACACATCTGGAAGAAAAGTCATAGAGAAAAGAATTTATTCTTCCCCAAATCTTTATCCCGTTTATCTTTCTGTTTTCCCTTCTCTCATTTTCACATCCCATTTTCTCTCCTCTTTATTGTCTGTGTTCCTTTAATTTTTTTTTTTTTTCCAAGTGAATCCAAACAAAATTATCAGCCCACAGTGGTCTTCTGCATTTGTGTTCTGTCCTTTGTTAAGAGGAATTGGAGCAGGGGGTGGGCTCGGGCTTCTATCCAGGAAAAAGGGGGAAGAGAGGCACTGTTTACTGCTGCCAAGGTCTGGAGCCGTCCCCAGCCTTTTCTATACGAGAATCTCTCATATTTCTTTCTACCTCTCATGGGGTAAGTGCTTTTAAGCGTCAGTTACTGTTATTATTTACCTAGGGAGTGTGTGTATGGCATCTGGCATAGTTTGGAAATGTCAGTGTTCCTGTAAGTTTCATTTACTGAAATTACCTAGGCAGCCTCTCCATAATCTGATCCCTAAAGATTGGAAGGCTTCTTGGAAACAAACTAGGGAAGCGTATGGTATCTGCACATTTCAATGTTTGTTTGGGTACATAGATTTATTTCACCTTTTTTTTATGCTTTCCTGTTTTGTGGAGGACTTTCTGGACCAGAAAAATAGCAAAGACAGAACTGGTAGAAGATGCAGCACGACAAGGGGGCTCTGCAAGCTCCGAGCCAGGAAGGGGAAATTGGCTGAACTGCTTCTCTTTCTCTCTCTCTTTTTTTTTTTCCTTCTAAGCAGGGTTAAGGTGAACTCCTAAGCAATTGTGGAGTGAGGCCCCACCTCTCCCAGCCTGAGCTGCAGACTCGGGTTACTCTCTCCTGCCTGATTCTCAGGCGCCCACAGTGAGCTTCACGCCTGCCTGCTGCTCCTGCCTGCGGCCAGATCCTGGCAAAATACCCTGCAAAATACCCTTTGTAGAATTCAGAACCTTGTTTCAGAAAGATTCGCTGGCAAACACCAGGTCAAGGATGGAATAGCACCACTTGAGAAGAGATTCGGCAACCAAACTGCTGCAAACAGTAGCTGAGCAATGTCATCCTGTTAATTTTTTTTTTTTTTTTTTTTTTTTTTTTTTTTTTTTTTTTTTTTTTTTTTTCCAAAATCAGGAGGATCCGTGTCCTCCGTGGTGAAGCCGTCAGGGGCAGGACTCTGGCAGTGATGGCTCTGACTTCACCTGCTTCTGCGAATGAGTCACGGAGTGTTATAAAAAGCGAGGACCTGCCAAGTCTCGTTTCTTGGAACTGAGTGGAAATTTCAGCGAGCAGCTGCTCTTTCGTTAGTTTATACTTTTCCTCCGCAGGTTTCTTGGAGAGGGAATCACAGAAACTCAGTGGCACAGAGGACCTGTTGCTCCGTGTGGATAACCGCGGCTTAGTGGAAATAGCTGCTTGGTCCAGATATGATTCTGATCTTCCTAAGGAAACTTGGTCAAGCCTGGAAGGAGCCTCGGGAAGGTAATTAGCAGGTGTGTAAATCTTTTTGGATTGGCGATTGAATCCTATAAAAAATCAGGAGCAGAACCTCAAAAATCAGACTAGCTCTCCTATACACCCCCCGAACAGAGATCCTTTTCATATGCCAAAAGGTTTATGCTTTCTAGCTTTTCTCTGGAGCCACATAAGGCTGAAACTTATTTGAAAGAGAGATCAGTGAAAACAGATTCTGGTGGAACAGCCCGGTTTTAGGAGGGGAAGTGGCTCGTTACAGCAATCCCGGCTGTGCTAGCAGCGCAGGGTGGGGACTTTGGCTACCTGCAGCGCGCCCACAGGGACCATTCCCCTGCGCCGAGCCAGAGCCACGTGTAAGTTGTCAGAGCGGGGGGGAACGCAGTGCCAGATGGGCTCAACACCAAACAGCTGGGAGATTTCACCCGGCCTTTCAAGCAGAGACGGGAGACTTGTGTTCTCGTAGACCAGTCGTTCCAAAGGTGCTTTTGCTACACCTACTTCTTCGGGGGAAGGATATTGCTTTGGAATCGTGGTAGGTTTTTGTGTGTGGCCTTATATTTTTTTATTTTTAAAATTTTTTTGGTAAGCGTTTGCGTTGACTTTAAACTCCCACGTTTCAGGCACCTTTGCACGGTGTGAGCGCCCAGCGAGGGAGCGGGAGGAGGGAAGGAGGGAGGGAGGCGGCTTCGCGGGCGCCGAGCGGAGAGCTCCGCGGGCTGGGGCTGGAGCTGGAGGAGCTGGGGCTGGAGGAGCTGGGGCTGGAGGAGCTGGGGCTGGAGGAGCTGGGGCTGGGGCTGGAGGAGCTGGGGCTGGGGCTGGAGGAGCTGGGGCTGGGGCTGGGGCTGGAGGAGCTGGGGCTGGCGCTGGAGCCGGGGAGGGTGCCCGGCAGAGGGAGCTCGGCCCCGCTCCGCTCCGCTGCCCGCCCCGCTCCCGCACTTTGTTGGCGGCGCAGCGCGGAGCGGAGCCCCCGCCCCGAGCCCCGCGGGCCGGGAGGAGGGAGGACACGGGGCAAGGTAAGGGGCTGGGGGGGTGCGATGGGATTTGCCCCTGGCGTCGATCCCCCCCGGGTTGTTCCGCCACCCCAGAACCCGCCAGGGCGGATTGCGGGGCGCTGCCCCCGCTCCATCCCCGCTCCCCCGGGCGCCGCTGCCGCCGCCCTGCGCTCGGACAGGCGGGCTCAGAAATCCCTCCGGGGCTCCCCCGGGCCCGGTGGTCGCTGCTGCAGCTTTCCCCCGGCTGGCGGTACCGCCGGGAAGCCCTCGGTGTGTGTGAGTGTCCGTGTAGGTGTGCGTGTGCCCGCCTCCCGCCGCACCTGCTCGCACCTTGCCCGCCGGGCTGGGCATCCCTCCGGCCGTGCGGCTGCCCTCCTCGCCCCCCTCCTCGCCCTCCTCCTCCTCCTGCCTCACCTTCCACCAGGTGACTCGGCTTGCACTCCTAACGCTGGGAGTATTTTCCCCCGGTGGTTCAGCCGGCTTGTCCATCTCTGTCGCTGGTAGGGGGCAAAGAGCAGCTTTGGGGTGGGATAATCCTGTTGAATGCGGGTTTGTATGTTGCTGTCTTTCGTCTCCCAGCGCTGTTCAGCCCTTTCATTCTCTCCGGTAACTTTCCCTGGCGCCTTTGCTCCTTCTGCCCCTCTCATCGCCATGGCTCCCTTACTCATTGCCGGTGTGCGAGTGACCTGGGCACGCCTTGGAAAACAGATTTTCGTGGCATTTTGAGGAATAATTTAAAGTGCTCCTGCCCCGCCGTGACCTCAGTATCCACAAAAAGCGAGATGTTGCAGCTACCACTAAAGCATAGTTTCAAGCCAGGCAGTAGAAGAAAGGGTGTAACAGGTTTTTCTCAAGGATGTTGTTTGAGAGCCAATCCTCCCACTCAGAAATTGTGTTTTGCCTTGGCTGGTGAATCTTGTACCCTCCAGAGTGGCGTGACCTTCTGTGGAGTCTGCTTTGTTTACTTGAGGTGAAGTACTGAAGGTAAAAGTATTGCTTCTCTGCGTTGTGCCTGCTGAAATATTAACCAAATGATGGATCTCGCATGCCTTTGCAGCATAGATCATGTTTTAATTACTCGTCTCCTCCATCATAAAACGTGGTCCTCCTCCCTTCCTATTGACTGTCTTTCTTCTCGTTTGTGATTGTGCAACGTCTATATGTTAGCTACAAAAGTTGCTTACATGGGAGAACATAAAAATGACCGTATTTGTTGTTAGCAACTGGAAATACTCGCTCAGCATTGCGTGGCCGTTCTCCTTTCCCTGGAATACCCCTGGAAACGCTGCAACCTCTGCCCTATGGGGAGATTAAACCTCTCCTGGGTCAGGCTCGCTGCGAGTTTTGGTGGTTTCCTCTCAGCCAGCGAGCGGTGGGGAGTGCAAAGAGCTTGCAGAGTTTCCAAGGCATGAGGGAGACACCCCATATCGCTCCTGATTCACAGTTCCTAGGGAGTGCGGCATTTTTAGTGCCCAGGTAACGAGGTGTTGTGCTCGAGGCTCCCCGGGAGCAGCCTGGGGCTGCTGCTTTTACTGGGGAGGCCGTGGGGATGGAAGTGGCTTTGGGCTTGAGTTTCCAGCTGGCTTGTGCTCTCACACACTCGTGGAGGCTGTGGTGTTGAGTTATGCCTTCTCCTAGCTCTGAGTGCATGTTTCTGAGTGATTCTGTAATTTTGAGAGCAGGCAAAGCGTCCCATTAGATTTATCTGGAGGGAGGTGACACCCCACGAGCAGCAACACCCAGTTATGATTAGGTGCTAGGTCTATACAGCAGTAATAGAGAGGGCAAGATTAATCTGGAGTTAGTTCTGCTGTGAAATGCACAGATGGAAAAAAGTACTGAAGTTTTCCACTTGGTGACAACTAAATTCTTGAAATATGGTTGATTTTTTTCTGTCATTAGTCCAGCTGAAAATGGCGAACCAGTCACATTAACTACTGCATTTTTTCCCCTGTGGGTGACAACTTATTAAAAATCTACTATCTGAAGTCAAATAATTGAAGCCCCAGGGGTCAAAATAGATTAAATATATAAGAACTCTTCCATTACTGTGGGGAGATAAGAGAAGTATTGAAGTCCATATGAAAAGATTGTACTAATAAAGCCCTTAGTAACTTTGGTTTCAGTGTCTGCCACTTGTTGTTCTTATATTCCTGGTTACAATTCCTGCATCTCTTTTCATGCAGTGAGTCAATGAACAAGATTTTTCCAAGACAGCTTGTGGCTATGCCAGACAGAAAAAGGAAGCCGTGTGGTGTGTGACCCCTCCAGACTCCCCTCTCTGCTGTGGGGCTGGTGGCCAGAAAGAAAAGTTTAACACCTTGCAGCTGAGTTGCTTACAGTGCAGAATGCATGGCCTGATCCTTGTATCTCCATTAACAGTATATGTTTCAATGTGAAAACTTGGTATGTAAGAGGATGATTTGTTTTCGGTGCTAGTTCCCTAGTTTTTCCATTAAATGCTTCAAACTAGATGTAACTATGTTTCCTGCTTTTTGGGAGGGGCTGTAACTGGTGCCATTTTATCTTAACTCCAGAGTTGGACTCTGATTCATCCACCAATTTATTCATCCAACACAATGACATTCTGTTTTGTGCAGCTTTTGATTTAACTCTGATGCCTTGGAATTTCAGTTTTCTACCCCGAATTCCGAGTTAGATGATGGCTGCCGTCTGAACTTTGTTTTGCCATGAGCTTCAGCTGTTAGTGCAGACCTGAGCAGCCACAGTATCTCTCCCAATTGTGCTATAGAGGAATTTAGTCATTGAAAGTTTCACCTAAGTCAGTGACACTGTTTTGGGTGTGTGTAGAAAACATTTGCAAAGCTGTTTATAAAACAGAACGCTCTGCAGTCATTAAAGCTGAATGTTAAGACAAGGTGTCTTTTACAGCTATTGGCACTCAGAGTCACATTCTTCTTGGGAAGACCATGATGTTGGGGGAAGAAGCAACCTCCACATCTGTTTTGTTTTCTTCTTTTTTTTTTTTCCCTTCTAATTTTGTGTCATTGACACTGGAGCATAAAAAATGAATCACAAATGGAAACGTTGTCAGCATTAGCTTTTTAAGATCTGTTTCACTTTGAGCTGTGGCCGTGAGCCTGCCATCACTAACACATGCCTTTGATTGTAACGTCAGTTTTAGCAACATTTTGAAATATTAGCCAACTCAGGGCCTTGAATTGCTACTAGTTGGATGCTTCCAGTCCTTTCTTCCCTTCTCTCTCCATGCCACTGTCTCGGTAATTAAAGTGGGGCATGCTGTGAATCTCCACAGGGTTAAGATCTGACATGGAAATAGCAAATTACAAATTAGTTTCTTTGAGTTTATTACCTTTGTCTTTTGATGAATGGACTTCAGCAACCTTGTGCATCCTGAATAGACCAAGTCTCTAGCCTCAAAGGTGCAGAGTTAGTATTTTCCATGAAGTTATCCATTTCTGTGGGATTTTTTGTTGTGTAGTTTTCTGATGCATGACAGGTGTCTTCATTACTGTGGTGGTGTGACAGAGAATTCTATTTGCATTTGTTCTTAAAGCCTCACCCATGTTGTTACTTTGACCAACCATGGAAATTGTCAGATTCTCTATAAAGCTACAGAGGGTAAAATAATAACAAAAACTCCAGTATTAACACAAAAATGTTTAAACCATTCTCCTGGAACACTGTGAAAACGTTGAGTATTTCAACAGAATATTTAGTAAAATGTAATTATTTTGAGAACAATATTTGTTGAGTGAAGTTAGGCATTATGAATGTCCAGTAACTTAAAAGAAAAGAAGTTTCATACAGATAAAGTGGTTCTTTGGGGCTTTTGGTCTTTTTGTTGTTCTGTTTCATTATCGATTTTATTTTGTTTTGGGTTTTTTGTTTTCTTTTTCTTTTCAATAATGCATTGGTTTTACATGAGTGAGAGGGGATTTGTCTCTTAAGAATCCAAAATGTTACAGTTTGTGGATTTTCTGGATTTTATAGATGACCCCTGCAGGTAAGGGAACAGCTGATTCCTTTCAAGCTCTCCATGAGTGCCGGGGAGTTGTATTCAGCTGAGTTAATTGTGCAACTGCCAGAGATGGTTCTTGGGGCTGGAGTTTGCTTTAGCTGCTGGATGCTTCATACTGAATGTACTACAAGAGTTTCTCTTACTGTCTGTAGCTCAGGAATGTTTGTAACTGGAAAATAAAGACTTGACTCCTGGTGGATTTATATTTATTACTTTGATTTCTTCTCCTGCACGTAAAAGCATTTTTAAAAATTTGACCAGGTAGAAAATCAGGCACTAGGATTGCTGTTTCTCCCATCAGTACTGCCTTCTCCTACTCCTCACCCTTCAGAAATTGTTTCAAGTGCAAAGAGGAGCTGGAAGTGAGGTGTCAGCAGCACCTGCTTGTTGTCCTTTAGATAAACCCACACCCATTAAGAAATGGTTTTTAACACCCCCTCCCCAAAACAGCTGTATCAAGCTTGTTCTAAAAAACATGAGAAATACAGGAGCTCACAGAAGTTCATTTGCTCCTCAATACCTGCAGAGACCTGGTGAGATACAAGATCATCCAAATTTTGTCAATTATCCAAGTTTTGCGTTTAAGTAGACTTTGATGTTGCTCTGTTTTGTTCTGTTGAAGGTCTTAGCGAATTGTCTTTCACCTGAAATGTGAACTTTGGTTAATGAGCATGTTCTTTCATACTGGGGTGGTTGAGAGGGTTTAATTCATCCCTCTGAATGCTCCTTTCTTGAAAACTGAGGACTTTGCTCTTCCTTCTAATGTACTCTTCCTTCTTCCGAGGCCACTGATCTTTTTATTTGTTTCCACAGTATGTCTGAGGTGTAGTCTTCTCTATTTCCTGAGACAAAGATCTCTTTGTTTCCAGTGTAAAATATAATTTGAAGTAATTGGCCTGAAGAAAGCCTTTTTTTTTTTTTTTCCTCCTTACTCCATAAGGGATTAGGAAGACACTTGGTGTTTTCTGGGTGTTAGGTATCTGGTTAATGCAGGGATTTGCTTAAGAATTCAATGCCTCTAAGAATCCTGGTGTATATTATAAAAATATTTTTGTATGAGCTGTTCTATTACTCAGAGCATGTGAATGTGAGACCTTTATACAAAGAGTGAGGCATTTGTCTTGTACATTGTCTTATGCACTCAGATACATGGAGAGCTCAATGATCTGGCAAGGATAATGCAAGGAAATGGAGATGCATCATGAGGAGTTTGTGATATCATGTGGCAATAAAATTTAGCTTGATGATCCTCTGTGCCATTTAAAAAGTAACATGGAAAAGTCAACCTTTTATACTTGTGCCTCTGAAGTAATTTTCAGCTTTGCACAACATGTCTTGAGAAGGCAGTGAGTGCATTGTACTGCCTTGAGATGGAGATCAAAATTTACATCTGTGTTTCCTGTTCAGAATTGGGTGGCAAGGTGTATATTAAATACATAAGTTTTTTTCTTTCCCTTCAATCTTATCACAGAGTCACTTTTCTCAAAGTGGGATTATTTATTCTCTGCTCCACTTCCAGCATTATTTATTGCTTTGCAATTATTGCTGTGCTCTCGCAGCCCTTAGTGTGATGTTCCATCTTTCTGTTTCCTTCTCTTCCTGTATTCAGGGACAAGGTGTTGTCCAGGGCAGAAGGCTGGGAGGTAGAGGATGGGATCTATTTGTTTTAGCAGCAAACTTGGTTAAGGCTAATAAATCTGGGCTAACCTGTAATGATCCTGTTGGTGCTGTCTCACACGGAGGGGGCAGGACAGCACGAGGAATCTGGACTTTGTCACCTCCGTGTCTCTTAGGCAGGTCAGCCCTGGGTGACAAACACCCTGCCTCTGGCAGGAACCACACACAGCTCCCCTGCAGGCCCCGTGTCCCTCCTGGTGGTGGCTGCAGTGCTGCTGCCTCCAGAGCCTTGCCTCACCTTTGGGCTCGCCTCTCCCTGCTCAGCCTGGCCCTGGGCCAGCTCTTCAGGTCTCCCTTCCTTCTCCTGCTGCCTCAGACATGTTTTCCCACCATCTTCCATGTTCTGGTCCATCCTACTGTTGGTATAACTTTAGTTTCTTGTTCTCTGGATTTTTTTTCTCTTCTGTTTCTTTATTTAACTCCAATTTTTCCTGCCCTTTTTGTTTTACATCACTCTTTAATTGCACATAATGCTCCATGTTCAGCTTTGTGGCACTCCTTGTAGTAAAGCTGTTGCATACTGAAACCTCTGTTTTTTTTTCTCCTTTTGTGTCTTTTATTCCAATGACTTCTCTAAACATTTCAGATCCACTGCTGTCAGTGTGAAATGTTGTGTGTGAAATTATATGGACAGTCAAGTTTTTGTGGGTTAAGTCATGTCTTCCCTATGATGCTGTGTCAAGGCAATAATTTTAATCTCTCCTCATGCAGTTCCAGTGCTCCAGACCTCACTGGGAGGTGTTAGAGTGTGTAGGCATTTATTTTCCCTGTGTGAGGGAGGTGTCTAATATACACTAAAAAAGTCTCTTCAATAAATATTCTGACTGAATATGAATGTAAGATGCTCTCAGAAATGCCTTTTATACATGGTGGAATGAGTTCTTTTCTATTTAGATTTTACAGTTTTCCTCACTTTTTATATGAAAGCTGAATGCTGACATTCAAGTGGCTTAGGGCAGCTGGCAGCAGGGAGCTGAGTCTTCCCAGGACAGCACTCTTTTTTTATTTTTCTTTTTTTTTTTTTTTAAAGGAGGTGGATGCTTAGAGCATGAGAGTTTATGTCCCATTGGGTTCTTTGAGTATTTTAAGTTGTCCTTTTATAACTCTGAAAGTCCAGACATCTCCATTCCCTTTTTAAAAAGTAATCTAAAAATCTCGATTTTGGGAACAGCTGTTTTTTTCTCTGTCTCAGTTTGCCTATTTATAAACAAAAAGCTCTCAGGAGTTCTGTGAGGTTTAATTAACAAATATTTATACAGGCTTTTGAAGATATAAAGCAGCATAGAAATGCTAAGTAGTGTTATTATTACTGCCAGCTGCTTTGTTGTAATTGAAGTAATAAAAGTTTCAGTGCCAGCGGTTGTATTGCTGTTGTCTTAATACAGTTTTTGTGAACTCAGGAGACACTGAGGATGGTGGCAAAGTGATGGTGTAGACCATACTGAAATACAGGGTGTGGGATGCTATGAAATCTTTGGGAAGGACTTAAAAAAAAGGCATTATAATAAAAATATATAATATAATATGTAATTATACATCCTATATAATTATATATATAATATATAATAAAATTATAATAAAAAAGTCGAAGTTCATAAGTGGAAAAGAATAAACCTTCTTCTGCAGTGTTCAGAGGTCCCAGGACTAACAGGGGGTTGTCTGTGTTGTGCAGTGTTTCCCTGGTTAGAAATGAGCTGGCAGCATTTCATTTATGACTCTGGCATATAAAAGGAGGGACCTTTTAGAGATGATTGATAATTGGTAGTATAAGAAAAGTAACATGGTATAAATCACAATTCACCTTTACATTTTTTTTAAGGTTTACTTTTGTGAAACATTGATGCCTTAAAGCTGAGCTATTTTTATTAATGTTCTTGCGCTTATCTCACAAAACCAGCTTGTTAAAAGCGGATATGAACACTTTTTAAGCCTTTGGCTTATAAATTGTGAGAAAGAGAAAAGAAGATTGATTCCAACAGGCTTGAAGGTAGATTCATTTCTCTTCTAGTTAGCAAAATGAGAGGGAAGAAGAATTAAACTGCAGGCTTAGTGAGCCAATCAGTTTCAGCCAGGTTGAAATCATTAGATTCAGCTCTAATGTACAATTTAATTGTAAAAGTATAACTTAAAGGAAAATAAATTCGGGGGAATTCTGTTTTGGTAAATTGATGATAATATCTCCAAGTTATTTCTGCCTGAAGTAATAAGAATGTGGAACAAAAAATAATGACAAAAGAGCAGCGAGAGGGAAAATTTATTTTGCCATATTGTGCTGCTTGGATGTTGGAGAGGATTGATAAAAACTGTGGTTTGAAGAAAACATCTCTGTTCTTTTTACTGTAAACATTTGAGATAAGATGGAAAAGTTTGGAAGAATGCAACATCTTCTGTGAGTTCTCTCAGCATTCTTAATTGTTTGTTATGAGATTTTGTTTTGAACATTGGCAGACATTTCTGGTGGCTTTTAGGCGGTTCTAATTTATTAAGTTGGGCTGTTGAACTACCTATAGCAAGTAATCTGTCTCTGATCATGTTTTAATATTTAGTAAAATGCTGGTTTGGGTTGTAAGGGATGTTTCCTTACAGCTTGTGGATCAGTTCTTCTTATGAAGACCTGTGTTAATTAAGGCATTAGAGAGACCTCACAAATCTGGATCTTGGGTGTCAGGATTTCATAGTGGCTGTACTTCAAGGACTTAGAAAACATAGAGGATGCAAAGCAGGCAACTTAGTCCTTTATGATTACAGGTAAGCAAATTTTCAGACAACTTTATTAAACATCAAGAAGAAATTCCCCAGCCTTTTTTTTTTTCCAATTTTGGGCAAATTTTACTTTAAAAACTACCGTTAAATGAACAACCACAAGGTTGTTCTGCATAGAAATAGAAGCACTTTAAACACACAAGCAGGCAATATTGCCCTGAGGCACATGTGGAGACAGCCCAAATGCTGAATGGGAGGTTCAGAAAAGGTTACTGCTCAAAATATTTTCAGTAGCCGAGTGGAAGACAATTCATAGCATTGTGTTAGAGCTGTTCTCTCTTTGTGTGATACTGGAGACACCTCACTGTGAATAAAATCTGGGGGTTTTTGACAGCTGTGGGAAAGAGCAGCTATTTTATGCTCCCTATATACAGTGGTAGAACAATTAGATGGGAATTAGTTTTTCTGTTATCCCAGACTGTAACATAGAGTAAGTAGTATGATAACTATCTTCTGAAGTACCAAAAAATCTGCCTTGGGGGCTATCATTTTAAAGCATCATATGAAATGCTGATTTAATAAGGCCTGCTCCTGGCTTATTTTAAGTGCAAGGGAATGTGTGTGTTGAGACCTTGCTAATCCTTCATTTGCACAAAATCTTTGGCTTTTCCTGAACTGTCAAGGAATTAATGGTGTGCTTCAACGACATCCTGCATTACTAGGCTGTAATTATTTTCACAGGAGATTCTGCACTGCATTTGGTGGTGCTTTCTGAATTATCATAATAAATGGAATGAAATTCCTGTTGTCAGAACATATGAGCAGAGTAATCTGATTCCCATTGTTCGTGTACTCAGTGGCTCATGGAATTAAGTGATACCCAGTGGACTTCCAGGCAGTTCATGCAAGTCAGTGAGGTTTGCTCAGTTGGGTTGGCAAGTTAAACGGGGCTGTAGCTGGCAAGGAGGAATTCCCTGAGCCAGAAACAGGCTCCAGTTTCATAGGACACCATGGATTTTGTCCTCTTGGCTGAGGATGGAGCTCCTCGCTGCTGTGGCATTGCCCAGACCTGGGAATGGTTCTGCACTGCAGACACAGCCTGCACCTGCATCCATGCTTTGTTGGAAATGTGCAGCTAGCTAAAGCAGCTGTACAGGAGATAGCAGACATCACTTGCTTTTCAGGTGGAGAGGGTCAGTAGAACTCCATTTTGGAATATCTACCTAGGATTTTCCCTTTGGTTTATTACAAATCTTGTGTGGTTGTAGTCCCTCCAGATCTTAGCCAGTGACTGGAGCCTTGTTGTACTTGTACCAGGCACTCAGTTTCAGGAGAATGTTATTATTTAAACCTTTTGTCTATTTTTAAGTCAGATCATCTATAAAACCAGTTTAAAACCACAAAAGATCATTACATCATCTAGTTTGACCTCCAGAGTGTTCGAAGGAGGAGAGTTTCTGCCCTTCTGTTTCTGGGAGAAAAATATTAATCAAGTTTCCTTGACTTGCTTCTCAGAGGAGGATGGACACGGTAATTTAAACTACCTGCCCCTGGCAAACACTGGCATTTTTCACTGAGTACATTAGTGAATTTTTAGTGGTTCTTTATGTGTGAATCATGTGAATACCTGAACATGGTGCAATCCTTTAGTTACTGTTGTTTGTGTGTATATATATATAAATATTATATAAATTTTTATATGTACACTGACACACAGCAGTCCAATCCAGGTTTCTTCCTCTAGATGCACAACTTTCCCCCAAAAGCTTCCTGGGCTAAAAGCAGGTGATCCTGGAGTCTCTACTTCTGTCCTTCATGCTTCACTGGATAAATTGTGTAAACTCACATCACTTTCTGCAGCACAGTGTACTTGTCTGTGTAATCATTTTTTGCTCACGTGGCAGAGTGAAGCTCTTGTGTGCACAGCAATTTAAGAGTTAAAGGCCATGTTACCCTGTATGGGGAATCCATGGGGAGTGTTGGAGTATAGGTTCACTTTGATTTTTGAGAGACTTCCTGCCTCCTAGGGCATGGAATGGTGTTGTACAGACTCTGGGATGTCCAGATGCATGCTGTGCCAGTATTTCCAGTAATGCCAGCAGTAACATTGTTTTTTCAATATTGTCACGTCTTCCTTTTGACTTCTATCAAACAAGATTTACACATGTCACTACAGGCAATTTAGTAAATTGAGTCCAAGAATTGGATTTCTGTGGAAATGTGTCACAAGCTGTGTAAGTACTTCTTGGTTTTGAAACCTTCCTTGTAGAGTTTTAGTGCATTGACTTCTTTAGGGTGTAAAGAAAAATCTGTGGTAATTTTACAGATGACCTTGCACTTTATGCTCTCTCTCCTTGCATGGAACTCTTGCTTCCAGTAATGAGGAAATGTTCTGAGGCAGTGTTCTTGCCAGGATGACATAAAATAACAGAGACTTCCAGTCATTCCCCTGTTCTTGCCTTGTAATAGACACGAGCCTTCAGGGACCAGCTGACCTTCAAAATGATGCATATCTGGAGCTTGGGGTCATTTCTGTGGTACAGATATTTTTTTTAATAGGCATTGGGGTGGTGATACTGCACTCAGTGATTAGAACCCTATGTGATTAGTATTTTGATCCAAGTGTGCACTCTCCACTCTGGACACACATTTCCCCTAGAGTTCCTAGAAATGCACTCAGTTGTTGCTCTGGCAGAAAGAAAGAAGCAGGAAAACTAACCATTAGTTGCCTAAAATCTACCTTTATGAGTTTGAAGGCATTTTTCAGCTCAGGGATGAAGATTGGTAGTGATGGTCATGAGTTGTTCACCTGTGGGTGAGAGGGTTTCTGCAGCATCAGAACCTTAATCTCTAAGTACTTGTTTGTTCAGCTGATATTAAAAAACCAAATTGTCTGTCTGCCTGTTTAATGATTTTGAGGTTGCAGCTCAAAAATTTCAAATCAAAAAAACAACAACCCACGACAAAAAAAAAAACAAAGCAAACCTCAATATAATCTGTGTGCTTGTTTTGTTAAATGAAATGTAGATCATTTGGAAACAATTTTAAAGGTTTTTTTACTCTTCTGTTTTTTTTTTTTCTGTCCTCATCTTACTGTGAGGCACATCTTTTATTTGAAGTGTGTACTATTTTCAACAGGCTTTATGTTTTCATGAAAACTCTGCTGGGCAGTGTCTTACTCCAGACATAAAAGCAAATAAACTATGAAAAATCCTCTGTTTATCTGAGATGAGAGGACTTCTTTTTAAGGGAAGGAGAGAGAGGATCTAAACCAACTTAATGGTCTCTTTTGTCTCTCTTTATGTTCCTTAATGTTTTTCTGCAGTCCTCAGGAATTGCATTATCTCATTGGTATGTCACTGGGGTAGTACTACAAAGAAATCTCAAAATGCTACTGTCTTTAGACTGAACAGTGAAGAGAGGCAGAGAGTGCTGCAATGCACTGTTTGATCTGGGCTGATTCTGATTTTACTCTGCTTGCCGGTTTCAGATGAGAGGGAGAAATTCAGAATTAATGTGAGTGTTTAATGATGGATAACATCTTTTGGATGCTTCCTGCACCTCAGGGAAGCAGACCTGAGGACTTACATCTTTCTTTTGGGGCTGTTAATTTTACATATAGCTGAGATCTCTTGTGTGCAAGGTTGGCTGTTTGGGATTTCTAATTAATTAAATTTGACAGCTCATCCTCAGTTTTACTATTTGGTGGTGCCTCAAACAAAGCTGAGCAAGCTTAGTGTAAATTTGCCCGAGCTCTTCTCTACTGAAATGTGTCACAATTTCCTGTCACTTGCAAGGCTGTTGAATGAGCTGCCACATAACTGAGTGCTGGAATTGTAGAGATGGTGTATCAGCAGGGCTGGGGGAAGTGGAGAGGAAGAAGTGGGGGCTGCTGACTGGGAAATGAGCAGGATGGTGTTGTGGGGAGCTCACTTCATCTCCACTAAAATCTTCAGGATGTGACTGTTGAGAGCTGGGATGGCTTCCAGGGTTCCTGGCCACAAGGCTCTTTGGTTTGTTTGCACTCAATTCTTCAGCTAGACTTTTACCTAAAAAATGAAATCAACATCTTTAATTTTCTGCCTTATGAGCCCTGTGTTTTTCAGAGCATCCACTGTGTGGGTGGAGGGCTTTGCATAGTTTTTTACAGTCTCCAGATCTTTTTGCTGGCTGCAGACCTCACTGCCAGGTGCTAGACAGTGAAAGCCACAACTGCTGGCCCAATAACCCTGATAATTCAACCCCCAGTGCTGATACCTGGTGAGCCTATGGCAGTGGTACAAACTCAGGTCTGGAGTGGGGAACAGCAGTGCTGCCACTCAGGAAATCAGAGCCTGCAGCTTTTATCCCCCTCTTGCAAAGCCCTGGGATTCTTCTTTTATCTTTCTTCAGTCTGCTAAGTCTTGTGAAAACAATAAACTGGCTCACCTCCAGTACTGTGATTTTTATCTTGAATTAATAACAAGTTGTCTTTTCTCACAAAGTACTTTTCTTCGAAACAAAAATTGCTTTATCTTCTTGAGGATTCTACCATGTTAGCTAGCACATTAAATATGGTGAGTTGTATTTTTTTTTTTTTTCCTAATAATCCTTGTCCTGTCGGGACCTTTGATTTGCCTTGGATTTTAATGAGTCATTTAAAAGCAGAGGTCTATTTGGGCAATTTGACTGCAATACTCCCTCTCAAATCAGTTAGCATTTTGGGAATGACATCTGAGTCTGCCTATGTTTCTGCATGACTGGAAGCTGTCACTACTCATTGAAACTTATTAGTGCTGGAAATGGATATGCTGGTTCATCTGCTGGGGATGAAACATGAGGCACCAGCGTTTGAATTTAAATGTTGCTCCCATGAGGAAAGGAGGAGGTGACTGCAGCAAGGAGAGCCTGGACAGTGAGAGCTTGAAACTCTGGGAACTTTGCCTACAGGTTGCTAAAAGTAGATTTGTGGCTTTCTTTGATGATTCAAGAAAATATTGTGCTTTACGGTCAAAGTTTAATGGGAGCATACAGTGTTTTAACTGAAGATTAGACTGTGAAAGACACTGAATTTTTCTTTAAGAGGAATACTTATTACTATATTCTTAAACTTCAAATTCAAAACCCTGTGCTATGTGAAATTACACTTTTATTCTAACTACACACTAGTGATTCTAACGCTAAAATAAGTTAAATTTGGAAGCTTTCTTCAAGGCCTCAAGTCAAAAGCAATGCTCTTTTGAGGCTCAGAGTCAGAAAGCACAGAAAGTTTAAAATTTCTAGGCTTCAGGGTTCCAACAGTGAATACTGTAATTTCTTCTTTGTTTTTTCACTTCATTATATCCAAGTGTTTTCCCAGTACAGAGATTATTTTTCTCTACCTCTTCTTCCCCTCCCATGCCCAAACACAAGCCCAGAGCTTGCTTGTGATAGGAGTCTTTGACTGACAGTGCCTTCACCATTTGAGACTAGTGGTGTGCTAAAATGTACACCTGGCATCTCAGAAACTGTAAAACTGACCTGACAAAGTGTGATTCTCAATTTTTTTCTCCTTTTTTTTCAGCTCTCTTTTTCTCTCAGCAAGTTGTAGATGGGTCTTGATTCTGATCTGTCACATTGTCACTGGTTAACATTTCTGCAGCCTGTAGAGAGCTATTGAGCACTGAAATTGATACACTCTGAAATTCATAAATAGAATTGAAACAGCATGGTCATAAGTTAATATCAAGCTTTTGTTTTTTTCTTAAATAGAGTTCAGTCTGCAGCAGAAATTCAGCTGTCTGAAGCTGACAGAGTGCAGAGGTGACTTTGAAGGTGATGGGAATGGTTAGGACAGGCCATTTACCATTTACCATTTGTGACTTCCACACTGCCTCTGAGTAACCCATTTATTTCTTTGAAACAAACTAAGAGTTGTTGCTCTTTGCCTGAAGACCAGCATTTTTAAAGCAAGCTTACAGTTCTCTCAACCTCCCATGCAGCAGCTTGGAGGTTTTTCCTTGACAGATAATAATATTGTGAGGAAAAGGAAGTTTTGCAACGCTTTAACTTCCTGAAGAAAAAAGTGCTGCTAAGATGGCTTGGAAAAAAAAAAAATTAAAAGCACAACGAAATATTCAATGAGTCATAATTTACAGGAACATCAGTTTTCTGTGATGAAAACAAGATTTAATTTTTTTCCATTTATCCCAAAGGAAGGCAAATTTTGCCAGCTTTTTTGTTGGTGTTACATTTCAGTATTGCAATCATATTTAAAGGAGCATCCAATTTCATGCAGCAGCAAAATGAGGATGCTTCTGAATTATTAATAGAAACTTCACCTCAGGTTTGAACATGGAATAAAAGGAAATGAGGAATCAGTTGAATAAAAGAATGAGAAATTTCTAAAAGACATGGCATAATTAATGAAGTTGGAATTTGCAGGAATGCTTATAAAGGAAAACCATTGTAACAATTAGTCTGCAGCTTGTGTTTGTGCAAGAGAATGCTGCTTCAATTAACAGAACTGATTTCTACAGCACAGTGGTGAGGCTGGCTCAGACTAAAACTGAAACATTCTCTTATTAAAGTACTAAAGCTAGTTAGTGAATGAAAGATCTCTTCCAAGTTTCCTGTATGAACTAATGACCCAATTTTCAAGAAGGCTCTTACCCAATCAACCTTTGGGGTGTTGCACAAGATATTACAGTTTTACAACACTTATGCTAAATAACATTTCTGAAGGATGTGCTTTCATATAATGAAGCTGTGCTGAATGTCCAGTTTTAAGCTCATGGGGACTTGTTCTCCTTGTTGACTTTTTTCTTTCCCCTCACATCTCATTGTGTTCTTGTTTCTGAATGTCTGTTGTGCACAAGGTTTTCTTCTTTACCTCCTAGAGAAAAATATTTGATTTGTGATCCTAAGTGAAATATTTTTACTTATTTATTTTGGGTTTTTTTCAGGTATTTAAAATAGCAATGTAGCAATAGTGGTCTTTGTCCATGTTCTTCCCACAGTTGCAGTAGTGTGGAGCACCAAAAATCTGGTTTGTCCTGGACCTTGAAAGTTTCTATGGTAACTGTAAATCCCACTGGGGACCTGAGCTAGGTGTGCACACTTCATTTAACTTCCTAGCATTCCTCTGCACAAGTGTTAGGGCTGAGAACTGCATTAAAACATCATCCCTGGTGCACCAAGGAAAAGGAATCCCTCCTCCTGTCTCTGCCTGCCTTTGCTGCAGCCCCTCTGTGATGGCCACCTCCCTCTGTGCTGGGTGAGGAGCAGGAGATGCTCACCTGGAGCTTCCCACGTGCTGATGGGCACTGATGGAAGGTCTGCTCCAAGCTGTTGGTCTCCATCAGTGCCCTGGCTGAGGGAAAGGGACCCTCCAGGAGCTCAGCAGGACATGTGGACACCCAGCTGAGTCCGTGCAGGGGCTGTTACTCCCTGCACTGCTGGGTTTGGGCTCCTGGAAATCACTTTCTCTTACCCAAAAGCATCAAACATCTCTTTTCATGGCCCCATTCCTGAGATTATAGCAGGAGTTGCATATGGACTTAAAGGAAAGAAGGAAATCTTCATGGGGATGAAATGTAAGGAACCATTGTGTAAATATTTTTTATACTGCATAGTGAGAATTATTCCCTCCGCCTTGATTTTTATGCTTTTTTATTTTTTTTTGGCCAAACTCTAATCTAAAGAGATTTTTTAGGAAGCCAGCATCTCCCACATGCAAGAATGTGATGGCTCCTCTCTTTTTCCTTCTGTGTAAGATATTCTCTCTTATTTTGGGTGAAGTTTTACCACTCATTCTGTGGTGGGAGAGTGAGCCAACCCTGCTGGTGCCCCCACACATTCAGTGGAGCAGAGCACAGGCAGAGTGCAGCTGGATTGGATTATGTTTGGGTTTCTTTTCCATCTTTGGCACCATTTGGGAGCTGTTTGTAGACAGCAGCAGGTCTCATGTGGGTGGGAGAGAAGAGGGGCAGGGAGGGGTGGCAGCCCTGTTTTTGGTGTACTCTGTGTGCATGTGTGGTTGAGAGGTGCCTGGACTGACTGCCAAAAAAATCTTCTAAGGATTCTTCTCACCATGGTCAAATCCTGCTAGTTTGCTGCACTCAACTTTTGTAGACTTTTTGGTGCTTTTGGTACTTTTTCTTGCTACTTTTTCAGTTCCAGCCATTGGCTTCTTGTTCCTTCTCGTCGTCAGCTGGTTTGTGTCATTGAGTGATGGCTCTGGTGCCTTTGGGCTAAAAAATAGAGACCTGATGGTTTTTTCTTGGGGTTTTAATCATGGTGGTGTTTGCTTGACTTTTTGATTAGTACAAGTCCATTTTCCTGATTCAGGAGGTAGAAAACTCCATATCTTCCATTTGCCAGGGTGTTGTTAGGTGGAGATTCTCCCTCCCTTCTGAAGAAGCACAGGAGAGAATCTGGTTCTCAGAAAATCCTGCCAGTTCTTCTTTGCCCTTGGAGATAAACTTATAGATTTTGTGTTTTGTGGGTTATTTTTCGTTTGTTTTGTTGTGGGTTTGGTGGGGGGTTTTTTTGAGCCAGTTTTGATAAACAAGTTGAACTTGCCGAAGGCTAGAGATACAAAGAAATTTTGGGTGAGACATTTTTGCCGAGCATCTCTGTTACCAGCTTGCAAGCCGTAGGTTATTTGTTTCCTCTGTAAATCTCCCTGAAGATGAGGCAAATGTGAAGTATCGAGAAAAATAAAGCTTGCAGTCAACTTTCTGCCTTTCCTGGAGGTGGAGAAGAGCTATTATGCATGACCACAGTTGTTTTTTTTTATTATTCTCTTTCGTGATGTTTGATACTTGGGAGTGGGGTGATATTTTTGCATAGTTATAATTAGAACTCTGTTGTTGATGCTTTGCATCTCAGTCCTGGCTGGAATGCAAATAACCATCCAGTTTGGTAGAACAGGTATAATTTATACCCCCAGGACACTGACTGAGGCTAGCTCTGCCAAGTCACAGATGTTTGCCTTCCCTCGTGCAAATATAGAGGGAAACATTTGCCCAAACTCTTTCCTTGTCCTGATGTTTTGCTTAAGCTGGAACATAATGCAGTGAAATTTGTGGAAAAATCAGTGCAGAAACTTCAATATCTTTTCTTTCTTTTTGGGCACAAGCTAACCAGAGAGCTCCTGCATCTGCTGCTGTGTCCCAGTGCTCAGCTGGGGCAAAAAGTTCTCCTTTAGGTTGTGACACAGGAGTGTAGTTTTCAGCCCTGGTTTTTGCTTGGAAATTCACTGTGAAAATAGTACTGGAAGCTGTCAAATTGCAAAGGATTTTCAGATTTCTGAAAAAAAAACCATAAACAATATGCCAAGCTGAAGTTAGGGTTTTAGGACCTGTCTAAGCATTGGTATATGGGGAAATAATTATTTCCTTGCCTGGCTAGAGGACTGCCAGCTTTCATACTGTCAAGAAGAATGTACATGTAACCTGAATAAGACATAATCATGTCTCACTGGAACCTAAAGATATGATTTACAGGACTGACAGGCTGTTTGTTGTATCAGCATTGAGTGGTTGCAGCGGAAAGAAAAATGCACTTCAGGTACCCAGAAAGTATTTAGGCTGAAAAATACATCGTGTGTTTAGTTCTGTGAATTGTTATGTCTCTGAGTAAGCCTTGTATACAAAACATTTCTACTTCTCCCAGGACCATTAAACATAATATTCTTATTTTCCTGTTACTGCAGCATTTTTGCAGTTTAGTAATAGGTATTTCTTTTTCCAGTCCATCTGTGCCCACTGTGTTTGGTTTTGCCCACTGCATGCAGCCTTCATTTCTGGCAGTTTCATGAAAATCTGCAGCATTCTGGGGACAAAGCTTTGCCCCCGTATTGCAGCTCACTGCAGGAGGAGGTATTTAAATTCTCAGTTTCATGTTGACAGCACTGTGGTGACAGCTTTCTTTCTTGGTCCCTTCTGCAGCCATCCCATGCTTACCAGTATCAGTGTAAATAATGAGTGCCTAAAAAAATGGAACCAAGTGACTTTAACTCCCCTTTCTATAAATACAGCATCTTCCTGCCTAATTTTCCCAGGGGAATTTGTTCCAATGTTGTTTGTTCTACAGTCTGGGGAGTGTGTTCATCTCCTGCTTTCACAGGAGTTTATCAGGGGGTTCTTGTGAAGTCACTGGCCCAGCATCACTAATAAGCAAACATTAATGAGTTAATTTATGGATGCTATAGGTGATAAAAGTTAGAGCTACTGCAGACAAGTTTTTGCATTGTAAGTGGGATTTTTCCTCTCTCAGGGAAAGGCTCAGCCTTGAGCAGAGGGTGACAGGCACAAACTGAATTCTTTACCTTTGGTCAGCAGCTGTACTCAAAGTCATCCTGCATCTACATTAATTTCCTGCAAGGAAAGATGCAGAACTCTGAGATCCTGGCCTGTGTCAGTTCAATAAACTGGCACAGAGCCTTGCCATGTCATGGTTCATTGAGGTCCTGAGGCAATATTTAGTGTAACAGAATAAGCAGTGCTCCAGTTAACACAGCCATCTCTTATGCAGGGAGATGCATTTATGCCTTTCAAGACAAAGAACCTTTTCACTATATGTCCTACTATTATTCTGTTAGTTCTTTGTGGGGAATTACCACATCTTTGTTTTCCTTTGGGCAGGGAAAGGGTTTTGCATGTTCTCACTGAAAAGCCCCGTGTTTGAAGACACAACCCTTACATGAGGATTAACTTTTTAAAAGACTTGAGGGTCCCTGTGGAGTTGCCTGAGCCTGTTAATAAAAGTTTGAATTTTCAGCCTAATGTATTAATTATGTTTGTCCGATTCCTAGAGGACCAGTAGATCAAATTAATTTCAATTAAATTTAAGCCTGTGATAGGAGGGAAAAATAAGAAAAAGATAAGATTGCAGAGTTTAAAGCTTGAAGGAGTCATTAGACAAGCAGACTGTTACTTTTTCTGGTTAAAATGTAAATAAATTTTAAATTTAGGTTCCTGTAAAGACATTTTAACTTACTCATTTTTAGACTGGAGTCAGATCTTCAGTAATATGGTGACTGCTGTGCTTTTGTTTTCATGGAGAGATTTTTTTTTTTCAGACCAATATGTTGAAAGCTCTTTTGATAAAGCCAATCTTGTCATGCTAAGCCTGTAAATTATTTTGATGAAATTTGCAACTCTAATAGGAATATTAAAACTAGAAACAGAATTTCTATGATGGATGTTGCCATATACTCAAAAGAGAAAAAGCTGGAAGTGGAAAAGATGGAAGACACTTATATTTGTGTTCTTAGGTTGACTTAAATCTTCCTTTCAAATCCTGCTCTAGGAATCCTTAGATGTGTGAGACCATGCAGAATTACTTAATCTCCTGAGGATGCCTGCATTTTAATAAAACAGATGTCAGTTTTGCATCTTGAGACCTATTTCTTGTTTCTGAGGAAATTTTTTTTCTTTTTATTTAAATCCAACAGAAAGGTTTTTTTTTTTTTAATTCTTGTCTTTATCAGACAAATATCACCCTCTTGTAAAGCAACAAAACATCTCTCCATTTCTTGTTCTGAGGAGTGTGTTTAGTACTCTTTCTCATCTCTTCTCTCATAAAAAAATTTGTGCACAAATGCCATCACCAGGAATTTTTTTCCCCCCCATTATATTGATTTTCAATGTTTTAGGGCTGTAAAAGGCAATATTAGCTTTGGTCTCCTAGAAACACTCTTGTTAAGAGCTGTCATTTACTACTGCCTTTGGCCTGGTTTTACATCCTCCTTGTTTTAAAGCAATTCCTAGAAGCTTGCAGGAAGTTTAGCCCAGGATGTTCTTGGTGTAATCCACTTACATAATTGGTATATTTTATATGTTTATGTCCTATGTGGGCAACATGAAGTGTCTGGTTTATGTTTGGGGGTGTTATTGGCATGGCAAGACACTGACAGCAGTGTTTTGAGCCTCCTGGGAAGTGAAAATATTTAAATATTTCCTCTAGAGTATGATTTTGATGCATCAAAAGTTTTCTCTCTCTTCTTTTTCTTATGTTTCTGTTGTGTATGTCCTACCTTTATTTTAGCAGCCTTTATTTCACCCTAGCAAGCAGAGGGGAAACTGTGGATTTATTATTAAACTCTAATGAGGGTGCACAAATTGTTCTGAAGTTCAGGACAAATGACACTGCTTGGGCAATGTAAATAATGCAGGGGGTGACCTGGCAGACTGGAGGCACTTCTAGAGTTTCTCACCTCATCACATCTCCTGCAAACAATTGGAAAAGGTCAGCTTCTAGTTAGCCTGGGAACTGTTGCTTTCTTCATTAGGTTTAAAAAGATGGTCCCCAGTTCCTTATACCACTTTTTTCCCTTTTTTTTTCTTTTTCCCTAAGCCTCACAATACACATGTGTAAGATGTATTTTGCTTTTCCATTATAACCTCATATCTCAAGTTTTGTGATTCAGCCCCAAGTCTATTCCTCCATGCAAAGATGAGAAATAGCCTCTTTCAGCCTACAAGAACAGTGTTTTATTCACATTTTTCTTGAATTTGTTTACCAATTTGAGTTTTTTATCTTTTCATTCATCACGATGAATGGATATTTTATGGCCAGAATTGCAAGTCTGAAAGTAGCTTTGAGTGCATAAAATAACAATGTAATTAATGTTGTTTTAAAGGTTAGAGCAGATTTCTGATTTTACTTACTTTCCCCAGAAAAATTCTGGTGGCATGATTAAAATGATGAAACATTGGATTAGGAATTGTTTGTTCAGCAGGGTTTTATGTTTGATTGTGCTCAGCATTGGTAATGACTCTGCAGTGAACAAAATCAAACACAATTTAAATACTTTGTTGACCGTAGCAAGGCATAATTGTAGACATTCTTGGTAAACTTAAAGGCTTTTGCTTGTTTTTTTTTTTTTTTTTTTTCTTCTGGATGGAATGCACAGAAGTCCCT
>JANRGV010000073.1:68225081-68251749 GCA_024734035.1 Alethe castanea
TTTTTTTTTTTCCAGTTTGCAGGGAGGTTGAGCTTTTTGTGTTTGTTTTTCTGTATGATCTGTTATCTCAGGATTAGGCTCTTTTGTTTGTGGTACAAATCCTGTTCTTGGCCTACAATGATTATTAATTAACTTCTGTACTTCTGTGTGCTGTGTTGCAGAATCAGCTCGTTATTATTAAGGCAAATAAAAGCATAAATGAGATGATACAAGGAAGTCCAAGAGAATCTGGGGTCAGATCAAGGGCAAACACTCTTGTTCCAAAATTATAAAACAGAGGAAGAGAGATAATTAGAGAAGTTGTAAGGTATTTAAGCATGAGGATTTCCTTTTTATACACCCTTAACTTTTAGAAGGGCATTACTGCGAGACATTATTGAAAGCATTACTTTTTAATAGGCTTCAATAAAAGAAACATTAGCAAGACAACTTTTATAGAGACAAGTGGTGGTTTTTGTCATTCTGTGTTTTTTTAAGAAGTGGAACCTTTTAGAAAGCTCAGACTTGATGAGAGGAGTGTTATTTTGTAGCTGACCTTTGCAGTGATGAGTACTTGGCCATCATTGGTACCTTTCATCACTTACAGGAAACTGAGGGAGGGACCTTCTCCTACAGCAAAGGAGCTGTCATGTTTGTTATGTTTGTTATCCTCATGTAGGATCTGAGGAGAATGTCTAGGCCATGGGCTCCAGAAATCATTGCCTTTCAGACTGTCCTGAGCTCTGTCCTGCCCCATTTTTTAAAGCCCAACCAACCAAACAGAAAAAAAAACCAACCAAAAAAGCCCAATCCTCCCCCCTAAAACCCCACATTTCAACAATAAACACCATTTTTATAGTTCTTATCACATATGTAATATGATTTATTCCCATTGCAATAGGAATTAAAAGTTATGGTCTCTTGGGAACATGGCAGATTTTTTAGAAGGAACAGAGCAGCTCTAAGAAAACTGCCACCTTGTCCTTGTTGTACATTATTAGGTTCTTGATTGTTCCTTTCAAAAGAACATACCACTTTTTTGTTAGACCTGCTAGCTGGCCTGAAAACAGGTTTGTTCTCTTTTTCTCCTTTTTTCCCCCACGTGCATTAGTAGACCATTAAAGACTATTACAAACATTGCTTCTCATGGTTGCATTGATTTTTCTTTTTTAGGTAGATTTAACTTGGCATGTGATTTAATGTGCCTCATTGTATTATAATAAACCATTAATTCGTGAAGTAGAGGTCAATAATGAGGGGTTCAAGGGCTGTGGTCTGTACCACTGATGGAGTTGAAGAAAAAAGGTCAAAGTGGCTGAATTGTGTAAGAGATTGTTTGAGTCAGAGCAGATGGTTTCTGATTTTGGTGGGCAATATCAGAACAGGCTGGAAAACATCACCAGGAGTGCAGTGCTCTGATCCCAGTGGATTAGATGAGCTAGTCAGTGATTCTAACTGGGGATGGGTGCAAAGGCCAAGGTAAGAAATGGCAGTGGAGAAAAGGAGGAGGTGGACTGAAAATTCTGGTATCCAGATGTCTCGGTGCTGTGACTCCTTTGTGATTCCCAGGTAAAGGATAGCATGAACTGCTGAAGATGATCTGGTTTTATGACTATAAACAATGAGATTTGATGTGCATAAGTATAGGAAAAAAATTAAGAGGTTCATAGAAGTCTTAGTGTTTCAGAGGCCATGACCATGGTGTGCTTGGTCTCAGGATAAAAATTTAATGAATCCAAATTTTGGTACAGCTTCAAAGTAACTTTTGATTACACCATGATGGGGAAACTTGTCCCTCCTCCTCAGCTACAAAGAGAAAGCTATTGGCACAAAAACTAATTTATTGCTACAGATAGTGCTTAAAATAACTTTTATGAGCACAGTGGTAATGTGGATGTCTGTAGGTGTATTGATGTGAAAACCCCTCTGCTGTCCTTTGAGGAAGTGATTTCAAAGGGTGCCTGAATTTGTGCTTTCCTTAATAAAGAGAAAATATTCAAGATCTTCCTGATGATGCAGTTCTCCAGTGCTAGCAAGGGCCAGGTTCCTACTCTGTGCACAAATAAGTGCACAGTATTAAATTTATACCAGTCTGAACCAAATGTTCTGTCCTTCACCTTTTGGCCCTGAGTTTTCTTAACTGTGGAGTTACTGACTGTTCCTTCGTGCTGCCTCTCCATCCTTCTTCTAAAGGGATTTCTGTTTTCTGGCTTCTTTCTTCCACATCTTGAGAAGTCTTGCACAACAAATGAGCTATAATAAATTTACACAAGGCAATATTTGCATATTTTTTTAAACAAGCTTCTCAATTTGTTAAGTTTTCGCATGAATACTGGGAATTTTTTTATGGTGTGCTTTGGCCTTCTGAAAAAGTAAGAGAGCCTGACATTTCAGGATACAGCAGGACAGTTGCCTGGATTATTTCAGCTCTCATTTTACACGAGGGCCAGCAAAGGAAGGACTTGATAGCAGGCAGCTGGGAAATTAAGTTACTTTGCCACTGAGCACAGTGGACATTTTGGTAATCTCTAGTGCTGAGATATGCCAAGAATGGATGTTGTTTTATTCTGCTCTGTCAATGTTCTCTGCTCTGTTTCTCTGGAATATCACATGGTTTTTGGTTCAGTTGTTTTTTTTTTCCCTTTGCTGAACAGGAAAATTGAACAAAAAAGAACTAGCATGGTTACTTTTCACAGCCTAGTTTCTACTGCTCTGAGCACCTGTGGCAAAAAACCTCCCCTTCCAAGCCAGTGGTAGGATGGAAAAACCCCTGAAATAAATGCAGTGTCTTTGAGTGGTGCAGAGGGGCTGCAAAGGGTGAACAGGGATATGATGAGTGTTTTTGCCACAAGGCAGTGTCTGGGAATTGGTATTTAGAATGTTCCTCAAGTTCCACCAAGTGTGCCAAGCCTGAGAATCAAGGGCTGAGCATTTCTGCTTCTATTTCAGAGTGACTAGTAAGAAACCAACCCCTTCTTGCACTCTCCTGTTCCTTTCCAAAACCCAAATTATTTTTCTTGCTGCTTTTTGTGAAACCACGTGTGATGCTTCCCACACATCTCTTAAGCTACATCAGTCCCTGTCAAAGGTATGGGAGCTGATGTGGTTGTCTAGAGCATTCCCAGTCTGATGATGTCCCTGTGTGGGAGAGGGTGGTGAATTTAATCACACCCTGTGTCTGTTTCCCATTGCAGTGCTCTCCATGCACAATAGACAATAGTCTAACCTTCCTAAATAATATCGTGTTCTCAGTTTTGTCTGCTTTACCCCATGTGAGTGTCTAAAGAGACAGGTTTGTGTTTTGCAGTGCTAGCAAGAAATCCCAGGTCTGTTGAAATGTAAGACCAACTGTGTATTGACTTCAGGGAAGCAGAAACTTAGCTTCTGGAGATTTTTAAAATTAATAATATCTTTTTTCTTCAATTGAAAAAATAATAATTGTAGGTTTTCTACCAAGATATGCCTCTAGCAGATAGAGTAAGGGTTTATATATTAATATATTTGACTGTGTAACTTTAATGCACTGAGGTTCAGAAGTGGATCCAAGATGAATATATGAAAGGAATTTTTGTACTGCCTGAGACTAATATAATTTGTCTCTTATTTCAAGACAAAAATAGCACTGATTGATTTATTAAACCTGATCCTTGCAGAGTTTGAAAACCAGACATTGTGGCAGGAGGAATCTAAAAGTAAAAACAGGTTTCATTGTCTACCCTGTAAGAAGCTGAAGCTGAAAAATAAAGCAGAAGTAAACGAGGAAACAGCTTGTGACAATAGCCACTGAAATTTAATATCTGGCTGTGAATAAACCTGTCTAAGTCTGACATTGATGTACAGAACCAAGGAAAGTGTAAACACTCAAAAGGTAGCAATAATAGTAATAATAAATTTCTGTAGTAATTTTGAGCTCCTAAAGCAATGGAGATGGACAACTTTTAGACATCAAAGTGGATTTACAAAGCTTTGCATCAGCATAAGTAACATGAAATACATTCTGCAGTTCTCTTGTCTTCCCCTCAGATTTCGGTCTCTTTATATCCATCCCACTCTTGGGAGGTATTTTATTCATCTCTTTAGGATAGCTCTTCTATTGTGGAATTACAGAACAGCATTTTGAAATTATGTTGTTGAGTGTAATCTTAAGTGTCTGGCTTGTACATGAGTGGTGTGGAGGCTTCCTTTTCTTTTGGCATTCTGATGAAATGGTGCAGCATCTTAGCCCATCAGAGAGAAGAGATGGGAATTTGTGTGGCAAAAGTGGCAAATCTGGGATACATTGGGGAAAACTACTTGTAGAGGGGCTGGAAGTAGTCCTGCATTGTCTATCTGGTGAAATGAGCATTTTTGTTAGTCAGGAAACTTTCACACATGTACATGTGAACAGACCTGCTGCACAGTTAGACATTGATATGGTTTTTGGGGGTCTCAGTATCTCCCTGTAGGGCAGAGGGTGTGCATTATGTCTTTTAATTTTAAATTCATTGGTACTTCTAAAACAGGGTTTAAAATGCATCACACTAAAGGATAGGTTGTCTCTTTTGACCTTGCCAGTAATGCTTTTATCTTTGCCTTGCAAAGAGGCTTTTCCCTGTGCACTTACCTATTAGCTCCTGAAAGGCCAAAAGAGGTAAAAGCTGAACTTGGAGGAGGTTCTTTGCTGGTTTTGGATGTTTTGATGTTTTTGGGGTTTTTTTCTTGGTTACATAAATGACTGATTTAGGAACAAATATTAAATAAACCGGTGTGTGATAATTTCAAGTGCTTTTTCCTGTGTGCTGCATTGCCATCTCAACACACTGCCTCTATTTTCCACATCCTCACAAACCCTGCTGGTGTGCATCAAGAGACTGTCATTAAAAACATTAATAAAATAAAAAGGAAGAGAGTTAATTACAGCTGCTTATAATGCTGTGGAAGAAATGTTTTTAAAAATGGTCCAAAATTCCCTTCCCCACCATTATTACTAATTTCACAGAGAAGCATTGGTTCTAGATCTGTTCAGGTGACCACTTCCACTCACTTTGGAGAGTGTGATTGTGCATTTTCAAGACAAGGTTATTCCAAGCTAATTGATTTTTTTTTTTCCCCCCCTTCTTATTAAATAAGTTTGGCTGGGCCACATTTACTTGGATTAAATACAAGCAAAAAGAAAACTCACATTGGTTCAGGAAGTTTGTTTTGTGGCTCTTTGGAAAAGAACATTCTGTCCACTCTTTGCAAAACCAACACAAACTGTCTCTTGGCACAGACACTATTCTTTGTAGATAGCTCACTTTAGATTATCTCTGTTATTTTGCAGGATTAGGTATCACAGTCCATATTTCCTGGATAAATCCTGCCTTAGTAATTGTGCTTTTGCTTTGCAAGTCCCATCTGCAGCAGTAGTTATGATTAAACCTTCTAAACTCTATTTGAGATGTGCTGATGAAAGATACTGAATGATGGAAATAGTGATTAGAAATTTTAGGATAGTAAATGTGGTTCATGTAATAGCACTTATTTAGGAGTGGTTATACTTCCTTGTAGAAATGATTGTGTCAATATGGTGTTAAGAAAAGAGCTGTAGAGGCACAGAGTGAAATTGCAAGGGTTTTTATGTATTTTGTAATTAAATGTGTGTGAGTTTCGTGGCGAAATCTTTTCTCTTTTAGCTTTTTAAAGGCTATCATTAAGCTCCTCTGTGCTGCTAAACAGGATAATGCATTTCATGTGCTTGTGGCAGGCATTTTTAACATGTGAGAATCTGGCAGGAGCTGCTGGAATTTGGAATAGCAGTCAAGAAGGAAATGTGCACTGGCAACCTTCATCAAACAGGGAGCAATCTCTGGTGCCCTCTTTTGATAATATATTCAGTGGAACCAGTAAGGGGGGGATCTTAAGGGATGTTAATAAATTATTGGACTGATTCTTTAAGTCTGTACCTTCTGCTGGCTTGGGCCCTTACTAGAAGGGAAAACAAAGATATCTTGAATCTTGTAGGAGGCAGTCTTACATGCAGTAAATGATATTCCCAGAGAGTGATGAAACCAAATCAAATCTGTCCTGTAACAGTTTTGAATTGAGCTGAAGGTTTGCACACACACTTGGTAAGTTTTGAGAGCTGTGTTTTTTAGCATAAAAGGAAAACACAATGGAGAGCCCCAACCTTCTGAACTTTCTATTTCCATACATTTAAATCCAAAGACTAAAGTATTTTGAATGTCATGCCCATCTTATCTTTCCAGCAAAGCCTTTTCCTATAATTAAAAGGGCATCAATTTTTCTAATTGTTGCCAAATCCAATCCAAGCCTCCCACACAATCATTTCACCCTTCCCTCCCCCTCCCATCATTGTCTGATATTTTGTTTGCCCAGTCACTATTCATTAACTGTGTTCATATCCAGGGCAGCAAACAGAGGAATCACATTAGCAAGGAGGAGCTCAGAAACTCACCACTGAAATCTGTTTTTTCCTTTTCTGTTTTGCATTGGCTTTCAGATGAGAATCCCAAAACCTGTAACAAATTTCAGAGATAAGGAGCCTGGAAACAATGAATACTGTTTGCTACTTCCTTTTCTTAGCAGAATTCTTTAGTCTTCCATTCTTCTGAGAATAACTAATTTCTATATAAGAAGCTACTGAGATTATAAGAGATTATAAATTACTATTGGAAAAGAGAGGATGTGTAGTCGCTTGGTTGGTTGTTGGGGTTTGTGGGTGGTTTTTTTTTTGTTGGTTTTGTTTTTGTTTGTTTGTTTGATGGGGTGGTTTTTTTTATTCCTTAAGGAATCACACATAATCATTCGGTAGAGTTGGAAGGATATAATCTGATCCAGCCCCCTTGCCAAGGTAGGGTCACCTAGAGCAGGTGGGTTGTGAAATCTGCAGTAAAGGGAGAATTCCACCCTGGGCTGTTCCAGTGCACTGCCATCCTTGGGGTAAAGTTCTGCCTTGTGCTATTGGTGTTTTAGTTTATGGCCACTGCTCCTTGTCCTGTCTCTGGGCACTGCTGAGAAGAGCCTGGCACTGCCCTCTGGGCACCCCTTTGAGATATTTCTATGTATTAGTGAGATCCTCCCTTCCCTGGACTAACCAGCCCAGCCTCCTGATCTTTCTTGGATTTTATCCACGTTTTGAAGGGTATGAAATGGGCATGGGAGGGTGGAGAGTCTTGCCCATGGTCACTGAGCTGGGAAAGGCTGAGGCTCATGAAAGAAGGCAACCTGTGCTGCTTTAACATGTTGTGCCCATGTGCTGTCCTTTCTTCTGTGAGGGTTTCCTGGTCAGAAAAAACATGAATTGTTTATCTCCCCTTTAAGTATTAAAATGTTATATTTTCAACAGAAATAGGTGATTAGCAGATATATCACCAGTAGAATCTGGTCATATTAGTAAGCAGATTGATAAGGTTTAATACAAAAACTAGTTCAGTACACTGCTTTTTACATTACTGTGCAACCACTGGATCAGTTCAGTTTGAGTGAATTGACCTATTGTCACTTGTCCTATCAATGTGTTCACTTGGTCCTGCTTCTTCCTAGTTCTGTTGCTATATCAAATTGATCTGTATGTTTTAATTAATTTTAGTTGGATTTATTGTCAATAGCCTTGTAAGGGAGAGGAAATGGAACCTCTCATAGGAGTCTCAGGTTGGGATAATGCCAAAATCAAGGCCTAAAGAGAGTAATTCATAAGAAAATTCTGCTATAAATTGGTCAGATTTGCTCAAATTTGAAGAACTGTTCAGTGCCTGGAATAGTTCAGCTATGAAGCTGGAAGTGACTTGTATTATAAGTTAGAATAAAGTGTTGGATATTAATAAAGAAATGAAATAGAAAAGGACTTACTCTTGAATGTCAGATTTAAAATTGAGGAGTAACAAAATTTGAAGGGTTTTAAGGTGGAGGCTGTTCAGTTGTCTGGACCATGAGGTTCCTGTTAGCTGAACAGAGGAGTTCTTTTTGGTATTACTGGTATTTAGGAAATTCACTCTGACAGTAGGGGATGAACTCTAACCAGAACTGTATTTCTGCCTGTCATGCTCTGAGGGAAATCACATTTTAAGAAGTCAGGGATTAGCAAGTTGAACCCATTGTATAATGTGCAGTGGAATTGCAAAGCTGAACTTGTTTTTTTTCTGTTTTTCAGTGATTTGTCCTGTTGGGCAGCTGCCTTCTCAGTGCCTTTGGAGAGATGCCAGCCAGCTGAGCTAAGCAGGAGCAGGGACAGCATCTACCAGGGCTGAAGTTTTAAGCCCAGGCACGTGACATTTGCACAAGTGACCTCTGGTGAGTTGTACATAAGCACAGCTTCTCTCTTTTCTCTCTAACAATTGGCAAATGTTGCAAACTCTGGGTTTCTGGATGCACAGACTGGCCTGCCTTGCTTGTTTTTCCCAGAGCGTGACTGATGGGCCTAGAGAAAATGAGAGTGATTCTGGTTACCAGCAAATCTTAGGAAATCCTTACTATTTGTGTATATGTTTATGGATTATTTTCTCCTTTCCCTGCACTGAATGAGTAATGTCCTGGTGAGGCCTAACTCCAATTCTGTAGCATTTGTGTGTTATACTAGATGATATCACTGTGCTTTTTTTGTAACCAGAGGAGATTTTATACCCTCTTCCTTAGTGCTTCATAGCCTGGAAATCCAAGCTGTGGGGCTCTGATAACAAGAGTGACTGGCTGCTGTCAGCACAGAGGTGATTAAAAATGTGTGTGTGCATGCTGCTTCACTCCCTTTCCAGCTGAATAGAAAATGAAACTACCCAAAGCCTTTTATGTAAGTGCATGGATTCAGGTTTTTTTCCTGTTTAAATCTCTGTGTGGCTCTGTGCAGACAAAGTTCATCCCCAGCTTCCTTTTGAAGATGCTGTGTAAAGAAAAGAGTGAGCTTGTTCTAGACCTCTGAGGTGTGATCCTCTTTCCAGTTCAATACCAGATATAACCTCTGTACAAAAGGCAATATCTAAACTTTTTTAGGGGAAGGTGGTTTCTAGTCAGTTTTTCCAATCTGTGGTTTTCCTTAATAAAACAATGGCAATCTGCTTCTTCCAGAAGCTGAAATGCTGCGATTCTTTGACAGCAAATGTGTAGAGAGCTGCCTTACACCTTATAACACCCTGCTTCATTTAAGACTCTGTCATGCTGGGCTGACTGCTGTTTTCCTGGAAGTGTGGCACCAAGGAATTAGTGATGAGATGCAGCCTGGCCTGTAAAACACACGTTTGCTATTAAAAACAACATATGTGTCCCTAGCTATAGCTAACCATTTAAAAATCTCTGTGGAATTCGGGGGAGATAACCCCCCCAATACATGGAAAGGATCCCATTAAAGCATCAGCATGACACAGCTCAGCATCAGGTGCTGAATTGTTCCATGAATACCAGAGTAGGGGCTTTGTGCTTTAGGCAGAACTACCTGGAGGTCTCTTCTGGAGCAGGGAGGAGGAGAGCCCTGTCAGGATGGTGCAGGAAGAGCAAAATGCACCCAGGGCACTTGTCTGGCTCTTTCAGGTTCTTGCCATATTGTTAAAAACGCTGGCTGGAATACACTGCACAAAAACCTGAAGGCCAGTGCTGTCCTGAGCCATACCTTGATTAGCAACAGAGCTGGAAGATTATCCTGGGCTCGAATATTGTGAGGGTAATTCTCCTCTATGCTGGAGGAGGCAAGGGCACAGCAAGGAATTATTTCAAGGTCCTGGAGCTTGTTTAGCCAGACTAAAGTAAGTAGGCTTTAATTAATGGAAAGTTTAGGAAAACAAACTTGGTGCTCTTGTCACATAACTAATGCAAGTTGGAACATACCTGTCCTTAAGTTCCCTTCCTTTTTGTTGCTGCTGCTCTTCCTGCTTCAGTTCAACCTGACAGCTGCTGTCTGGGGAGCCACTGAAGGTAGATACAGTTCCTTTTTGCTTCTGGAGAACTCTGAACCCCAGCACTTAAATAATACAGCAACTTTAGTGCTAACAGCAGCAGCTTTGGAGGAGAAAGGCTTTCAAATTGCTGCAATTGATTTTCAGGATGTGTAGAAATAGATAAAGCAAGGTAGTTATTGAAGTAGTGTTTTTTTTATTTAAAATCACTCTCACTTGGGTACGTGCACTTTTTTTAACCTGTAAATACTTTCAGTCGTTCAAATTTAGAGTCCACAGATTTTTCTAGAAGTCGGATAATTACAGGGGAAGCATATCTGTGTCTTGATCAGGGAGAACACCAGTTTAGGACAAATGTCTGTGTGTGATGTCTGAGGTCTGAGTCTGACTCATGAGTGCCAGCATGGGGGGGAAGGCAGAAACCTTTGCTCCCTTGTAACTTGGGTGGGAAACAGCTCCTTTAAAAGATCATCAGGAAGGGGCATTGAAAATCCAGTGCACAAATAAAGAGTGAGTCAAGGCAGTGCCTCCCTGGCAGGTCAGGTGCTGATTGTGCTGTGACATAAATAATCACTGTGTGCTCTGGGTACGTCCAGTCTCGTGGGTTTGCCTGTGGCTGCACTCAAGAAATGCGTGTGAGCTCCAAGGGAGGTTTTTAGTTTGTTGGATTTTGGTTTTTGGGTTTGTTTTTCTTTTTTTTCCCTATTTCTGAGAGCACTATACAGCATAGAACTTCCAAGTTCAGGGTATCTGGGGAGTGTCCTGCCCTTGGGCTTGAGTGGTGTTTTGCACTTTGCTTGCAATTCCACTCTATTGCTCTTTGCTACCTGCAAGTGCAGTGTAGACTTTTGAAACTACAGTTTGAACCTGTATTTGGAAGCTGAATTTTCTTACACTTTTAAATTTTTTTTTTTTAAATTCCTAGTTCTTCTTAATTGTAGCATCAGAACAGTATCATCATAGAACCATGAAATATTTTACATTGGGGGGATCTTTAAAGACCATCTAGTACAACCTCCCTGCAATGTTCAACTAGAGCAGGTTTCTCAGAGCCCCATCCAACGTGACCATGAATGTTTCCTGGGATGGGGCACCCACCACCCCTCTGAGTAACCTCTTTTACCACCTTTGTTGTAAAAAAATTATTTATATCCATTCTAATTCAACCTCCTTTAACTATAAAACCATTATTTCTTGTCCTATTGCTGTGGGCCCTGATAAACAGCCTGTCCTCATCTTTCCTTGAAATACCAAATCACTGCAGTGATTTGGCTAATAGAAATATTGCAGAATCAGGTAAAGGAACCTCCTGCCCTAGGTGGAAATTGTACACTGACAGAAATTGTAAACCATTATAAGCCTGCAAAAGATTATTGGTTAGCTACCAATAACTCTTTTCAAACTCAAGAAAAATGATAGCTTAAGCCATTGGTATAAATCAACCCCCCCTTTTTAACATAAATTTTACTAAGATCCAAAAACACTGAAGCTGTTTGAGTATTTATGATGATTTCATGTCAGCAAAATTTAACTTATTTCTTGACAGGAGTAAATGAGAGATAATGAGGTTTTGTTATCTGCTCTAATCACCAGTGGCTTTGATTAAAAAAATAAATTTCCTAGGAACCATTGGCTTATATATTTTTTTTTAAATCCTGTATTTCAAAACAAATTAATCCTTTAAATCCTGAGACCTGGCTGCTCAGGTGGGGGATGTGCTGTAGGCCAGGTGGAGAAGTCTGGGCATTTTCAGGGTTGTCATTGCATGTGGTGCTGGCTGCTGGTGCCCACGTGTCCTGCTCTGCAGGAGAAAGCTCAGTGTCACAAACGCTGCTCACCGAGTGTTGACAGCTTGTCTTTACAGACAGTGTCCTGGCTGGTACTTGAAAAGGTTTAGAAATGATCATAATCTCTTTCCTCGAGTGATTCTGGAAGCATTGGGGTTTGTTCTTTCCAGGTTTAGGTAATAAAAAGAGACTCTGCTTTTCATTTGTGCTGAGTTCACAATTATTTTATTGTCTCGGTTGGATTTTCACAGCATATCCAAAATCGTTAATCTCCCATGGAGTGAGAGGATGTGAAGAAAAGAAGTGGTGAAGGGAGAGGAGGGACAGAATGGTAGCTAAACAGACTGGGGTTTTCTGAGGTCTTTATTTCACAGCAGCTATTCCTGTACCTAGGGGAGCCCGTGGGGTGACAGTGATGTGTCATGGGATATGGCATTCACCCTCTGTGTGGAAAGAAGGGATTGTGTGTCTTCTCTCTCCTTTGACCTGGGGCTGTGGAAGAATTTTATTGTTTAATGCATCCATGTGGCCATTCTCTGCTGAGGTGCTATAAGTGGAACTGTGAGGTCCAATGACGTAAAAACAAACCCAAGCAATTAAATCCCTGTAGGGTGCAAGTGGAGAGCACCTTTGCTCTGTCATCAGAGGGACTGGGCTGGGTGCAGCCAGCTGGTTTGACTTGGCTCCCACCTTTGTTTGGAGGTTGCTGTGGTGATGAATAACCTTGGCAGAGGGTGTGTGTGCTCCTGCCCTGGCTCTGGCAGATAAAGCCAAGCCCGGGGCTTCTCACCCCCTATCAGAGCATGTACCCTGGCAGGGGCTGGGCTCTCAAAATAATTTAAAACTGCTGTCTCAGAGCTGGTTACTGGCATGGTAGAGATGTACCCATCACTTCTCCTCATGGCTTTGCTAGCAGGCAGCAGGAGCCTGGGTGGTGGCAAGCTGTGCTTGGTTCCATTGCGTGGAAGGGGAGCTGATGTGCTTTATTTGTGCAAGCTTTTGACACCTGAGCTTTGTCTCCTCACCTGGCCATGGGAAAGGAGACTAGGTAGAGCAAGAGACTGGCAAAGGAACTCTGTAGAAGGAAAGAGGGAAATGTTATCATCCAGAAGGCCTATCCTTTTTTTTTTTTATTTTTTTCCCCCTATCATTGCATAGATGACATTTTCCATGCTGAGGAAGCTTTTGTTACTTTTTACTCCTCATTTATCAATAAGTGTTACAACAAATTATCATGAAATTCTCTGCAGCTCAAAATACAAGTGTGTTTTTCATACTGAGACACAAATCTGATCTAACAACTGCATAGTGATACAAAAGTGTGTGAAATTTGGAATTCTACACATAAATTCGTAGAAGTATGCTTGGATGATCCAGGTGTCTGAAGATGCTATAAATATCACTTTTAGATAAGAATTGCCCCAAAAAAGGTCTTGGAAGCTTGTTCTCCCCCCTCCTAGAAAACCCTAGCAGGAATTGGCAAGAATGAATTGCCACCTAAGGCAACTCATGGAGAATTTTCCTCCCTGCAAATCACTCTTCTTCTCAACATCTGTGAAGCTGCCCTGTGCACAACTCATAGGAAGAGCTCTGTGAAAAATTGAGTCACTCAGAGATGATCCAGTTGGCCATGACAAGCACTGATGTTTAGAATGTCTATTTTTGCTGTATAATTCCCGAAATTTAGGAAAAAAAAATATCATGTGAATTACTCAGCTCTGTGTCAGCTCTCCATCTCTTCTTCACAGCTTCAGAATGGGTGGTTCCATTTGTCAGGCTGTGCCTTGTTCTTGGCTGCAGCCACACTGAAGGACCAAAGAGGAAGATGAAAGCTTTGTAAAAGCAGTGGGGCCTCTCACAGTATTTAAGATGAAGGTAGCAAAGGCAGGTCCATGGCCCTTGCATGACTGATGGATCTTCTTTCTGAGTTAGAGCACTTGGGGGAAAAACCTCCTCTCCTTTCAGCAGTTGTTTGAGGCTTGTCACCTTGAAGTTTTCCCCAGCCCCATTTAAAAAGCTGTCCGCTCCTTTTAGTGACTTACCTAGCTAAAATCAGTAAGGAGTATTTAATTACATCTTCTAATGCCTCATTCAGGCTGCCCTCCTGGATTTTTGAGAATCTGGAGAATGCTGCTAATAGAGCAGAGCCAGCATTTACAGGAATAAATTAAGGCAGTCCCATAGCTGTGCTTTTTACATCTGACACATTCTCCAAGGCTAGCATAGTACCTCCCATCTCCTTCAAACTCATTTGTTCCATTTCAGCTCAGCCTTTGGAGATGTTTGGTGATGAATGAGTGTGCTGTACAAGCTAGTGATCAGGAGCAGCTGTTCACAGTCATGCCTTAAATTGACTCCATATGTCAGTGGGCTCTTCAAAGTGTGAGCTTCACATTGTCAGGAGACCTGATTGCACCAGAGCAGTTATCTGGGTGCTGTTTGCCAAAAAGCAAAGGACAAACCTCAGTGAAGAGTGCTTGGATGGGCTCTGGGATAGCCCTGTGGCCTCACCTGCAGAGCTGTGATTTACCTGCTGAGATGAGAGCAGAGTGGTTACAAGCAGCACTTCTGCACTGACATGCAGAGAGCTGCTCAGATGTACACTGAAATTAGGAGCTGACTTGCAGTGAGCTTTGTACAACTCATGTGTGGTGCCTGCTGCTTGGTTTTTAATCCTGACCCTTTGACTTCATCACCAGTTCTTTAAATTTTTTGATTGTAGAGGTTTTTCTTCAGAGGATGAGCTGAAGAGCTGAAGAAGTGTTTTATTCAAATCAGCAAAGGGAGACATCACTGCTTTTTTTTCGTTTTCCCCCCCCCAGTATGCATGCATCATTTCCTGTATTCACTTACAAGTAGAGATGAGCAAAATGTATCTCCTGAAGCTTTGTGCAAACTGCATTTAAGGCAACATTTCAGCCCAACAAGTAGTTATTTCCTGATTGCAATAATTGTTCTCATAATTTTAAGTGAAAGCTTCAGTCTGTAATATTCTCTGTAAATGACACACTGGATATGGAAGCCAGCTGATTCATGGCCTGAAATATGTTGATCTTATCCAGGGACAACTTTTTGGTTTGCTTCTCCCAGTTTGCTCCTCTCCAGGACTTTTGTGGTGAGGACTGTGTTCATGCAGGGCTCTGTGTACAGATCTAGGCAAAAGCATTCCTTTTTGCCAGAAGCTTATTTACCCAATCTTCATTAAATCATTTCACTATAAGACAAGCAGCTTTCCTTGGAGGAGCAGAGCTTCCTTTGCCACTGTAAAACTTTTATTTAAGTTGTGGGAGGGCCCTATTTGATCTCTAGGCTCTGTCATGGTCTCCAGAGCTGCAGAGCCCAGCCTCTGCTGGTGATCAGATCTCCTGTCACCTGCAGCAGTGCTCCTGGAGCAGTGGGGGAAGCCCACCCGTGTTTCCCTGCAAGAAGTCTCTCCATCTCCCTTTTGCTGTGGCAGCCTGCAAGCACTGCAGCTCAAGAGTGCAGCTGCACTGCTGCTGCATTCCTGGTGCAGGCTGAGCCAGCCCTTTTTAATTAACACTGAATTCAGTGCTGGCAGAAGCACAGAGAGGGGGGGGAAAAAAAAGTAATACACCAAAACAGAACACCCACGCTGGCTTTGTGGGCTTGTGTTTTGTGTCTCTTATCCTATGGCAAGAGAAGAACTCTCAGCTTTTCTTTAACACAGATAAAGCAACACTGAAGCCTGTTATTTCTGTGTACCTGGTAAATATAGATGTTTTCTTTTTTTTAGTGGAAAGTCATTAATGTGTTCCACATGGAGAGGTGAGAATTGCACTTTGAGTGAAGAGATTGATTGATGTTGGCTTGTTTTAAGAAAATATGTCTAACAGAAGGAGTCAATGCATGCTCTTTTAAATTTTTTTTCCCTGTAGACTACATTGTTTTTCCTGCATGTGTTTAATGAAGGAACTTAGTGGGAGAATGCTATTGCTTAATTGCTGAGAGTATCTTGTTATCTTCCTTTAAAATACTTAAGAGTGTTAAAATACAGTTATTAAGATCTGGCACTCATTTGAGCACCCACTTGGGACTTTTTGAATTATAAACATGCATCATCTGTAGATGAGCTGCAGATGCAGAGTGAGCATTCAGCCATCCACCATTTAACCTTACAAGCAGAAAAAGCTGAGCACTAGTGAAGTGTGTGGAACCACAGTGTTCTGCAAACCTGGGAATGCTCACACTTCTGAAAACTGCTTGGTTCTCATCCCTCACAAGCCAAAATTCTTCTCCTCATATTCGAGTGGAATTTCCCATGTTCCAGATCAGTGTGAATAGGCAGGGGATGCCAAACCCACTGCTGCAGCACTGATATGGCACACAATTTTGAATTAAATTCTAGATAACTTCTCTAGGCTATACTGATCATTAAGGATGAAATAATGTGGTTTTAAATCCAAGTTCTTTTCCTTTGGCTTTTATTGGCACCATTGTGTGCTTTAAGCAGAAAAGCTGGTTATTTTGGGCAAAGAGGAGGCTGCTGTGCTAATTTCTTGGTGGACTTAATTGCTGATAAACAGAGATATGATTCAGCTTAGACAGTTCTGATGTGCTCCTATGAATTTGTGTGCTCCCTAAAGAGTTTCAGGAAACCAGGAATTTTGGCACCTGTCTGGCTTAGAGGAAAGTTGAAGCTAATAATTCCTATAATAGAGATGAAATGCAGGAAAACACACTATATAGCAAAGAAGACAGTGCACATTCCTTCTGTGAAGAGGAAGAGTAAATTTCAGGACACTGGCAAGGCCCTGCCTTGTAAATTTAGAATTTTTTTTTTTTTTCAAGTTACATGCTTTAAAAAAGACCATAACTAGACAAGTATACCTTTGAAAAGTCCTTTTCTCCTGTGGTATCACAGCACAATAAAATTGACCTTGGTCCTGGGGGCTTTGAAAAGACTGCAGTAAAAGTGTAGATGTTTACCTTCCAAAGTGCCTTCTCTGCTTTGAAATATGCAGTGATTTAGTGCTTTGGTGATAGTGAACTCATGATGCCTTCAGTTAAACCACTCTGAGTGGTAAATCAATCTGCTTTAATTCTCTCTTCTCTTTTACAATGGTACCCACCCCTGTAAAATGCTAACGAGATGGGTAAGTGTTGTACAGAAACAAAGCAACCATTGACTCATAGAGGGAAGAAATCTTGTTTAACGCCCTTGGAAAACTCAACAAGGAATGTCCGACAATACTTTACTCACAAAGATGGCATCTCTTGGTTGATATGCAAAGTTTTGTCCTTTAGGGAGAAGGTAAAGCAGCATCTAAGTGCTAAATAGAGTGTTAGTATTTTCTCATCAGCAAAACTGTGAAATTGCAAACACAACCCTACTTGATACGTGCGAGAGGATTTTTAGAATTTTCCTATGTATTTTTAAATGCCCTGCATTTGTGCTGTGCATACTGAGCCACATTAAAGGATTCCCTGGTGCAGCTTCCCTGGGTCTGAGTGCCTTTTAATATGATTTCACTTACAGTGGTGCCCAGGTTCCAGCAGCCTGGTGAGCAGTGATGGCTACTCCAGAAGCAGCACTGATGGCTGTCCTACTTGTGGGTTTATTCTATCCCTCAATAGCCTTCTCCACAGCACCCAGCCTCCCTCTCCTCCTGAAAAAGACACTGTCAACTCGTCTCTAGTTGAAAAAAATATTGTACATATTTCTTTAGTGCAAAGGAATAATACTCCTTAGAGTTCCTCAGACTTTTTACAGCAATGTTTGTAATTATTTTGCTTTAGAAAGAGAACTTTCATTCATTTTCATTTCTGTATTTATTTATTGTGCCCCGCTAAAGCTCTTGCTGAGCCTCTAAGGACAAGTTCTGAATATGAGCTAAGTGGATGCTTTCAAGGAGCTGAATAATAATTGAGGACCTCAACATGTGGGAAAACTGGACTCTTTTCTCTTTTTTTTTTTTTTCCCCTCCCTCTCTTTTTTCTGAAGGTGTTTTTTTTTTCCCCTTCTTGTTTCCATGCTTTTTGTGCTGGGCTTTTCATTGATATTTGGCACTTGCATCAAACTCATCCAGTCTGAATTCCTTTCAATATGTAATTAAAGAGAGCAAAACAGAACAGGCTAGATTTAAAAATTTCATCTCTTTAAGTTTTCGTTTTCTTTTTCAGTCCTAAGGGATGCAAAGCCATGGAATGAGTCTTTGCCTTTTCCCCAGGAGCCAGCACTCCCAGCTGGGGCCAGGCTGGACTCTTTCCTTCAGTGTTCATAAACTCTCCTCTGTTGTCCTTCAGTGTTTGAGCTTTACTCATAATTTAGGGAGAAATGGCTGTAGGAATGGAGCCATGAGGAAGAGCACGGGGGAAATCTGACTTGTAGCAGCCTCTGTAGGAGTAGAATTGGGTAGACAGTCAATCAATAAAATTTTGACTTTTTTTTTTTCTTTTTTGGTATATTACAGTGTAGTGGTTTTCCAGTCACCCCTTCTCTTCTCAGAAAAAGGCAGGTATTCAAATTTAAGTTACTATGGAAGAGGTATGCAGAAGCAATATTGAAAGCACCATTTTTCCTCCCACCCCTTTTTCCTTGATTTTTTTTTTTTGTTTTGTTTTCCTTTGCTGGTAAAAAGAAACAGAAGGTCTGCCTTTGCTTCAGGAGGAGAGAGCTTTCAGCACTGTATCAAAGTGCAGGGGGCTGTTAATGACTTACACATTTTCAGCTGGAAATAGAAAATCAGCTTGGTTGTTCACTTCTGTGATCAGCCAGGGGGATAACTCTGGGAACTGCAAGGCACTGTTTTGTTCCTGTTTTCAGCTGGATCAGGAGGGAAGGAAAAGCACTGTAAGTTGGTGACAGTTTAAATGCACAGATGTGAATACTTTGGTAGCCATCATGTCACATGAATCCCAGCCAACTGTCCAAACATCAGAGTTAGCCTAGAAAAAAATATTGCTATTTATTTTGCTATCTGAGTTGTTAGTGTCTACTAAAATCTCTGTTTACAGCTGAGCTTAAATGTGGTTTAATTCTGTTTGTAGTAAAAAATGCTTGAAAAATCCAAAGCTATCACACTGCTTATGAATTAGAACACACAGTTTTTTAAACAGAAATACAGAATGAGAATACTCTAGCGTATCAGTGGGTGTGATAAATGGAGAAGCTGCTTATCCAGAGCCAAAGCTCCTTGAGAATCTGTTTGCAGTGGTGTGGGGTGAGGGGCCTGTGTATATTCAGCAATCTCTTCTCCAAAACAGCACCCAGATTTACTAAAGGATTGTGTAGAGCGGCAGATAACTGATAAACTCTAAGTTTTCCCCTCTCTTCCCCCTGGGTCATAAGAACTGGCACAGAAGCTGGTGATTCCTTGTGGGCCAAGAGAGCACAGTGTGCTGCCCTTGGACTGCAAAGGAACATTTTGCTGAGACCAGCCTGGTGCTTGCCTGCTGACTGGGAGCACGTGCTTGCAAAGTCTTGTGTGAGAGGAGGGAGAGCATGGGGAGAAGTCATCTGTCTCCCGTGGTGAGAGATGTGCTGCACTTCCTGATTGAGGAGGTGCAGAAGAATCCAGATGTGAAAGGCTTTAGAAGGGTGGGATGTGGCAGCCCAGACTAACAAAGCTGCATTTGGTGGGAGGCCACCGAGGGGCAGGGATAACCCCAAGCCTGCCTTGGCAGGGGTAGCTAGAAATGGTTTTCTCACCTTGGAAATCACAGAATAATGATTGATACATTTTGCTTCCACGGCAGTTTCTCACCAAAATGCGCATTTATTTTTAAACCGAGCATCACCATATGAAACACATGGAAACAAGTTGCTATAACTGTTTGGAATATATGTAAGGTAATATTCTACAAAAACCCAGAATTTCTCCTGTGTGTATCCCAGGCCTGTGATGGGATCAAGATGCTTTGCAAGCCTTGCAGTCGTTTTTGTGCCCCTTTGTGCCCTCCCTGAGGCACAGCCTCACACAGCTTGGGGTATAAAGAAGAACACAGCACTAGTGCAGGAAGCTAAACCAGTGGAGAGGCCCTCCCTCTGCTCCCCAGAGCTACCTTGGCTTGCAGGTGAGCACTGGCAGGGCTCAGTCCTGGCCCAGAGACATCTCCTGGGAGCCTCAGGCAGTGGAGCTCCTGAGCTGACAGCTCTGCTGATGTTCACCTGATAAGGACTCAGCCTTTCATGCCCAGTTAATTTGAGTATTTAATTCTTGCAGAAGCTTGGCATAGCTAAAAGGCTTGGCAGCTTGAGTTGTACACTGCCAGGAATTTGAGAGAAGTTGATTTAGTTTATTTTATGGCATGCCAAAAACTCTATTTAAAGTGCCTGACCTCAAGATGCAATCAAAAAGAAAGTTCCTCTGATCTTCTTTGGCACCATTTTCAGACTCTTTCAATGTAAGGAAAATATTTTGTTGATGTCTACCATCCTCTAAAATCTGAAATATGCAAGGAATGAAAGGCTCTGGTTATCAGTAACAACATGAAATTTTAGTGGATTTGTTTCTGTTCCCTGACCTGAGTTCTAGACTTGTTCTTTCGTGTCATGAAATGAAATGTCTCTGACATATCAGCAGCACGTACTGGAGTTACTGGCACAAGTGGAGTAGTTTCAATAATGCTTATTTAGAAGAGATATTATCTACTAATTCAATTTCTGTATCTGTTCATTAAGATGAGCAGCTAATTAAAGTCTTAACTAATTCATTGAGGCAGAACGCCTTAGCTAGAGGAGAAAAATACTGCTTGGCTTCTTTATAAGAATTTTCAGGCTTATTATAAAGCTTTTTGTGTGGGCTTTGTGAAAAAAAAGCCAGGGTGACATGAAATAGCATCTTACATCATGCTTACTGAGATGCTACGATGCAAGCACTTCCAGATGGAAATGCAATGTATGCCGTACTTGATTGAAGAGAAATAGTTCATTTCCAGGAGCTTCAAGTCAGATAATGATAAAAACATTGTGTGATGTATTTTTCTATAAGTCCCGGGCAGCTCTGAGAGCAGGTATTTTCCTATCTGTTTCTTCTTCCAGAAACATGCTTATCTCAATGACTTTGAAGTTCTAAAGAGCAGACAGTATTACTGTTTATTTTAAGTATTATGAAAATATACTCCAAAATGTTTTAAACCCTTGCTTTCAAGCATATCTTTCCTAAAAGTTTCTAAAAGGTTTGCAAGTTTGAATGCTGAGAATTTGCTTCTTTTCTATTACTTACCAACCACTCCTGTGAATTAAAATTTAGCCATATTATGATGGTGTGATAAATTCAAATAGGTTTTTCTGGCCTATGTTCTTCCTTGCAATGATGAACTGGTGTTCATGCATAGGTACAAATTTTTGGTTTTTTATGTACTTTACCTGCAGCCTACACACTTGACATTGAATGTTGGGAGTGAAAATTGCTTGATAAACCTTTTACACCAACTCGCTGGCTTTTTTTTGTTTGATTTCATCGCAGCTTTCCACAAAGAGAAACTGCAGCTCTTGAATATGGCGAGTGCTTGTTCAGAAGTAGCTTTATGAGGCAGGAATTTCTGTCTGGCTCTGCATGAAGCATTTCCCACTCTCACAGACCCATCTCCCTTCCTGAGCATTTTCGCATCATAAACTTTGTGCAGAGCGAGGCGTGCTCTGACACTGTCCCTGTATCCCATTCCCTGTCACTGAGTGGTGCAGCAAGAAGTGTCCAGGTATCTAATTGAAAATTAATGAAGAATTTAGCATTTTATGGAAGACACTAGCACTCAGTTTGCTGCACAGCAATAGCTCTGATATCCTGTCTCAAACAAGCATGAAAGCAGTAGAGCCTTTTTTATCTCACTAGTCAGCAGCAATCACTCCTGACTGCACACCAGAGACACTTTGCTGAGTGCAAAGCTGCCACTTTTATGTTGCTATTTGCTAGACCAGAACTACTGACTTTACTCTCAAACATTTACTTTATTTATTTTAGAGATTGGTACTCTTCCAGGAGAAAAGTAGAAACCTATTTCAGGAGAATCAGCATCCGGGAAAAGTGCTTTGAGCCTGCTTTTTAAAGTTACTTCCTTTATTTCCCCTATTATTTCAATATTTATCAGACAGCTTCAAAGAAACTTTCTGTTTAAGTCACCTTTATGCCACCCTAGAGTTGCTGATAAAGTTTTTATTAAAATACCCATCAGCCTGCCTAGCAGTAGAGCAAGCTGGAGCGTAGCACAAGACCAGCAGAAAGTTTTCAGACACTTCATTTATTCCTAGCTTTGCTATTTTTTGTACGTGCTAATTTTCTTGGCTTTATTTTTATCATTAACCAGTGGCCAGAGGTACAAGAAGGCTGTTGTGATACTGTTGGCAAACACATGAGAAGATTCAACTTAGCTGTAAATAGGCAGTGAGTTATGATGGAAAGTGGAAATAGAGGGAATTAATTACATTAGAGTACTATTTTCTCTGGATGCTGTGAGAGGTCCTGGATTTGAGGTTGCTTGTTGGAAAGAATAATTGCTTTAACACAAGGATAGCTGTGGGGGCAGAGAGAGGGAGAAACCCATTCAAGAGGAATGAGGGGAGCTGAGGTAGGTGTGGATTGATGAAGAGGTTTTCCTGGGAGCCTGCTGCAGCCACTGGGATTGCAGTATCAGGGGCCACTATTCCTTTATTTAATGTATATTCTGTGGCTTCTGACCCAGCTTCTCCTTTTAGGACACCTCAAGTCTAGATGGCACATGTGGCAAAGAGGAAACTTTTGGTTAAAATTAATTTGAGATTGTTTCTCTTAATGGTAAAGCAGTCAATGTGAAGGTAAGGATGCTTGTCTGTTAAAAAAGAAAAGAATGCCCTGACTGGGCAGAAGATTGTAAGTCACTTCTCCAGGGGATGGAGAAGCTGTCTGCACTCACTTCCATATTATTGACAATTTTTGCTTCTTGGAGGACAGGAGACAAAAAGAGACTGGGAGAGGGCAAAAACACAAATAAAGCAAATCCTAGAGTGATCTGCAAAAGCTTGAAGTGGTTTATGCCAGTGTGAAATGTACAGGACAAAGTGAGGGTTATGTGAATTTAGAAGCAATCTCCTCATCCCATTCCTTCCCCTTTTCCTTTTGTGAGTTGATTGGTTTGCTTTTTGTTTCAGTAGTTTAATGTTTTTGAGGTTGTTCATGCTGTTGCTTCCTTGACTTGCAGGAAGGGATTGTTGGGGTGCCAGGGAGTCTCAAATAGTTGTTCTTGGAACTATTGCACCTTCTTTAAGTTGCAAGAGTTAAATGTTTTTAATTAAGTTGGCTTTGTCTTCAAAATGTGAATTTAGTACTTAAAATCAAATAGTGTTTTTAAAGACTCTTTTCTCATCTACTCTGACCTCCTCCCACCACCAAGGTCACTCAGCTGTACTGCAGAGAGGAAGCGTGGAAGGAAAAATGTTTTGAGTTTGCCAGGAACCACTGCAGCCTCAAGGGGTTTTGAGCAGTGGGTCACTTGAAGAACTGTGATTTGTTAAATCACAGTTGAACCTGGAATTTGTTCAGAACATTCTTGTTGGTGCTGTTAATGGTAGAGAAGCAGTTATTCAATTTTCCAGTGCGGTCCAAGTGTGAACAGCAGAATTTGTTCCTCTCTTTTGGACACATCTTGTAACGCAGACAGCTTTCAGCACTATCCAGAGTGGCCATTTTCAAGCTTGTTAACTTCAGAGGGCTTGTTTCTGCATGACAAACTATACTGGTGGATGGTCAAACCATTAAATAATGCACAGCCTGTCACACTTGGCCCAGGTCCTTCTTGTAGCCTGGATGTGTATGGCAAATCCAGAGAGACAGAATCAGACTCATTGGGGCCCACTGAGCTCTTACTTAAATCTGTATGCATGTATATATGAATTATGCTAATTCCAAGCAATTATATCAATTCACAGCTTGACAGGGTAGGATAGGATAGGAAAGGTTAATTCTCTGCTCTAGAGGATAGAGCTTGCTGTAACTCAATCGCTCTTCTCCCCCTCAGTGAGGCCTCGGTGAAGGGGAATGTATAAACAGCTGCAGCAAGGCTGCTCCCAATACAGATGTGCCTTCCTGCAGTGAGATCTCTGGGTCACCAGGTGTCCTGGTTCCAGCTGGGATGGAGCTCATTGCACTCCTAGCAGAGTGCAGAGCTGGGTTTGGGAGCTGGGTTGAGAGCAAAGTTGATAACTCACCCATGTTTTGGCTGTTGCTAAGCACTGCTCACCCTGAGTCAAGGACTTTGCAGTGTCTCATGCTCTGCTCTGCCTGCAAGGAGAGGCACCAGAAGCTGGGAGGGAGCGTGGCCAGGGCAGCTGACCCGGGCTGGCCAAAGGGATATTCCATCCACAGGACGTCATGGCCAGTATATAAACTGGGGAGCTGGCTGAGAGGTGCCCATGGCTGCTGGGGGACAGGCTGAGCATGTCAGCACTGGGTGAGCAACTGCATTGTGCAACTCTTGTCCTGCTTGAGTTTTATTTCTTTGTCTCTGAACTTTTCATTTTAAAAATTATCATTATTATCATTATCATTATTATAATTATTACCATTTTAATATTAATTATTATCAATTATTACTACTACTGTTGTTTCAGTTGTTAAACTCCATGTATGTGTTTTGCCTTTTTTCTGGTTGTCCTCCCCATCCCACCAGGGGCAGGGAGGGAGGGAATAAGCAGCTCTGTGGTATGTAGTTGTTGTCTGGAGCTAACCCACAACCATGCAAGCCATACTGAAAGGGTTTCAGGAACCTCTCCTTGGGTTTGCCATGGGTTTGAGCTTTTCTTCTTTCCTCCAGAGAAATGCTCTGCTGCTTTCCACCCACCCAGCTGTCTTCCTTGCTCCTCTGGGTTATGGCTTTCTGTCCTCAACATGCTGCCTCCTCCTTAGCCTGGTTGTCTCAACACCTTGTTCTTAAAATGCTGCTAAGCTGCATTTGAGTCACAGGTTGGTTGCTGTGCTCCTGCCAAGACCTTTACTTGTGTTCTTGATCCCATTCAGATGTAACAGGTCATAAGCATGGCACCAAAATGGGAGAATTTATTTTGCTTGTGCTCAGGAGCTGTTTGTTGCTGTATTTCTGGTGGCTTGAGAAGTCGTTGTGATTGTTGTGTACACAATTACAGATTCTATCTCAGTCTAACTTCCAAGTTGTGTTGGTCAGATGACCTCCAGAGTTCATTCCCCACCTAAATTATTCTGCAGCTTCTACTGCTATTTAAACATAGTACAGATAAGGAGCAGATGGTGCAGTAAAAGAACTGGTGAGTATAGCTCAGAATTCAGAAACAAAAGGTGATTTGTGGGCTAAAAAATAGAGAGGGGTCAAGATTCTTGCAACTCAACATATTTGCATAGGCTGGTATTCAAATATTGGCTGGTCTTGATAATCCACTATCTAGTTGATAGGTCATAGAAATAAAGGTCTGGCATATATCTTTTTAGAAAGATGTTTAAAATTCTTAGTCTTAACTCTCCTTAAAAGAGAGCTAGACATGGAATGTTTACTACTAAGGCTACACAAGTGGCAGGGGAGCCAGCTTATGAAAGAAGGATTAACTTGTGGATTTTTCCTCCTCTGAAAGGTTATTAACACACTTTTATTCATTTATACCTATTTGAAACCAGCTCATTAACAGCAGGGCGATCCCAGTTGTTCACCAAAATAAAACTTTCTCCAACAATAGGTTTTATTAGTGATGCATTTTTATATATCAATTTTGCAGATGACTTGTTGCATTACTGAATCACTGAATTTTCATTCCTCATATAACTAAGCATTTGTTTTGCTACTGCAAGTATTGACACAAGTACAAACACCATTGCTCAGCTATAATATGTGCCCTCCCAAAATGTTTATTCTACAGTTGGTGAATTGTGCTCCAATGTACTTTAACTCTTAGTGCATAGTGTAGCATATTTTTCCTTGAAGTAGAAGAAGAATCATATGCTTTTGGAACCATAAATGGTCTTAAATGGTACCAATACCTGCTTGAAAGCCAGATCAGCACAGGAATTAGTGCATGTTTTATATCTTGCCCTCTTCAATCTTAGTTATCTGAAGCTGCCTCTATTTTCAGAAGGCAGCTACTGAAAATTTTCCTCTTTTGTTTTGTATGATCAATACCTGTATTGCAAAGTAACAGCCTCCCCAGTCACCAGTGGTTTTTTTTTCTCAGGATAACTTTTTGCAAATTTTTCCAGCCACTATCAGCCTTCAGTTTGTGAGTGCTGGCCCCATGCCATGCCTCCTATTACCTTTAGGGCCATGATGGTTGCTGCAAGAAAGCTGCAGGTGTGGAGGCACCTGGGATGACATCTAGCCCAAGCTGTAGAGCATAACCATCATTTTTTGGTTCCTGTGGCACAGAGGTTCTTCTGCACTACTGGGTGCACCTGTGGCCAAGATCCCTCCCAGTTGTGGGGATTGTTTTGTTGGTCTGAAAGCTGCTGCCAGCCCATATTGCTGTACCTGCTCCCAGGTGTTTGTTTCTGAAACCCTTGTATTTGCTTGGCTCGTGGGGTGTGTGCTCTTCCTGTTCTTCCCTACCTCTTGAGCAGATATATTGACCCTCTCTCATGTTTTTCACTCATAGAGGGTGAACTCCCATTGGGTTATTTAAGGGTGGATATATTCTCTTACCTTATAGCCCTTACTGAGTGCTGGTGATTGTGCTGCAAAAATAGAAACCAGTGATTTATGTTAGTTCTTGGTAATAAATGACCTTGAGACCTGGTCTCTTAGGACATAAACTGTAAATAATTAAGCTCTGTGGAACCCTCACTCAGGCTGGTTTTAGCTGTAATTTTATAACAGTTAACTGTTAATTTCTTTTCCAGACACTGTACTTACATAGCATGGTCAAAAAAAACCCCAAAATTAAAAGCTATGCACACTTTTTTTTTTTTTATGTGCATCAGACAATAAATGCTGTGCATTCAAAAACCCAAAGGCTGATGTAACTGCAGAGCAGCCAAGTGTAAATTCCAGCTGGGCCTAGCAATTCCAAACAGGAGCAGGCTCTCAAGCTCATTGATTGCCTGTTGTTTTTTTTTGTTGCTGTTTTTTTGTTTTTTGGTTTTTTTTTTAAAG
>JANRGV010000073.1:68251849-68284555 GCA_024734035.1 Alethe castanea
AGCTCATTGATTGCCTGTTGTTTTTTTTGTTGCTGGTTTTTTTTTTTTGGTTTTTTTTTAAAAGTTTATCAAACTATGATCTTTGGGCATCTGACTTTTGTTTATATCTAACAAAATGTTGGTAATTGAGATTTTTTTACTTCATATCCAAATAAAAGGCAGTGTGAAGAAAACAGGGAAGGATGAAACTTTTCAATAGTAGCTGATGAAGTGGATGATTGTAAATTTCTGAAAAGATTAAATACCCTCTCTGACTTTTTTTAATTTTTAGTTTGGGCAACTCAAAAAGTGCCAGTCTCTCATGGTTTAGGTTTTTCAGCCAGGAAAGGCTAATTTATATTCTGGGTATTCTGAGCAGACTGATCTGCGAACAGCGATGCTCCAATTAAAGTATGAGATTTAGTCCTATGAGCATATTTTGCTGAAATAAGTTTTTGAATGAGGCATTGGAAGTGAGTGTTAAAGATGACCAAAATATCCAGCTGAGGCACTACTGCACACCCAAATACTACTGTTTCTTCTGAGAATCATCTAGGTGCATGGGAGAACCTTGATTTTCAGCATACAGGATTTTTCAAAATTAGTACTTAGAGACAAATGGAAACTGGGAAACTGGCTGCTCTGTGGTTACTTCCATGCCTCCTCCTGAAAATCTCTGAAGCAAAGGAAGAAAAGAAAAACTGCATCTCATGATGCTCTTTTAGAGGTTTCTTTCATTTTTAATGCATGCTGTCTGTTAGCTTATCTCATGGTTGACTTGTACTAATTATCTGTGCTGACTAACTTTTTCAGTGTCCAGGCAGTTCCATACTCAATACACTGTTGTGTATTTATCCCTTCCACCCTTCTCCAAAATAGTTCTTAAAAGTTGTTTCCATCTTGTGACAGGGTTCTGTTACTTCTGCAAATCCTGTGGACTTCTTTTACTGCTTTTGTAATTTGATTTTAAGTGTAGACCTGTTGAACAAATACTTCTCATATTTCTTTGTACAACAAGATGGGGATTAAAGTTCATCAGGGATCTCCAAAAAAACAAGCACAAATGAAAAATGAAGTGGAAGCAAGGTTTTCTTCCTATCCTTATTTGTAAGAGAACAACACAGCTGGCTCAAACTCTGTGGGATGTGGACAGTAGGCAAGATATATTGTGGAGATACAGTTCCCTCTGGATAATTCAGAAATACACAAAAAAATCATTATGCTGCTCACAATTTCCTTTGTTACTCTTGTGGCTTGAAACGCATCCCAGATTCCTCAAGTTTTGTGCAATCTTATTTTTCTTCTTCCATAAATCTGGAGCTGTGGATGCTTCCTCCCTCCTCTGCTGTACTTTACTCCTGGGCACATTTCTGAGTAACAAACCCTCTCATGTACAGGCTAACAGCGTGAGTCAGGAGTGAGAGAGTTCTTGCCTCCACTCAGACAAGTTTGGAAATCTCTGGAAAAGCATTTGTGGTCAGTTTGGCATTAGTTTTTGTACTGCATGTGGCTAGTTTTCTGCATCTTGTGTATTACCCTCTTGGATAATATCCCCCTGGAGTGCACTAAAACATGACAAGGAGAGGAACACTAAGAATAAGAATAACCTACTATTAGGGAAATGCAAAATACATGACATCACAGTTTACATATTTCCATTTCAGGAGCGATCCAAGAGGGTATCATCTCCATCATTAGAGAAGTTTTACTGCTTTATGTAGTCAGGACAAGTTGCAGGGGGTCAAGTCTTGTTTGTTAACCACTGAAAGCCAGTGCCACCAGCTGCAGTTCTTTGTGTTAAGGCTGCATTACTGGGAGTGAGGTGCTGCACAATATATGCCCCAAATTTGGAAGGATGATCATCACTGCCGTTGGTTTCCTGTTTGTCCTTCTTGTCACCTGCCAGAGTTGTCTCATCACTGTGCTAGGGCTGCAGTGTCTCACAATTAAAGGGGAAGGGGATGTTTGGCATCTCTTGAGCTTCCACACTGCAGCAAGGGAGGGAGACCACGCTGTCTCTGGTGCAGGGATGAAGGGAGCTGGTGGTGAAGCCTGGAAAAGCAGCACCTTTGCTTCTGATGTGAAACTGCCCTGTGCCAGGGAGGGGAAAGCCCTGAGCACAGTGAGAAGTAGCCATCTGCCAAGTCATGCTAAAATTTGGCAGGAGTGAGCTACACAGGGGCCTCTGGTGCTTGCCAATTGATCTGGGGAGCAGGAAAAAATGTCAGGGATTTCCCTGCTTGTAGAATAATGGTTCCTCTCCCTCACGAACATCTTTGGTTTTTCTAATATGTTTCAAGCAGAAGCATTCAAATAATCTGGGAACCTTTAGAAAAAGAGCTATACATGCCCTTCTCTGGGGAAAGAGTCAATGAGGACAACGGGGGCAAACAGGGCTTGACCTTTCAGAAACAATAAGGGTGTTTGAGACTATTGACCACAAGTGCCCTTTTTGGAACCTAAAGCTGTGTGAGTTTTCTCCCCATCCCAAGATAATAAGCCTTCAGTACATTCCAAATAAGCATGAGTTTTGGCAAGTCTCAAAACTGTCAGCCAAAAGCTGTCTGTGGTTAAGCTGGGTGTGAGAATCCAGGTGTGAGGGCTTTTTCTCACTTCCCAATTTTTCTGAATCTTGACCCACCAATTAGAGCTGTGATCTTATTTCATATTTCCTTCAGAGAAAACAGATGTGAATATCTCCTGTTAGAGATATTGGCACTGGCTGAGATGTTCCTATGCTTTAAAGAATTGAGTCACAAAGCTGAATAATGGCAAAGGAAGCATGCTTTTTTGGATGTGTAGTTTGCCCAAATGTCACCTTCAGTGCTCTGGACCACAGCTGTGCTGTTTTCCCTTCAACAAAGGGCATGAAGGTGGCTTAGCCAGCCTGACTAGATATGAATTGTGCAGATGCCTTTAGGGAGAGGTATTGACCTTGTGCACAGGCAGGAATGATTTGGTGGCCGCTCTGTTCCCACCACACAATGCCAGGTCCCAGTCTGTGACATAGCTGCTAAAATACCTTATCTTTGTGCTGGATCTTATCTGGGCCACAGCCTCAGCTGCTGCAAGCTGCAGCCTGCTCCTCTTCCCTGGATTTCACACTGGCACCCACAAAGAAGTTGAGATTTCTATATCACCATTTTTGCAGTTGTGGAAAGGGTAGAGAGAGGCCATAGCCAATTAGAGCAGTAATTGCTTCTGCCATTCCACCTACACCTGTCTGTGAATGAGTTTTCAGAAAGCTTAATTCAGTAGCTGAGAAACATAAATAACCACAAAAAAAAAAATCTATCTAATTCTTTTGGTGTCTCTGTTGGGAAAGGCAATATTTATAATTGTCAGTGTTAATTTTCTCAGTGATCAACCCAATCAGACAGGAGATGAAGGATAGTCATAGGGTAGATGGCAAGCTGAGTCCCCATTATAAAGGCTTTGGACAACGTCAGGAACTATTTTTGAGTCTACATTTGAATTTTTTTTTTCTTGAATAACTTTTTTTTTTTCCAGAAAGTCTGCTGTAGATGTGCATGAAAAAAAGGAAAAGGAGGAGAAAAGCATAAGGCTGAATTAAACAATATGAGGAAAGAGTAGAGGTTATGCAAAGTTCAAGCAGCAAAGGGATATAGTTTAGAAAAACACTGAGATAATGAAAGATAATATATAGATGAAGTAACTGCAATATTGTTCCCCCTGAAACTTGCCTCGTGGGCTCCTGGGGGAAAATGGAAGTTGACATCTGCTTACTTTGGATTGCCTAGCTGGAAAAACATATGACATGATACACATGGGACGACATCCTCGTGGGCCATTGCAGTGCTGATATGAGTGCTAAGTCCTAGAAGAGAGAGGAGGTAGCAGCAAGCCAACTATTCTTGATCAAACAAGACAGAGGAATAGGGTGTTTTTATAAGCCAGGCTTAACACTGATTGGATCCACGTTGTTACCGCTTTTCTTTTTCTAAAATTAATGATCCAGTGTATTTTTTGGATGTGTTGTGGATAGAAGCATTGCTTAGAGTGGGTTTAAACTGCAACACAGATTTAGATTATTTATTGAGAAGAACTTTTTCAGAGTAATGCTAATGAGATCCTGGGTTTCCCCAGGCCTGGTTGATAGCCTCCCTTATTAGAGGCCCAAGGAAGAGGTTGGGAAGTACTACTTTTTGGGAATTACCTTGGCAAGGTTGTGAGATTACTTCCTTCCTTTTCAGCCCCTTTTCTCTGATTGTTTTGGAAACTGTTTCAAAAAACACTCAGTTTTGAGGAAGCACATATGAACTGGCAATTGCTTTGTTCTGAAGAACTTCCCAATAATTTGGTCCAAGCTCTTTTTTACCCTGGGTCTGTCACAGACATGCCTTAGCTTAGTAGCAAGTTTCTTGACCAGGTTCCTTCATGAAAGCATAGAAATCTAAGTATTTATGCCAGTATGATCCTTAATTGCTTCATGTCTAAAATGTGAATATACTTTAGCCTCTGTTATCATTTTTAAATAGCATGGAGTTCAAAACAGTACATGCTTAACATTTGGAACATTGTATGAAGATATCTGAAAGCTCTTTTTCATACAAGGGCTTCTTTAAAAGCTTTGGGTTTATTCTTTAGTTTTATTTTTTCTTCAGTCTCTTCTCACAGTAACATAAAGGCAAATGTAATGGAAACAAGTTCTAAGTTCTGGGAATGGCAAATAGAAAAAGGATAAGTAGAGAAAAAAAAAAGTTCTGCTTTTCATAGGACTTCAGAAGTCTTTGGGAGCTTGCTGGAAGTGCTGGCCCTAGTCCAATGTGCTTTTATTGGCACACATGAACAAATTACCCAGGGCTCAGCTATTTTTCTTACTGTAGTAAAAACAGGGACGCTGAATAGAGGCTTTGTGTAGGACAAATATTTTTCCTTTGAAACTGGCTATGAGTTTAAAGTTTATCTAGTGTGCCTTCTGGAAAAGGGAAAAATACACTTCTCAATCTCACAGAATAGAAAATGTGTTCTAGTTTAGGCAACTCAGAGCTCTATAAGCAAAATTTACTCATTGGTGAGGAGCTGCTATAGTTTTATAATAAACAGCACAATTTCTTAGTTGCCTAAAACATGGGAGACAGCTCTGTTTATATTGTGACTGTGTCCCTCAGAAATTTCCTATGGATCCCTCCCCTCTAGCATCTCTTGCAGGCTCTGAAGTTTTCTTGCCACATGGGTGTAGCCAGGAGGATAAGGGTGTTATGGAAAATAGCTTTTAAGATAACATTCATTGCTCTAAGGACTGTTTCTATGGGTAATTCTTCCAATTCCAGCTGGAGCTGTAGCTCAATTTGTGGTGTCTTTGCTTTTCAAAATCTGGCAGTACCCTGGAGCAGCAGGGTCTCCACTGAGGGTCATTTGTGCAAGATCCCCACAAACTGGTGACTCAACTTGAAACAGAAAAACCTAATTATTTAACTTTCTGAGGTCCATAGGAAGGCAACCTGAAGGAAGATTTTAGATGAGTGCTTCTTAAGTAATGTGTAAGATCACAAGAATGACGTCTGGAACAATTCCTGTAGAGGTTGGAAGTGAATGGCAGAGCCAAATTTCCCCAGCCTCACCTGTCATTCCTCCAGCCAGGAAAGGACCAAAAAGCAGCACCTAATATGGCTTTTTGGCTCCTTCCCTTTCTCCTTTCCACTTTCCACCCACACTCATTTCACACACATTTATTTCTATTAAAAACTCCAGTCAAAGAACAATAAATTCATGTTCTGAAAGATTTTTGGAAATTATCTTCCTTCAAAACCTGAGGGAGCTTTCCAAAGGGGCAAGGTATCTTGGGTTTCTGTCCCACACTATCTGACATTAAAAATGCCTCAGCAAATGTTTTCATCTGAATGAATGAGCAAAATGCAATTAAATACCTGCTGGAGCATTTTAAAAACCCTTTCTAGTGACAACTTGTTAAATTTGGCTTGGTAACAGTCAATGCCAAATTCCTGGGGAAAATTTTCTTGTGAAATTCAAACTCCTTTCAGTAATTGCGGCAAAAAACTTTTTGTGGTGATAATAATTGATCTTTTATAATGGTATCTAATTTTGTCATCCTTAATCCCTGGATGTTTACTGGAAACCAAATATGATTGTAAAGGGATTAAAATTTTTAAAAGTATATATACTTTTACTTCTGAAAGTCAAGTCTGTAAACTTGCCAATCCTGAGCATTCACAACAGAAACTGCTTTTGAAAACATGACTCTGTGAATTGAGTTGGAAAAGAATCAAATTTATGCGTTTGATTCAGGTAATTTTAAACAAAACCTCAAAAATATGACATTTGCCAAGTATATGGCAATGGAATGGAAATACACATAGAGGAAGGGCTTGGCCCAGATTAAAGGATGAGAAAATTGTATCTGTGCAGCGAAACAGAAATTATTGCAACTAGAAGACCAGAGAGACAGAACACCAAAAAAGTTTAAATCTATTTTCTTCCCACAAATTGTGGGATCTGCTATTGTTCAGCCTATTTTCTTCCAGGAAACAACTGCTGAGTTACATAAGTGCACTGTAAATACAGTGGCAGGGTGTGACTTTGGTCAGCTGTGACCTCAGCTCAGCGAGTTTGAGCTCTTTTACACTTGACTCACTTTGTGCTGAATAATTGCAGCCCTGACCCCTTGTGCTCAGACGTTTAAGATAAAGCCTTTTGTTTACCTGCTGAATTGCAATCTATTCCTCTTGTGGGCTATGTGCCCATTAATGTGAACAAAAAAACTGATGAAAAGTTTTCTGGTGAGCCCAGCAAAGCTCTCCAGCTGATGCTGGGATGCAGGTGAGTTATTGTGTGTCTGAAAGTGCTGAGAGCTGTGCTGACCACGGTCAAGGTCGTTCTACTGCACAGTCAAATACGTTGGCAATACAGGGGAATATTTAAAATTACTTCTGAGAATATGAATACTCTGCTGACTTTTCTGGCATGAAAAACTTGTTTAATCCCCAAAACTTTTATTGGTGATGTTTGGTTTAGGTTGTGTTGCCTAAAGTCATGAGGTTTTACGTATCAGTGTTGTGAAACTTTGTTTGCACGTTATTTGAGTTAGGGAAGTTGGAAGAGTTAGTCAGCATCATTAGAATAGTGTGTGCTTATTTATTAAGTTTTAAAATTCAACTTTTAGATTTGCTGTTGAGCTCCACTCTAAGCTTACCCTTATGCTCAGCATTGACTGATTTGTTGTAGTCTAATCAATAACTGTACCTACTTGTTCACCTTTGTTAAATAAAACATTTTCTATTTTCACCGAACTGCATGGAAGCTGCCTTTTCTTTTTTTTTTTTTTAACTGTGGGTACCATGTAGAAAATCTAAATCTTACAGAAAAACACAGAGCATGAACCCTTACCATACCAAAGTTTGAGTCCTTCCAGATACATGTTAGTTTGCATTCAGAGCTTTTACTGGTGAAAAAGCTGAAGATTCAATAAACAAAACTAAATCATTAAGGAATGCTATCAGTGGGTGGTCCACAATGGTTTGGAGCTAGAGTGTTTAAGATCATCAGCAAGCCAGTGGATGTTGCTCCTATTCAACTTAGCCTTGTTTAATTCAAAGTTGTAACCTACTACAGACATAGAAATTGGTTCTCTCTGTGAGTAGCTGACGGACTTTATTAATTTCACCAAATCTGAAGAATGCAAATTTGTGAAAGCAAAAATTAAATTTTGCCACATTGCTATTAAACCAAATTAGAGAGGTATTGAAGAGCCTTTCTGTCTTTTTTCCCCTCCTCCTCCTCCTCATGTTAATTTTTATAGTCTGGTTGGAGTATGTCATTATAATGGTTTCAGCTCAGCTTTTGTTATGAACTGTACCACACCAGTTTGAATATTGTCCCTGTGTCATGACACAGTTATTACCTGGCTAATAAGTCTGGATAGATGGTTAAGCCAGTTTATTTGGGCAACTTGCAGCAGTTTTTTAAGTATGTTGGAATTTCTTTCATTTTTTTGGGAAAAAATGGGAGGAAATCTTTATCCAAAGCAACACCTAAAAACATTATCTTACTAACCTTTATATACTTCAGAAGTTTTTTGAAGCTTCTGTTTCTAAAGTAATGGCTTTAAAGGTGGCTGTATACTGCAAACTGGCTTTCAATTTAGAGTCTGGAGTGCCCTCTTTTGAAATCTAATGATCTCATTTGGAGTATGATGTATCAAAGAATAAAAGGAAATAAGGAAAAAAAATTAGGGTGTGTGAAGAAGGGAAGTACAGCTGTGGTTTCTGTGCTGGGTCAGCAGAATTCACCAGTCAGCTTTTTCAAGGCAGTTTTGGTTTTTGTTAAAAAAAATTAAATTAAAAAAAAAAAACAAACAAAACAATCAAAAACCCCCACAAACAGCAAACCCACCAAAACCCCAAGCCAGGACAAATTTTTGTACACCTCTCTTCAAGTGGAGATATTGAGTGTGTTATTGTAGTCGTGTTGGAATTGGGATTTATGTGTAAAAATAGTATCTTTTGCCAGCTCACTGCTCAACCTGACATAGACTCACCAAAAATGCTGGTGTTTATGGTAGAATTTAATCCCTTTTTTCTACTTTCCTCTTCAAATTCCTTCACATGCCATAGACTCCTTCATCTTTAGGCTGCTCTGTATGTGTGGAAGGTTTTTTGTTTGGATTTTTGGGTTGGTTTTTTATCCCTTCTTTTTCCTTTCATACAAGATATTCCAGCTGTGGTGATACATTTTGCAAGGATTGCATAATAATCTTCATCTTGGTCATTAATACTCATGTTGCTTTAGATGAGGTGGTTAATTCTCTAATTAAAAATAGCAGTGAGTGGTGGCTTCAGTGCTTGGCATATTTATTAACATCCTTTGTTGCAATGGGGATTTTAAGTCTTTGAAGCTTTTGTGTCTGTAAAGCTGTTTTATTTTCTTTCAATATGGTTAATTACAAATCATGGGCCAGACCTGAGTGAAAGGGATGGAAATAGGTTGCCATGCCAGAAAAAGAACCAGTTTTCAAGCACTTTATTAGTGTGGCAATAATAAGGAAGTCCATGAACATGATCTGTCTGAAGTTTATTCATTCAATTCTTTGTGTTGCTCTTCATATTTCTCCCCTTTCTCAAAATAAAAGATAGCTATCATAATTGTGTTGTTAGAATATTTCTTTAACAGTGAATCACTGGAAAATATCATAGTAGGAAAAAGACGACTTTCAGAGCATTTTTTTATCTTAGTTTTCCCAATGGAAACCTTCTCTTTTAGGCAGCAGTTCCTGTTCTGAACACAGGTCTTGCAAACATATTATGTAGTCTGCTTTGGCTGATAATTATGACAACAAATTTTCTTAATAAATTTATCCTATCCTTCCTGCTGAAAGGAATGCTGCGGATGAATTTAGCAAACTCCTTCTTAGTGAAGGACTCAGAGAAGTGTAGTAGATTTCAGAAAGTGTCAGTGAAAATCAAAACACTTTCTGAAACTGGCAAAACCAGCAGAATACATTTACAAACCCCTCCTGGGCACTCTATGTGCCTGGACAGAGGTGTTTTTTTTTTTTTTGTCTGTCACTGTCTTGAGTTGCTCGAAATGCTTCAACCCCTGTGACCCCTTAGACAAACAGGTAAATCATATTCTGGGGTCAAGTTCACCTTTCTCTAAGGAGTAAAATTGAGGAGGAGAGGGACACACATGCAGTCCTTTCCTCCCCACCCCCAGGTTTCTTTAGCAGGAGCCCCAGTTGGCTTAGTAACACTGCATCCAGCACTAAAACCTAAAACCAGGATGCAGAAGTGCAGATTTGCATAAACTAAGTGCAGTGTAATTAGTGCTAAGGACTATGCTGGACAACTGCTTTGAATACAGAGAAGTCCTGAAAGAAACAGCACTTTCAACATTATTTTACTGTGGCTATTCTATTAACATGTTTGCCGGTGCTTGGACACAGGGGTGAATACTGGAGTACATACAGCTCAGAAAGGTTCAAAACCCCCCTCATAATACAGAGTGGCCTGAGAGAGGCAGATGGGACAACAGCCACAGTGGTGGGGAATCAAGTTTATCTATTTTGTATTCAAACTGCAGCATTTGTAGGGCTTGGCTTTCAGTTTTCTGCATTTATTTTTGCCATCATCTTTTCTAGCAGCTTTTGGATGCTCCAACCTGCCTAACGGGAAACTGAAAACATTACAGAGCAAAGCTGCTGCCAGCTCAACCCATGGCAGCTTTTCTTAGAGAAATTCTGCTATCAGTGCACTGAGGATGGAAAATCCCCAGGGATCATTTCAGAAGTATTACTTATGCATTCATGTGCATTTTGGTGCTTGTCTCGAGGCAAGATGTTGAACAACCAGCAGAACTCATGTTTGCTCTTGGTTGTGCTCTGAAGCAAGTCCCAAAGCAGAGGGCAGCAGCAACATTTCATCTGGCTCCACAGGATGTATTTCTGCCAGGAGTTTCCCATTTGTAAAATCTGTGGCTGGAGTGAAGATAGAAATAAGAGAGTAATGGGTCAGAACAGCAAGGTAGACACGAGGAGATATGGTTTAAAAATTTAGCAGATTAGGGAAAGGTGTGTGTAGGTGAATGGGATGAGCTTTGAGAAGAAACAGATGAAAAATGGCAAGTGAAACAGTTTTTGTACCTTCTGTAGGTCAGCAGTGCTGAATGATGTGGGATAGCAGTAAGAGGCATTTTTACTGAATGCACAGTGAGCTATGAGTACATGGATATTTTGGTTTTCCCCCCCTGTTGTTTTGTTCTTCTGTAATACTTTTCAAAGGGGAAGGGTAGAGAGAGAATGTCCTTATCTGATGTTGCTACATTGGCTAGGGAATAGTGTTACTTTAATAGTTAATAATAATTAATTAATAAATGTTAATAATGGAGAAGTCCACTGCTTTTTGTGTGTTTACACAAAACATTTTGTGCTATTTGTGTATTTTGTGCTCTGGCTGGGAAAGAATTTTGGAGGGTTTGGGGGATGCATGATAAGAATGATATTTTCTTAATCATTCCAGCATTATTGGCTTTCCTGTTCCTTCCTGTGCATCCTTTTCTGCTTAGCCCTTCCTCCTCCAAAAGTTCTAAAGCATCCATGTCATTAAGTTGTTTCTCTTTTGGTTTCCATATGATTTGTGATCTGCCACTGGATGGGACTGGAAAAGAGGATGAGTGGAAAAGAGCACCAGGCTCTAGAATATCAGAATTTTTCTGATACAGCTTTGCCTTCCTAGGGCAGGTGTTTTGGTTTTTTTTGGGTTTTTTTAAAATCAGCTGGGGGATTTTGTTGCTTTCAAGCTCCTGTTAGGAAATGACATGGCAGGTTATGTGAGTTGTTGATGTGCCACATAAATTGCATTGTTTTCATGAGGCTGCCATGCTGCAAGATGGGGAAGACAAAGAGTATTTTTGCATTTTGACATTTTTGAAAAGATGAGTATTTGTGAGTGATAAAATCACATTGTACACTGGCAGGATTACCACCTGTAATTGCTGACCAGTGAAGAACCACGGTTCATATGTCTCAGAAATGATTTCTCTCTTATAAAGGCTTGTCATTTACAGAGCTGCTGACCATCAACATCCCTTCAAAAATAAAGCTTCAAAATTGGCAGCAGGGAAGTCCTAGGTGGAATTTGTTGTTGTTGAGACAATTTTGTGGATTTCTTTTTGCTTGTTTGTTTGTTTTTCAAAATATAATATTTATAACTCTCTTTAACTGGTTTTAACTATATATTATTTTAATATACTTAAGGATCAATACCATGCTACTTGTCTTATTGCTAACTATTATTGTATTTATTTTCTTATCATTCTTTTCTTCTTCAATCTTGCTTAGCCTTCCTGGTTTAAAATATTTCTTTTTGAGAGCAGACACAATTGTATTTTTTTTTTCAGATGTGACCATTTTTGGTCATATTCACAAGTAAACTGTTGATACTTCAGGCCTAATTCAAGAGGGTTTGTACAGTTAATTGTGAAGGATGTTTATTTTAAAGTCTAGGACACCAGTGTGGGCTGCTGTGAACTGCTGGGCTGAGGTGAAAGGGAAGATTAAAGAGGAAGTGGAGTTTATTAATAGACTGGTTGACAATGGCTTTGCAGTGTGCAGGGAGTGACTTTTGCTACAGGACTGACTGGTTGTAAGAGATGAAAGAGCATTTGAGATGAGAAACACAGCAGAGAAAGCTGTACCAGGGAATAATAAAGCCCTGCACATACTGTTAACCTTTTGGTGGTTTTTCACTTTTCTTCACCATGCACTTAACTTAAAAAAAATTAAGGACTTTTCCTAATTTTTTTCTGAAACACTTAGGTTGAACGAGATCAAATTGTCTGATAATTTGGGGGAGTAACGAGTAGCCTTTTGATGCTGTTGTAAATATTTGAGCTAATTATAAATAATTATGGTAAAGGGTTTGTTTGTATTGACGTTCAGGAGGTTTCCTGAACCAAGTGACAGAAGCAGTGCATGAAATTGCAATAGCATTGAAATTGTCATGTCAAGGTAGTTGTCCTGGCACTTCAAAAGCACTGGAAAATTGCATGAGGGACAGGAAATCTTGTTGGCTTTACTCAACTATCCAATAGCAAGTGGTGTTTTGTTTGCATATTAGCTAAAGCTGGCTAAAACTTTAGTGTTTGCTTGGCAGAATGAGCTACTTGCCTTTTTTTTTTAATAGTCAAAATTTTTGACTTCAGGTTTTCAATATCTCTTCATTCAAAATATAATTCTGAAGCTTTTTGTATATAAGTGGTGTTGTGCCTTACAGTGGGCAAGGATTTAGTCATGAGAGATGGTTTGTTTCCCCAATGTGAAAATCTGCTGCTCAGCTTTCTTGCTGCTTTTAAATTCAGTGTGTCATGCTGACTTCAAAGGCTGAAGCTTGAAATTCTAATATATTACATTCTAATATATTACATTCCTTCTACCCAAAATATCTGTTTCACCACTTCCATAAAATTGAGTGAATACAAATACAAACCAAGTATTTGTCAGATTAAGATGTCAGAGCAGTGGAATTATTCTGAGAGAGTTTTAAACCAAGGGGGATTTTCCCCCCCCAGATCTCACTTAAAGGCAGATAGTTGCAGACTTTATTATAAATAGTCCTATGAAAAAGACTACAAATCATAAAAGATTATGGCAAACAGAGTTATTAATTAGTGCTATCTTAATGTGTGATGGAAAGTAAAGTGGGGATACCAAACAGCAGCGGAGATAATTTGTGTGTTTTGGATGTGGTGACCTTTGGGAAGCTACTCTCAGTTTAAACTGTTAAGCAGGGCAGCAAATTGAGCGTGGTTGCAGATAATGATAAGAATTAAGAGGTGATAGGAAGTGCTGAAGAGCTCAGAGGCAGCCTGAGCTGGAGAGGAGCTCTCTGAGCTGCTCTGGTCACTGAAACAGAACAGGGAGTGCCCAGTGAGCTGGCAAATTCTGCTGAGAAAATGAATAGTTGTATCCTTTCGAGTCATGGGACCATTTCAGGATGCTTCCCAAAGGTTGTAATTGCTAATGAACTGAGCAGCACTCAGCATGGGTAATAATTTATTGGAGACAGCTGCTAAGGACTGCACTCCATAAAAAGAGTCTTGGAGCAGCCAAACAGGCTGCCAGCTTGGATATGTGATATATTTGTGGGGCAAAATGTGCTTATGGCACTAAAGAGGTGCTGCAAGGAGCAAAGATTCAAAAAAAAATTAAAGAAGCTAAAATAAAAAATAAATAAATAAGCCAAATTAGCAACTATGTACCCACTATAAGCAACACCACCCTTCCACATGATTTCACTTGGCATGTCAAATACACCTCTGCTCTAGTTAGTTTTGCTAATATATTTTGCATTTTATGAAGATTTTGCTATCTGCATCCGAGGCAGGAGGTGCCAGATGTTCCTTAGACAGGTACAAAAGTTCTGTTCTCAGCACAGAAGACCAACCAGCAGCTTGTGAGTGTGAAGAACTGGCTGATGAATTTCGGGTTTAGCACAGATTTTGATTGTCTTTTTGCATGGAAGAAGGAAGCAGCAGAATACATGTGGGCACTCAGTGAGTACTGACAGGTCAAACAACTGCTTTGTAAAACAAGAAGAGAAGAGTTAATTGGGGCAGGGAGCTGATTTAGGGGCTCAGAAGATAAGCTGGCTGCAAAGCAGCTCTAGAGCAAACAGAGCAACTTGTGCTTACTTTGCAAATGGAGCTTTTGTAGGTACAAATTTGATCTCATATACTTCTGTCTGTTCAGCAGTGTGACTGAAATCTAGGGAAATATTCAAATTTATATTATTCATGTATATATGTAAATGGAATAATATTTGCCAATGGTAAATTTGAATATGAAAGGGTTATGAAAGTCACTTTCCAGAGTTAGTTTTAACTTCAATGGACATGCTATTAAAAGGAGAATTTTTTAAACTGTTTTATCATGGCCTTTTCAGCACTGCTTTTAGAGGAAAGGTTTCCTTTGACAGGCCAAACTTTCAGGATGTTTAGTGCTGCCTAACACCAAAAAAAAAAAAAAAAAAAGTTTTCTTAAGTACCAAAATAGCTAATAGGTTTTCCTTTGGTACTAACAATCGTGTTTCAATCTGATAATGCATCTTTCTAACAATTCAAAAGGTCATTTCCAAAGTGGCATTTGAAAGAAATGAATTGAGGGTTGAAATCAAGTATGCTTGAGTAATAAAGTTGCCATTCGGAACATCTTGTCCACTTTTGCAGTAGATATTGTTCTTTGTTTAGTGAGCCTTTTATTTCTCCAGCTATTCCTAAAGACCATTGTATCAAAAATAATAGTTTTGTTCACTAAATTATAAATTATTTGAAGCAATAACTATCAAATTGCTACTGGGAGAAGTTCCATAGTGGGTCTTTGAGGCATCACCAGGATGCAGTTAATAACAATTCAGCTTGTTGATGCAATTTCCTTCCCATTTCAACCATAATGTTCTCATTAGGTTTGTTTCACATCTGTGTTAAACCTTCATCTTTTAGGAGACTTCAATTCACGTGCTGTTGTTTCTTTCCCCAGGTGCTTCTCCCAGGGAGTGGCGGTGAGAATGAATGGACACATATCAAACACCCCTCCCGGTGGATATGGAAGTTACTTCCCTCAAATGAAGTAAGGCTATGCCTTTGGCTTGTCCTTTATGGACAGAATGGTGTTGTGCTTCCTTCTTCAGGCTTTCATCTCAGATAAATCTATAAGTAGTAGGTCCCACTGGAATTATGAAATTTTCTGTAGAAGAGTGAGAGGTTTGCAAACCGTGGAACCAAAGTGACAGATATCACCTGACTGCTTTTTGTGTTAGTGTAAGGGAAAACTGTGCTGCTGCAGGGACTCATCTGAAACAGGAAAATAAATTTCTGTAGCCATAACATCCTTATTATGTTACTCAGAGGGGTCTTTGTGTGCCTGAGATGTTTAAGGTTAGCTCTGAGTGAATGCATTTTTATGCATAAAAGATGAGGCTGCCTCTCCCATCTGTGAGAACAGACTGTTTCCCAGTCAGCAGAACTGAGCAGCTGCTACCTGAAAGTGTTACCTTGCCTCAGATAAGAGGATGATCCCTGTATCAGGAGCATGGCACTAGACTTACTCACAACACTAATGAGAATTTGCCTATCTGATGCCAAGGAACACACATTCCTGTATGGATATCTGTGGTGTCTTTTGCTTCTCATATGGTTGTCCCATTAAGGTGAACTCTTATGTCACTCATTCTTGAAACACTTGTAGTCAAATTGTCCTTTCATTTGTGTAAGACAAGGACAATCATTTTAACTTTTTCATTCAAAGCAGTTAAAAGAGATAAAAACAATCAACACTTGTGTACACAGGGAAAAAAAAACCCCAAATTCTACCCAATTCTTTGGCGTAGTCATTATTATTATTATTGTCATTATTATTATCATTATTATAATTGTGCAGTGAGTTAAGGTGGTATTTATTTGTACACCACAACCCAGCTGTGCATGATGAATTAATGCAAACAAAAGAGAGCTCAGAAAGGTCTACAGCCCGAGTGAAACAATCTCCCTCATATTTATGGTGTGGAACAAATATCCAGTGTCATTCCCTCTGTTACTAATGCTGTAGGTTTGTGTAGTCCTATGTAAGGGGAGGGGTTTTTTCCCAGTGCCTGCCAAATACAGAAAATAATCAGAAATGTTTTCTTCCAGTGGCTATGGCTCCCCAACATTTGCTCAGGCAGAGAGGGAGCCGAATTCAAGAACAAGTGCAAAAGCTCTCTATGGTAAGGTGGCGAAAGCTCTCTAAACTTCTGTGCTAAATTGCTGTTTAAATAATGACTGTGATGCCGTGGAAATATTTTACATGTATTAATCTGAAAGTGTATGTACATACACATGGGTATGTCTGTCAACTAAACTAAAAAACAAAGTGATTTCATTCCTACTAAAGCTAACTAGAAAATGCTCAGTTTACTGAGCAGGGTGCTCCCACCTGCTCATATTTCAGGCAGCACTGTATAAAGCATTCATCACAAAGCTCAGAGTGATGCTGCAGCTAAGGCATGCACCAGGGAGAAGGCATTTAGCTGTGCTCTGGGTTTTATTTCTCCTGTACCCCCCTCTGCCTCCCCAGCTTCGTCCCCTGCTAGCAGAAAAGCCAGTTACAATATTCTTCTTCTTTGACAGCAGGATTTAATGGAAATTAGAGTTGGTGAGACAGATTTGGAGTCCTGTTGGCATGCTGTTTCAGCAGGCTCTGTGCTGTCAGATGTGATGTTACAAATGCCTGGACGTTGTTGCACTCACCAACTACAAATGCTAGTGTTTGTCTTGGCTGTACACACTACACACTCCAGCCTAACTCCAAATCATTCTGGAGGAGAAATGTAGTCGTGCTGCTTGCCAGCCAAATTGCAGCATTTTCAGGTCCTCCTCCTCCACTGTGAGCACATCCCACTGATAGCTGTGCTGGTAGTGGAAACAGGAGCAGCAGTGAGGCTGTGAGAAGTTGTGCTTTGTAAATCTGGGCCTGTTGCTAAATGCTCTTTTGAAAGCTGATGAGGCTGGAAGGACAAGGCTTTCCCTGAGAGCCTGGTGCTGTGCTGGACCCCTCAGAGAGCAGCCAGCTCTCCCTCTGTGCATCTTCTGCACTTAACCTGCTGCAAAGCCCAAAGAGCAGTGGCTAGTAATGCAACATCCCAAGCAGTAATCTTTCCTCCCTCCTGTTTTGGATGGAGTGGTGGCTGGGAGTGAGCTCAGAGGTTAGGGGAGTGATGATTTGCAATCTTAGAATCATTTTAGGTTGCAAAAGACCTTTAAGGTTAGCTGTAACCCAGTTAACCCAGTGTTAACCCAGTGCAGCCAAGCCCATCACTGAACCATGTCCCTAAATGCCTCACAAACACATCTTCTAAACACCTCCAGGGACCATGATCCAACCTTTTCTCTGGGCAGCCTCTTCCAGTGCTTGAGAGCCCTTTTGGTGGAAACACTCTTCCTAATATTCAACCTAAACATTGTATGTGAGTATCCTAAATTCAAATTGACTCTTTTAGTGCTATGCTGTGTAAGTCAGTTTCTTGACATAGTGCTGAAGGCAGGAACCAAAACTGAAGAAAATTCTGAGCTGATCACTTTAAAGAGAGATTTCTACATCCTGTGTGGGTTCAGTCAAACTGATGGCAGGAGAATTCTGAGCTGATCACTTTAAAGAGAGATTTCTGCATCCTCTGTGGGTTCACTCAACAAACTGATTGCAAATGCTGACAGAAATAGTAGGTGGCAACAGAAACCAGCAAGAGACACCCTTAGCAGATTTCTTTATGAGCTACTGTGAGAGTGTTGTGATTTCTTTTTCATTTTATGTCATCATCATAATTTTTCAGGAGTACATGGTTTGAACAGTGTGGCAGTATCAGTCTCTTAACTATGCCCGTTAATCTTTGTGGACTTGTAAAATCTCTCTGAGCTTTTTCATTTCAAACATGCTGGGATGGTCATGTGTCAGGAGAAGATGGAGACAAATGAGTAAAATTTGATGTATATAGTGGCATTCTTTTTACTTCCAAAGTACTTAACTGAATTCAGGTATTAGTTGAAAATGCTTGCCATGAAACTTCTGCATGGTGGCTCCTGTAAAAGTGAATTGTAGTCCTTGGTTCCCTTCTGTTGCTGGTGGATATCACAAAACTGGAGCTGCAGTTGCCAGGGGCTGGATGAAATAAAAGAATTGGTTATTCTGGAGCTCCAGGTGGATATGTATTGGCACAGCTTCTAGAGTGGAGTTTGCAGATTTTGCTACTTCTGCTCTGTTTTATACACATAAAGAACCAGGCTGTTGCTATCATCACATACAGGAGCTGGAGAGAACAAGGAGAATACCTAAAATCTTCCTCAGATTCAGGGCAATTTTTGTAATTTTTAGCAACAAAGTTACTATTCTGCTGCATCCCATGTGCCTCTTCCTCCTTGTGATGTTAAATTTTTTGTGCATACTCTCCCAAATGGGGTGGAAAGCAGCTGAATGATATTGGAATTGTTAGTGTCTTGAAAATGCTCATTACAAAGTATTATATTTATCTTTAGTAACCAGCTAAATTATTTTATTTGAGATTCATGGGATTGAAATCCTATAAAGCAGGATGAAGCTATCTTAGCTTGCTTTTTATATTTTGTTATGTATGTATGTTTTAAATGTATGTATATGATTTAGGTCAATACAGAAAGCTCACGTGTTTAATAGATTCACTTATACTGGGGAAAAAAAAGTAATTTTCCTGTAAAAGAAAAACGCACTGTGTTTTTTTTGTTTTACTAAAACGTGACATTAGCAGCAGTCTTTGCCCATAACAAAGTTCCTTTTCTTGGAAAACCTGAGAATCAGTTGGATTAAGTCACCTCTTCCTAACTCTCAACAAGTGAAAATGATACCTGGGCTCCTAAGTGACTACTTGATCTTGAACTCAGTTTCTTCCAAGCACTGTAAAGACTAAATTATTATTATTATTACTATAATTATTATTACATTACTACTACCATTATTATTTTATGTTCATTCTTTAGTTATTGTTATATTAATTATTGTTATTATTTCTTGTTGTTATTTGTGTGCATGTTTATGTATATACAGGCATATATTTATGTCCTGGCATGTAGTTTATGTCTTAGATCCCATTGCTGAGGTGATTCATGATTATTCAGCCCTTCAGTCATCAGACAGAAGGTTGGCCACAGCTCTGTGGGGAAGGAGGCTGGAATATCATTGGTGTTACCAAGAGTCCAGCAGAAAACCAGACTGGAGCCATCACTATCTCTAGTGTGCTGTCTGGTAGCGAAAACTTCCTTGCAATTGCCTTTTTTCCTGTAGGAAATAAGGTGGATCCCTTCCATGAATAATGATAAAAATCAAATAATCCCTTTGTTTTCACTCATTTCCTTCCTGAAATGAGCTGGTTTCTATTTGCATGGCAAATCTCTCTCTGAGCCGTGAGGGGAGGTGCTTTCTGCACATTTTCGTGGGGTTTATTTCATCGTTTGCTTCCTGATCTTTCCATTTGAGAGGGGTTTTGGCTCCTGCTGCCATCTGTTGTTCTTGCATTGGCCCCTCCATCTGCCTGGGCTCTGCCTGTGGGGAGAGCAGCAGCAGCCTGGGGGCTGTGCTGGGGCTGTGCCAGCCCCTGACCCAGCCTGCAGCAGCCTCATTGCCCAGGAGGAAGGAGCCAGGAGCTCACTGCCCACTGCCACATTACTGTGCAGCACTGGACTGGGGGATGCTGCTAAAACTGTCCTCACACAGCACACTGGCACAGTCTGAGGGTGCTGTGCTCTGAGTTTGTGCTCGTGGCTGTGACGAGCTGGAAGTGAAATTTGTGTGGTTGTGCTTTGCTCACGTGGCTCATTCAGAGCAAGAACTGCAGTGCAGCAAGTTCAGGGGAGCCTCAGGCAGCTCACAGGCAGGTAAATGAGTCCACTGAAAGAAGCCATCCATGTAATACACCTGTAGTGTTTGGAATCTCAATTTAATTTGACTATTGACTTCTAAACAACACGCTTCCTCTGACAGCCGTTACACACAGCCATCAGAGAGAAGCTTCTGGCATAAACCTCTGAAAGTGATAGTGTTCCTTTCCTCTGGAAAGGAAAATTGTTTTGAGCTCAGGTTCTGACCTTTGTCCCCGGACGTTTAGGTCACGTCTCCTGCACTTTGCTCTGCCTCGAGCTGATTTTTTTCCAGCTGCTCTGCAATTTATTCTCCAAGGGGATCAGGAATCAGTCCAATGCAGATAGATGGTAGTGAATGAAGTATTGGCCTTTTCTGCTTGATGATGTGTGGAAATATTTTGTGCTGTCACTCCAGGATTCTCAGGACAGATTTTGGGGGCAACTCTCAATCTATGTCCATGTGGATTGCCATCAAATTTCAGAGCAATCTACAGTCCTGTTTATCTGTCTCATGTACTGCCTGGTAGAGTTGTTGACTTTGGTTAAGAGGTTGCATTTTTTTGTTTTGTGGTGTTTTGGATGCTTTCAGAGACGAAAATAAAATCAATAGCTTCCAACATCTGTTTGAAAACAGAAATATGCTACGTTCCTGATGATTGATGAACTCAATAATTTCACAAAACATGAATTGCAGTAATATCTGTCCACATCAGACATCAGGAAGAGTACTGGCTTCTGTGGATCATGTTCCTGTTCCTCTGGAAGCTTTTGTAGCTAGTAGATCTTACATTCAGGACCTATAAGTGAAATGCTGTGCTGCTTTTCACTTTATTGCCTTTGCTTTGTGAGAGATTTTATTTTAATCAAATTCTTCTGGGTTGCATTTGCTATAGATCTTGGTTAAGAATTTAACTTGTGTCTTCTGCCATGATTCTTTTTTTTTTTTTTTTTTTAATTTTACCAGAGGAAAAATCCTTTATGTAAATGATGTGCAGCATATCAGCAGGGTTTGAGCTAGCCTGTTATTAAGACTGCCCAGTACTTTAACTGGTGGATGTAAGAGGCGCAATGAGTAGATTATATAGGAAAAAAACTCAATAATTTTGCTAGTTTTATTCATCTTTTGATAGTTTTATGCATCATATCTGGAAGTCTCTATTGTAGTATTTCACTTCAGCTTCAATAGCCTCTTCATGCATGAAGGACCTGTGAGAAGCTGAGATTGATTGGGAGGATTAGGAGAGTTAAACAGAGCATACAAATCATTATTTTGTTTTCAGTGTCAGGGGTTGACCCCTGCCAGCAACTGAGGACCTCCCCATTTGCTTGCTCATTCCCCTTGTCTCCTCTCTGCAGCAGAATACAGGGGAGAAATGGAAGAGAAAAAACAAAAAACCTGATGGAAAAAGATAAAGATGGCTTAATAGGTGCAGGAGCGAACAGGGAGGAGGAAAGGACTGAATAACACAAAGGGATTTACTCACAACCTTCCATAAGCAGAGAAATGCCCAGACTCTTTGGGCAAGGAGTCTTTGGAACTACCTGCCAGTTTTATTGCTGAGCAAGGATATTAAACAGTATGGAATATCCTTTGTGTCAGCTGTCCCTGCTTTGTCCCCTCTCAGCCTCTTGTGACTCCCAGCCCTCTCACTGGGGAGCAGAATAAGAAATAGAAAAGAGTTTGACACCATTCAGAAACAGTTAAAATATCCCAGTGTTATCAGATCCAAAATTCTCTCCATCCTAGCCAGACCCACTGCATTCAGCACATCAGCAAATTCTGTTTGTCATTTTTTCAATAGCACAGTGTGTGTTCCTTGCATTTGAAGTTTAGGGATAAGTAAAGGGATGTTCTAAGGTTTCTGTTTAACCAGTGAGATTAATATTTATATGTATTAGTCCTATTTGATATGTGAAAGAGTAGAGAGATGGAAGCTACATTTCCAGAAGAATGGCAATGGAAACTCTGTAGGAAAAGTTTCATACAGGTGAAAAAATCAACCTGTGAGAGTCATGTGCTGAGGTCTCTGTGACCTGGAAATGGAAATGCTGAGGTGCTGTAGGAAGGAGCAGCAGTGCCTCTGTCATCTGGGTAGAGCAGACAGAGAACAGGTTTGCAGGCTTTCATCAGTTCTTTCCAGAAGCTCCAGGCACTGGAGCACTTCAGCAGGAGGTGGTGCAGAAGGGTTTGTGTCCTTTCTGATGGCAAGGTGAGAACTTCTAGAGGGTTGTAGGTGGGATCTGGGAAAGGAGGCAAGCACTAGGAGAAAGCAGAGCTTGAAGTTTTATTTTGAGGTGCTGGCAAAAACCATGGGACATGGCCATGCATTCTAGCTGCCAGCCTTTTTATTAACTTTCCTTTTCTTTTTAAAATTTTTTTTCTTCCTCTTTTTTAGTGCTATGTTCATGTTATCATGGGGGGACTATTCTTCCTTCAGTGTGATTCGTGTCAGACAGTGAAGAAAATCATTTCTCAGGGAGCTGTAAGGGAAAGGAGACCCACTTATGAACCATTGGATTGTAATTGATTGGATTTCCACCATGGGAGAATTTAGCCTGATGCCAGGATTCATATTAGAAGATGTATTTTGAAGGGTGAATAATTTCAGGGTGCAGCTGTAGCATCCACCTCCAGATCTTCTATTTCAGTCTCAACTGAAATGTTCTGTTCTACTCTAAATGATAACTTGGGTCTCCAGCAGGTTCTAATTCTCCTTCTACCTGCCTTAAAGAAATAAATTGGTAAATATGAATTGCTCTCAGTGTGGACTCTCAGTTGTTGTGTCCATAACACTTTTTGTTTATTAACATAAACACTCAGTGACTTTTGTTAAATGTAAATTTTATCAAAGTTCTTGTTAATTTACAACATAATAGTAACAAGAACTTCATTGAAATTCACATTAATCTCACCATGACAGTGTGAGTGAAGACTTTTCCATCCTGTCTGGCTGGGAGTGTTGTGCTGCTCTGTGGAAGAGGATCTGCTCATCTGTGCTGCAAATGGTTTTGAAATTCCTGCCTTAACTCAGGACAAAACTTATGTGAAGCAGAATAAGGACCTCCTGCAAAATTTACTCTCTGCTTTTTAATTCCTTTGGAGCCTCTACATATGCCAGACTTTCTTTATCTTTTTTTTGTATATTGTTACTCTTTGTAGCATTTATAAATTTTACAGTGGATGTAAAGTTTCTTATGCTTGCTTAATTCAATAGCATAAAACTTATATTTTTGTTCACCTGAAAGAAGATAACACTCAAACCTGAGTATTTGGCGCATTGTTAATTGAAACAAGTAATTTTTTTTTGTTTGTTCTGTTTTATTTAAAGCATATATTCTTTCTTGCTGAACAGTATTTAAGTATCATTTACAGTCCACAGCAGAAGACTGGTAACTGATCCCCTTAGAGATGCAAATAATTCTGTGGGATTAAACTAGATACTGCTTTTTAATCCCCTTGTTTTAATAGGAACAGATGGACTTTACTTCTTCAGATCATCATCTAAACAAAAAAAGAAAGGTAGCAAATCAGACAGTAGTGCTTTACTGTGTTCTTGGGGTGTGCATGTGTGTGTGCCGTGGTTACAGACAATTGACTGAAAAAATAATTTCAGTAACCTGCTGCAAAAGCAGAAATAGTAGATACAGATGGAATAATCAAGGTTGATCCTCTATCCTGGGATTTCAGAATAATGCATCATGGAAGTAAGACATCTATTTTGAAATATTCACACACCTGGCTGAAAATTCTGTTAATTTGTGAAGTTCATTATTTTGGCTGTTTGCTCTGCACACTTCCCTTGCTGAAGCAAACTGAGCAGCTGCTGCTCAGGATTAGGATGTCCCTGTGTCCTGCGTGGCATTTGTCACCGTGGGAGGGGGGCTTCAAGCCAGTGCTGTATTTCAGAAACTTGCTTTTTGTGAAAATCCCTGAGAAGGGAGGGATGATGGTGTGTTTATAAAATGTGACAAATGCTTCCACAAGCAGCATCTGGAAATGAGGGCACTGCTGTCTTTGCACCTGGAACTCCTGTGTGAAGGAACCCTGGTCACAGGAGAGACCTTTGGAGGGGGGCTTTTATGGACTGCCCACTGCAGATGTCTGTATGTCACACATCATATGTTTGATAGTATTTAGAATTTTTTTTTATTTTGCAAAAATTAACTTAATCTTCTTGTCAACAAAACCAATATTTTTTTACTTCCAACTACTCCTAGTGTGATGAAATTGATGTAATTTGTATGTACATTTTGTATTTTCATCATTTGAAAAAAAAATCAAACCACCTATTTTATGTAAAGATTAGAAATCAAGATTTTTAATTAAATATAGAAAAAATCACCTACTTCCAGAGTTTCCTTAGACCTCTCTCAGTCATGTCGCTACCTACTGACCTTTTCACAACAAAGCTCCTGGTGTTCCAGGTCATGTGCTTAACTGGTTGTAGTGAAAAATCTCCAAAACTTCCAAATGTTGCATTCAATTTTTTTTCACTACAGTTGTAAAGTGTTCTTCAGTATTCATTTAATTCACATTTTGTTGTGTGGGTGTGTGTTGTGTCTTCATCTTGCTTTCCCCTTCCTTCCTCTCCTGGTTTAACGTGAATCTGTTGTACAGAGTAAAAGGCACATAATGTTTCTGGTTTTGCAGCATTGTGTGTTGTTAGCTGAAAAATATTCCTGTTTAGAGATATGTTGGTGTGTGTGTATTTCCATGCCTATTTCTACGTTAGCACTTCAGAGAATTGATTACTTTATGAAGAAATAAAGGATGAGTCAGGTCTTTTTTTTTGTTTGTGCCTTTGTCTTCTTGCAGATTTAACATGAGAATTATTTGTATATGTCAGAAAATACTTCTGCTGTTATCACACAGCTACTACAGTGGCAAGCCAAAGATTGTGACACTCAGGCTTCCCAAGGCAGTGTTTGCAGCCAGAGCCCTGCTCCCCTCTGGTGCCCTGACCCACTGTTTAAGTGGTTTTTGTGGGTGCCACCAGCTCTCTGCTAACAGTGCTGATGTAAAATTGGTCCTTGTGCTGGACCATGTGGGGGTGGAGGTATTTTCTGCTGAAATACAGAAATTAACCACAGCTTATCTCCTCTTCTCATGTACACAACTTATCCAATGTGTCTCTGAGAAACAGTCAAGACACCAGGATGAGGCATTGAAGGAATTATAATACTAATTCTTTGTTTTCCTCCCATCTCCAGAACAAAGAAAGAATTATGCACGAGACAGCATCAGCAGCATATCTGAAACGTCACAGTACCATGTGGAGGTGAGATGAGGGTGATACACCAACTGCAGCTCTCAGTTACATGTGGTTATTTTTGCCTGTGTGTTTTTTTGAGCGTATATAAGCTTGAAGGCACAGGCATCTTCCAAAATATCCTCCCAGCCTGGGGTCACTTCAGAACAGATTACACTGAAATGTCTCAAATTCTATAGCTTTGCCATAATGAGCTGAAATCTGGATGTAGAAGGATGTGAGCAAAGTTTTGTGTAGTTTGGCAAACAGTCAGGACTTCTCAACAGGGCATGGATTCAACATCTTGTGCTCCCCTGTCTCCAAACCTGGCTCCTTGCAAAGATGAGGCAGAGCTGAATGATGCTGTGCTGCTGGCAAGACACACTGGGTGATATTTAAAACTAATACCCTGATCAGATCTAATCAGCAGAGCTATTAGAATATTCATAAAGCTCTGAGCATTAACCCCCCAAGCCCCAGTGGGTGGAATACGTGTGGTTAAATACATAAATACATTCTGCCTGCACAGATTCTGTCCCAGTGTGAAGAGCAAAGTGTGTGACTTGCTGTCTTAAGCTGCTTTGCAGAATTACTGCATGCTGCTCTCATATTTTAAATATTCAGCAGGGTAAGCCTGAGTGCCTCTGTGCCGGCTGTTAATCCCTCTGGAGTGCAGTGCCTCCTTTTGTAGCCTTACTTTGGCTCAGGCTTTCTCCTGGTGCCATCAGACCACTGTCATGGCTTAAGCCAAGTCTTACAAACACCACAGATTCTCAGCTCCTTTTGGTGGGTTTTAAATCATCTGTGAATTTTGAGATCATATGCATAAAACTCCTAATTTCTTCAGTCCTATGATTGGAAATTAATACATGTGTTGGTTCTAATTGATTGTCTATTTTTGTGTGGTTTCTTCATAACAGTTTTGGTCCTGTACTGGCATAGCAATTAGTACTTGCATTTGGAATCTAAGCATTCCTGGGTAAGCAGCCAGTACAGAGTTTGTTTCACTTTACTTCTTTTAAATACTTTGATTATATGCAGCTTACACCTACTTTCTTCTTTGTAATTACCATGTGCTGTTATCCTGTAACAGAAGAAAGCACAGTTAATTCTTTTTTATTACTTTTATTTCTTAGTTATTTGGAAGACAGATATGCAGGCATACATTAAACGTGGTTCAGCTTGAATGAGTGTCACCAAATCCTCAATTAGAAAGTGAAGGTGCATTTATGCTTGAACAAAATGAAATAATTTTGTGGGTTTTCTTGCACAGTTGGCACACTGAAGGAGAAATTGCCACAGCCATAATGACAGGGAAGCTAACTGAGGTGATGTTTGTGAGGCACTGTTCAGTTTCCAGGCCGTTAATTGAGTCTGGAGAATATTCCAAGCTGATGGTGAGCAGAAGTAGTTACTCTTTTCTACTGTGCTGCACATAAAAGTGACCAGCCCATCCATAAGGTATCCCAGTCAGGTGCAAGCCCATCCTGGTTGCCACCAGCAGGCTGCTGGCAGCTCGGGAAGAGATGAGGACACTCCAGGTCAGGGTGCTGGTGGAGCCACGTTGGCAGGGAGCTCTTGGAAAGCTTCTGCTGGCACCTCCTGAGTTCAGCTTGCCAAGAGAGAGACAGGTTTTCACTCCCCAAGAAAGCTAATTAAACCTCGTGGTTTAATTCTGGCTTTGATACCTGGAGGATGTCAGAATGTGCCTTCAAGTCTAACAGCTTACAGTAGTGAGGGAATGACAGTGGGCGTCAAAAAGCAAGCTACAAAAAGAAGTTGACTTAAAGTGACATTGTGGACTAAACAGCCTCCCTCATGTCTTAGAGGTGGGCTCTGTCACGTACAAAGGCACTTTTATTCATGAATAATTTGCATTGCTACTTCCTGACAATTTAAATACTGACACTCCTGAACAATAGGGAAAATTGCAATCGTAATTTCTTTTAAATGTACGTCTTACTCACCAGCACTTGACCACCTTTGTTCTGGACCGAAAAGAGGCAATGATTACAGTGGATGATGGGATAAGGAAGCTGAAATTGTTGGATGCCAAAGGCAAAGTGTGGACTCAAGACATGATTCTTCAAGTGGATGACAAAGCTGTCAGTTTGGTGGACTTGGAATCAAAGGTAAGGGCTGTGAGTGACAGGCTCATTTTCAGAGAGAGAGAAAAAGGGAGCAAGCAGGAAAACCATGTATGTGAGATTGAGGATTTTAATTAGCTTATTATCACTTTCCCTTTTTAGCTCCTGCAGTTTTTCTGAGATCAGGACACTGTATAGTAAGGTGGTATTTTGTGTTTTCTTTTTTTCCCTCTGCTGACAGAATGAACTGGAGAATTTTCCTTTAAGCACAATTCAGCATTGCCAAGCTGTGATGAATGCATGCAACTACAATTCAATTCTTGCATTAATATGTAAAGAACCAACCCAAAACAAGCCTGATTTGCATCTTTTCCAGTGTGATGAAGTTAAGGTAAGATAACAGGGGAGATCTGCTATGACTTGTTTGAATAGGGGAGATTGTATGAATTGACCAGCACAGTGGATAGAGACAAATGAGCTGATTCATAGAAAATAACTCTGTACTTCTATTCTTATAAAATTGCTATAAATTTAATGCACTTATGATATCAGCACTACTTATAGTATGTTAGTAAATGTAGTGTAGTATGTATTGCAAAGGAGTAATCTAGTATTTAAGCTGAATCCTTAGTGCATGTTCAATTATGTCCTTACTGTAAATATTGGGTTTTGGACTCCATAGCTGCTAATTTAGGCTTACAAATGTATCAAGCTCAGGAAAATGTCTATGGCTTGCCTTCACACTTCTGAAAAATCTGGTGTAAAATCATTTGAGTTATTTCAAATTTTTTTTTGTAATCTGTAAAGATCTTATCAAAGCCCTGAGTCTTTTACCTACTCTTTCTGCTCATTTTGTCACTGAACAATTAAACATTCTCTACATTCTCACCTCTCTGCATCTCTGCTCTGCTGGAAAGATCTTGAAAGGGAAAATATTCCTGGCAGGAGGGGCAAAACTAGGAAAGAGATTGCTTGTCTCTGATGAAAATATTACCTTCAAGTGTAAATTATTTTTTAATGTATTCTGCATTACTTCTTTATTTCTAAGGTTATACATTTTAAATCTCTTAGTTATTCTCTGTAATTCCAGTTGATAATTTCATGGGGATTTCTTAATTCCTTTGTAGTAGTTTGTATTATTGTTTTGAAACAACAGATTGTTAATCACACTGTGTAACAGTTTTGGAATTAGTGTGGTGAGAGTGGTGTGAGGATGATTAATTATTGTGGGATTTGTTGCACAGAATTTGCTGTTCTAAAGGAAAGTGGGATCCTGTCAGAAGTTCAAGGGGTATTGTGTTAAATATTGGAGGTGTGTTTGGACCCACCTTCCCAATGTGTAGAGTTGGTCTCTTTTTATTTTTCAAGTTGTTCCTCTGTGTACATATAAAAATGTAGAGTACATAAGCTTGACTTGGAAGTCCAGTATCTCCCTTTATTTTGAAGTATTGTTTGATTCTGAGGCCATACCCTGCGTTTTTTTCCTTACCCATGAAACTTTTCTGATTTTGGAAGTTTAGGTCTTTGTTGACATTTTATAAACACGAATAAAAAATTTAAATAGTAAATACTGAGAGTTTTGGATTATTGGAATTATTCTGGGTTTGAGTTCCTCTGGTCTCCTAAAGTTTTTCTCTATTAATTCTATAAACTGAAAGTATCACAACTATTCTGTAGTGCAACCCATTATAACCTGAAAAATCCCATAATGCCCTTGAATCCTAAATTCAGCAAAGCCTTCTGATCCTAGCAGAAGTTGCATATTCCTCCCAAAAGGGTACACACTTCTGCATGAAGAGGGTGCTAGGAAAGACATGGTCCGTGCAGAGTGAGCCAGACCTTGTCAGAATTGGGCTTTGACAGCCCTTGTACAAAATTAATTTGTCAGCTGAAGATACATAACAGCATTCTAAATCCTGTGAGAAGCCATGACCTATTTAATGCAGGATCTATTAAAACAATGCTTTAGATGTGCATCAAAATTTCACTTGTGGGGCCACTGGTGGAGGCACAGTGCAGTTGTGGAGTGGCAGGAATGTACAGAGCAGGGAATCTTCTGAAAAATTCATCTTGTGTTGCAAAGAGAAATTGGAGGCTGCCATTATTTCTGAAAGGAAATTGTTTTATTGTCATCTGCGAGTTAGTTTCTTCACGCTTATGCTGCTGCCATTTATAGTAGTTTTGCTGCTTCTATATTTAGTAGATTTTCTTTTTATAGTCTGAGACAAACAAAATACTTAAGACAACCAAAATTTCCATATGCATTGGGAAAAAGTAGCTTCTGCAATAGTGGTTGACTTGAGGTAATTACAGCTGTTCAGACAAATTTGGTGTCTAGATTACGTTCTTGTGTGATGATAATGCTTGAGCCTGGAGTAGTGACAAAAATACCAACTCCCAGATTTTGTTCCTTGTTGTTGTTGTTGTTTATGTGTAAAATAAATTGTCCCAGTGCTTTTAAATAAATGTGATTTGATAAGGTATTCTCTATCTAAAGTGAGATACTTATTTCAAACTTCTGGATGCAGTAGCTGATTCCTGATGTTTTCTGCCCCTGTCTCCTTAGGCTACCCTTATTCATGAAGATATTGAAAGTGCAATCAGTGACAGTAAAAGTGGGAAACAAAAGAAGAGGCTTGAAACACTGAGGTAAAAATCCAACTTGTTGGCATCAAATAGTGTGACAGCTTTCAGAAGCTCTCCACGTCGGCCTGCTGTCTTTTGGGGTTTTTTGGGGGGCTTGAGCTTTTTTCCTTCTAGCTAATAATATACTTCCAAAGCCATGTGTATTAAAGCCATATCTTGCTTTAATAGTTTTCTCATCTTCTGTCCATTTATAGTGGCAGTCCTACCTTTCCCAATTCTGCCTTTGTGATGGGAACAACTGAGATGAATTCCACTTGCCAGAGAATGTCAGTTGATGTCTCAGTTCTGCATATGGGTCAAGTAGTACAGAATTTAAATTTAAAAACTCAAATTCCCCGTAACTCCAAGTAAATAAGATTATGCTAAAAGCTTTTGGGATCTGAAGATGTTAAATAAAACAGCAACTGAGGATTCAATAATCTTCCTGCCTGCCTGTTTAACAATGCTGAAGACTTCTTGTTTCCCTGGTAGCAAAATCTTCTCTGCCTGTTCAAAAATCTGGGGGAAAGAATCTGTTTGGTTCAGAGAAGATGAATACAGAAATGAGATGTAGCAAACACAGGCATAAAAGCAAAGGCACAAATATATTAAATACTGAATGGTGATGGTAGTAGCTTGTAAGAAATTCAGTGTGTAACTGCATGCTGATAGTAGCAATAATAATTGTGCTCAGATAGAGAAGTCTCTGCTGGACAAAAATTAGAATGAATGTATAATAGTTCTGGATACCTGTTAAATTCTGGTGTGCAAGTTATGAAGATTTCCTAGAGCAAGGAGCACTCCTAGAAAAACCAAAGAGAACCCAAACTGTGTCTAAGTCTATTTGCAGGTTTAAAATGAAATAAATAGACTTTACCATTTGTGGAACTGTTGCAAACCAGGTATAAGCACTGAGAGGCACTCCAGAGGGACTCAAACACATTGGATGTGCTGGGAAACTAATGAGGTTTAATTGGGGAAAGGATGTAGGTCAATACATCTGCTGGGACAAATAATCTGACATATCAGTCTCCCAGGGCTGTGAGGCCCAGGGGTCAAACGTGGGTGACAGCTGAGCCCTGGCTCCCCCCTGCTGGCTCCTGTGCCTGCTGGCTTTGGGTCACAGGGAGAGACCCTCCTGCCCCTCTGAGGGTCTGGGGCATTGCTGAGGTGCTGTCAGGCTGTTGGTGAGTGAAAGGGGGTTAGAGAAAGGAAATGCGAAGGAAATTGTTTGTTGTTGTTGTTGTTGTAAGCTGTTCAAAGCCCAAACAATATTTGATGTTTTGTGGTCTTGTTGTTGTATGCTGTGAATGAAATGAGCTTATAAAAGATGAATTTAAGGTGGAGATCTAGTTTTTAAATAGAGCTCTGGGGAAGGAATGGGGGAGAGATGTATGACAGGAGCTACTGTGACTTTTTTTTTTTTTTAAATGTTGGTATCAAGCTGCCGAATGAATCCAAAGACCTCTTTCCTTACAGAACTGGAAAATCGCAGGTGGGAACATTGATAGGTTCGTATCAAGACAGGATGAAAAGGGTCCTGTTACAAAACAGATCAGCCAGTGAACTTGGTTTTGTTGGTAGGGTTTTAAGCAAAAAGTGGTTCACAACTGGCCAGACTTAGAGGTCTAGATACTTGATCTGTGATGGCTGAAAGGTAGGTTCAAATCTTCTAATTTTCTCTCTTACAAAAGAAAAGTCCCACCCTAACATGCTGGTAAAAATGCCACCTAATAAGCCCAAGCCACTGAATTTATCTGTGTAAACAGGCAGGTCTGGTCATGTTCTTGGGGATTTCCCAAGTGACAAGGATTTGCAGACTCCACATGGAGTGGGTTTCCTGCTGTGTTCAACATATTTAAACACCATGGTCTTGAGGGCTGCTTACACAGCACAGTCCTTGTGAAGCCTCCTGGTTTCCTCTGATCAAGCACTAGAGAACAGAACATTTTTCCTTCCAGTGTCACTTGTCAGGATTGTTATGGGTTTAGGTCTTCAAAGAGCAGGGCAATTGTTGGCTGCTGTAAAGTTGTTTATTGTAAAGGCACATTCTCAAAAGACAAAGAGTCCCAGGTGTTAAGGTCCACACTAAAAGCTTTTGGCATAGAGTCCCAAATAGAAGTAAAGTCCTGGGCAGAGGCAGGAGAGCAGTTCTCTGGTACAGAATCCTGGGTGCAGGCAGAGGCTGCAGCCTGGTACAGAGTCTGGAGAGGCAGATGCTCCCTGGCCTTCTTCTGTTCTTTTCTTCTTGTTCTTCTTTCTTGTGGTGGTAGTGATGATGATGATGGTGGAGGAAAAGAGAGCGAGAGAGCTCTCACTCCAATATATGGATTCTTATTTACAAATTACCCAATGACCTAAAAACAAGAATCTGAAGCATTTCTTCTAAACCCATTAGAATTCTAGTTTATAATACCAAAGTTTATGCATAACTTGTGCATATAGCCTATCTGTTCTATCTGAAGAATGTAAGCAATATTCTTACTGGTTTTTTATTATGTCTAGAACTATGTTTTTGAGCTCTCACTGCAGCTTGTTTTTGAAACTTGTTTTTTACACTAGATTCTACGGCTTTTGCTCTTTTAGGCGCTTAAACCACATTCTTACTTAAAACTAGGATTTATACTTCTACTTCATATGTATGCATATTAATAACATTTCTACTTAGTTAAAACTAAAGCTTGTGCCTCTATTTCATGTCTGTGTTAATGTATTTTGATAGATTAATATAAATAGTTTATTTTAATTTCTCTAACGGTTTTTGACCTCTCTCTGAGGAGCTCAGAGAGGCCCGTGTTTCTCACACCCCCCCGCCCTGTGGGCGCTCTCCTCTGCTCTGCTCTCCCTGCAGGATGATCTCCAAAGCGGACGGA
>JANRGV010000073.1:68321174-68335707 GCA_024734035.1 Alethe castanea
ATTCAGTTAAGTCTTAAGCACGGAACAGAAATGCTGAAGAACAAAGTATCAGTGAAAAATTAGAGGCACTAGTATTTCCCTCGCTATTCACTAATGAGGTATTATTAGTTACTAACAATGCCTGCTCTCCTAGGGACAGACCAGTGGCACATGAAGAAAGCTCTTCAGTCAACCATTAAAAAAATATTGCACTTACTTTAACCTTAAGCCCAACCTGCACAGAAAAAAAACAAACATGAAAAAAATTAACCAAAAGTACCAAACAGAACCCCAACACAATGGAGCAGTCTATCTTATAGTGTCTTTTCCTTCATGTTGTTTAGCTGAATTTGGTCCAGTATTTAAAAAAAAGTCCAGAAATGAAACAGTTCAAAAGACACGGCAGGCTCGTTAAGGCTTTGTCTCCCCAGTGCTTCAGAAAGGTAAAAGTTTCTTTCCCTCATTGTCCATGCACTGCAGAGCAGTGGTCTCTTGTGGCACAACACCTGCCCATCAAACCATCAACAAAAAAAATCAGAAGCCAGGGAAGATGGGTGTGCTTCATGGTCTCACCTGCAACCAAACAAACAGAATGCTTTAGAGCAAAGAAAACAAAATAAATACAGTTTTTAGCATTTGTTTACAGGCTGGGTCACCAGTGCAGGCACTCAGATTAGACAGTAACCCACCCCAAGAAGAGGGACAAGGAGGCAAACTGGGGGTGCTTGACAGGGATGATGCACACAGGGGTTAACAAAGGCACATGTGCAGCACACACACACACAGCAGGCACGGCTGGAGCGCTTGGAAAGCAGCTTGTGCCAAAGTCTGCAGCTTCCTGCTCCACCAAAAGGGAATATTAAGGTTATGGCTGGGTTTTTGCTGCCACCTAAGGAACCAATGCAGCAGCTTGAAGAGCAGTGACACACGTCCCTACAGCTTGTCCCCACCTGCAAACCTCGTGGTCACAGCCACTTTTTTTCCTCAGCATGGTGGTCAGTGGGAAAAGAAGACCAGCCCTTCACTTATGCTGCTGGTGGTACCAGCTTGAGAGCCTGCTGGTTCTATGATTTTAGATTTATGAAAAAAATTCTCATTGTTTCACGCCAGAGCTTTTTGGGCACCAACTCAGTCTCCAGCAGAGCATCCCCAAGCCTCTGCTGGCCTTGGTAACCAGGCAAAATCCTTTTCTTGACAAGTACTGAAGATATTGAAGTTCTCCCTCCCTGTGAGCTTTGCAAGGTGTGTTAGGACAAGTGGCAGGGAATGGTTAAATGGCTCCTCAGGAGTTTGGATTCCATATAGCTTTATAATAAAAGCTAAAACCCAAGGCACCATTTTAAACATAACTGAGCCCATATTTTCTCGCAGTGCCATGGAAAGGATAGTGGATTATTTACTGGATTTCTCCCTCACTCTCCATGTGAACGTGGGAGAGGAATAATAAAAGCCCCAAACTGCCTTACCATCTGTGACTCTGAACTAGGACTTGCTGACGTTCTCATATATGACATCACTGATGCAGAACTGCTGCTTTTTCTTCTGCCACATCAGCTGCACGCACTGGTGAATAAAAATGTACTGTTCCTAGAAGAAAAGATCAAATAAATGGGCATTTTTTGCACCTCAGAAAGCATGACAAAGACCCAACTAGTGAAACTGTTTGATGGTTCACAGTAACAACCTTCACAACTCCCTATCTCTCACCTCAGCCCCTTACAATGTAGACTGAAAAATCACTTTTTTTTTTTTCATTTCCAGAAGCTAGTTGATGTCACTGTAGGTTTTCTTCCTCCTCTCTTTTCCCTGCTACAAGATTTTGCTTTGCTCGTCATTCAACAAACTTTGGCAACCAACAATCTGCACTTCCAAGTGCATGGAGGGTGCCCACTCTTACTGTGTGTCTAACCAAGCAAGAGTACAGCAGACATGAAATAGGAAATCTTTCCCTTATTACCAGGGGAACTGGAAAGGTTTAGATGCATAAAATCTGCTTTGAATTAAGAATTTGTGATATTTTTTTCCCCCTCCAATATATATTGTCTATATATTTTTCTCTTAAAGCCAGAAAAAGAATTGCCCAGTAGATATTTGGGAAGGGAGAGGGGCAAGGAGGGTCCCTGGCAGACTCACAATCCTTTTTTGTTTGTTTGAAATTCCATTGTGTCATGTACTCCTGTGCTTGGCTGGATGATACCAACATGATGCTTGAACAAGGCTGCCTGATACTGACATCATTTCATTAGTCCCCTGAGCAAGTTCAGCTCTTTACAGTGTGGTTTGAAATTTTCATATGCTAATCTCTTCTAATGTTTGCATATTAATTTTATAGAAGGTGAGAATAACTCATTTGCTCTGGCAGACAGTGAGATTGCAGACACATCATGAAACCCACCTGTGGAGCAGATTAATAATGTGACAATACCACAGTGAAGATGAGAACTTGATTATAATGATTCACAGTGGTTTTGTCAGGGGGAACAACAGTCATGAAGGGGTATGAAGTGGGCACAACAATACTGTCACAGTGCTGAAGGGAACAGATCTTACCTCTGTCTGCACCATGGACATTCTGTAGGACCTCATGTCCGACACCAGGCCCAAAATATCCACGAACTCATGGTCACGGATGTGCTGCAGGAGCCGGTCCAGGGCTATGAACGTCCCCGTCCGTCCCACGCCAGCGCTGCAACACACACACATCACCTCATTTCAGCCTCTGCTGGGGGCACACAGAGCAAAGGGCTGCAGTCCTGCAGCTGTACCAATCACATATAACCCCTCTGAGGTCAGGCAGGGGTGATCTGTGGGATTTGCTGGCACAAAACCCATCGTGCGTTGATGGGGCAGCGTGGATGAACTCACACAGAGCAAGCACAAGCTTCACCCACCCTCAGCTCTCTGCTGTCACTGCTCCCCTCACAGCCCCTGTAACCCCAGGGGCTGCACCAGAGCTCCAGAGCCCTGCTCAGCAGCAATGGGTGCCCAGGGACAGCGGGGCCACACCTGCAGGATCAGCTCCACAGCTCTTGGCTTGCACTGCTGCAGTTTGTGCTCAAAGGACAAGCCACCCAGAGGAGTCTGCACTCCAGGGCTTCTGCCTCAGGAGCATGAGACAGAAATAGCACCACACAGCCAAAAATCTTCATTTTTCCAAAAGGGAGGCTTAGCAACTAGAAAAAATACACAGCTTTCATTTAGTGATTCTCATGCGTGTACAATTTTTGCATTGTAATTTCACATGTGATGTTTAAGTCAGATTTCACTGAGTGCCATGTTAGATGTTTTACAGGGTTTCTTTTTCTTTCTTCTGATTTGTCATACTTTTTCTGAGAAGCCTTGAAAGTGTTTGCAGTAATGTTTAACAGTTCATCTCAACACAGTTCAACATAATTGTCTCAAAACAGGTTTCTATTTTGGTTTTTGTTGTGTTATTTTCTCAAATATGACACATACAATGGAACTTCCGAGGTGTTAATGGGACAGATTAATTTTAACTGAATAAATTAATTCTGTGCCTTCTTTAACTCTGAGAACAATTGCTACAGGAGTTGATCAATACATTCTTTCTTTGCCCCCCCTACTAATTTCATAGCATTGTTACTTTTAATCCATGTCGTCTAAGATGCACAGTGTAGTCTAAAAATACTATCTGAAAATATCCCTCTTTGCTGCTAGAAGAATCCTCACTGTAAAACAGAAAACACTGCAGCTGTTGCCCAGCTCTCTGATACTCACTTCTGTTCCTTCCCAGAACAATTAAGCAGTAAATACAGGGTTTGATTTCATAACATTGCATATAAATCTCTCCCCTGGCTAACTGAGCACTTTTTTTTGATACTAAGACTCACAGAACAATATCCTCTATGAATTTCTCCACGAGGTTACAGGGGAGAGCTGCATAACACTAAAACACCAGAGAGAACCATCTTCAGCCAACAGGTGAACAGAACCCCAAAATCTCTCCATCTCGTGGTTTCCCGACCTATTTAATGCCACACCTTGCTCCTCCCTTTTTCCTTTCAGCATTTACCTGCAGTGTATGACCATGGGGCCTTTAGCCTTGGCTGCTTTCTGCCTGACCATCTGCACAAACTGGAGGATGCTCTCGGCGGCGTTGGTGGTGGGGACGCCGTGGTCTGGCCAGGCGGTGAAGTTAAAATGCATCACATCCTGCACCTCGTCAGCCTGCTGGCAGAAACAGAGCAGCAGCACGTTCATGGGGCTCTAACAGTGCCATCACACTCAGTCACACACATGGCTTTGCTGCCACTTCGTGGTTTTCTTTTTTTCCCCACACACAGCCTAAAACACTGAAGCCAGCCGAAAAACTGGCCGAGAACAAACATGCTATTGAATAACAAAGTGTGGGGGGGATATCAGGCCATCATTATCAAAACAGTATCAACTTTCTACTTCTGGATTTGCAATTTGCTTTTTGCTTTTGTCCCGGTGATAGCTCCATCTTATTTTGCTTTTAAATCAAGAACTATTGCATTTTTCAGCTCTGGGCTTTTTTCCTCTTTTTATTCTATTCCCTCTCCTTTTCCCATTTTGCTACAGATAAAGAATAACACTGTTGGCAAACAATCAAGCCTGGACTCTTGAGGGATTTTCTTTTCAAGTTTTAAAGGAAAAAACAAAAACAAAAAACCCCCCAAAAACCAAACAAACAAAACAAAAACAAACAAACAAACAAACAAACAAACAACCAAACCAAAACAAAAAAACAACCCCACAAAAAAAAAGGGAAGAAAAAGCATTACCAGAGGAAACATTTCAGGGGGAAAAAAGAAAGTACAATGCTAAAAATTCTACTGGCTTTAGATGAAGTAAGATCTTCAACACCACACATAACATCCTGGATCAGTGGTGAATTGCCAGAGCACAGCTTTTTCCACATCCCCTCCATATCCCTAAACATTCCTTCATGAGGTGGTGCTGGCAATGAACTGATGCAGGAAGCAAAAGCAAAAAGAAACATCTGAAAGTCTGGGGAGCTTTCATTTGGACTCCACATACTCTCACATTTGTTTCAATATTTTATAGGTAGACATGGTTATTGCAGAATTGCCCTTTTGAAAAATATTTTCAATTCTTCCATTGGTATTTTCAAGTTTTGAATAATTTATGGCAAGAAGGTGTGCTTGAGATATAGAAAAGAAGAAATTCATACATTTGCTGTCAGTAATTATTGGTACCACAGAAGTGTCCAGAGCTCTGGTACACTTTGCTGAGAAATTCAGAGACAACAATTTTAGGGGAAAGTTTTGTGATTCCATCATTTGCCTGCGTGAAGCAAGGGTAAGGACATGGATCTCTCTTAGATGTTTTCTGCTGAATGCCAGAAATGGACAAAAGTTAAAGAGAAGGCTGGTCTGAAATGACTCCTGTCCCTGGGCAGGGTTTGACTCACGTAGCTGATTCGGAAGCTGCGATACACCCAGTCCGTGTGCTCCTCCTCACTCAGCATCTCCACTGTGATATCCCCATAGGCAACAGGATCTTCTGTAAAAGGCCAGTAATGGTCACATTTCACCTGAAACAGAGGGAAATCCAGGCATTTTTCTATAAAGATACACATACAGAAAGTAGCACACGCAAAAGGACGTAGAACCTCAGGTTCAGCAATGCCTACACCACTGTTCACTTGCTGCTGCAATAAGAGGTAATTTATCCTGCAATGACTTTCAGTCTGACCACTCCCATTTAATTGTGGCATCAGCTATATTTGGTTTTCAGGACAGTGAACAAGAGAAAAAGACTGCCTTTAGTTATTCTTCCTGATATAATAGGTCTAAATGGAGCAAAACATCCATATAAACCCCCAAAATTATGTTCTAAATATTTCTATTACAATATCAAGGCAAAATGTAAATGGAGAACTTGCATTTTTTAATTATTTAAACTTAAAAGAGCAGAATCACAGAAGGCCTGAGGTTGGAAGGGACCCTTGGAGGTCCTCCTGTTCAAGCCCCTCTCCTCTCAAGCAGTGTCACCTAGAGTCAGCTCTAGTCCATGCCCGGGTGACTTTGGAATATCTCCAAGGATGGAGACTCCACAAGCTCTGGGCAGCCTGTCCCACTGCTCTGTCCCCCTCACAGTAAATAAGTATTCCCTGACTTCAAAAGGAATTTAATGTGCTTTTTTAATTTGTGCACATCACCTCTTGACCTGTCAGTGTTACCACTAAAGGAGTCCCTCGTCTCCATTCCCTCCCATCAGCTCTTTGTACACAGTAACAAGATCCCTGGAGCCTTTTCTTTTCCAGGGTGAGGAGTCCCAGCTCTCTCAGTCTCTCCTCATGTAAGAGGAGAGGCTTCATAGTAAGGTCAGAGGAAGTAAAAGGGCAGAAAAGGTCCAAGGAGGTCAGGGGTCATCAAAGAAGTTCAAAGAGGGTTGAGGAAGGTTAAAGAAAGTCAGGGAAAGTCAAAGCAGGTCAAAGCAGGACTGGGAAGGTCAGAGGAGGTCAAAGAAGGTCAAGGAAAATCAGGGAAAGCTGAAGGTCAGGGCAAGTCAAAGAATGTCAAAGAAGGTCAGGAAACGTCACTGCAGGTCAAAGATCAAAAAAGGTCAGAAAAGGTAAGAAGGAGTCAAAGAAGGGCAGAGAAGTTCAAAGCTGAAGAAGGTCAGGAAAATTTGAAGAAGGTGCAGCAATTCAGGGAAGGTCCAAGAAGGTCATGGTCAAAGCAGGTCAGGGAACATCAGGCAGTGTCAAAGAAGCTCCTGAAATGGGAAAGCAGATGCCATTCCAGGACTGGTTGTGGTGCTGCCTTGTGATCAGAAACCATGCAAAACATTCACTCAGCATAAAAGAGCTCTTTTTTTCAGAGTCCTTTCTTTGACATCACGTACAAGATTTTGTTCCATACCCGTCTTTTCTCATTGCACTGAGTGAGCATAACAATAATTTGGGATTTTTGCTGGAGAACCATCTTCCAAAAATCATTCCTAGTTTCTGGCAGTGGTCCTTGGGTTGCAATGTATTCCTGGGGTGAATTATAACCCTAAAAGACAAAGAGATAGGTTGTGCTTACCAACATAGTTAATGCTTCAGAATATGTATTTTTCATATCTTTTTTAGCTTCCTCAAGTTCAATTTATATTTCTAAAAGTGATTTCTAATATAAATAAATTAATTTTGTGTATTTATTTTGTGATGACAATTAGCTAGATTTTGATGCTCCCAAAGTACAAGCAATCTAAAATGAAGAAGGTGAAGCTATTTCCACACAAATCATTTGCCCGAAGAGCAGAAAAGGCAACATTAAAAAAGCAAGTAGCAAGAACCCTAAAAGAAAGTTGCAGCTCCTTCCTGATTATGTAATTTTAGGGTTAGTTATAGGCATAAACCCAGTTACAGATGCTCAGTCTGCTTGTCCCAAGCAGTGATGTGGTGATTTTCAGTCACCGGTGTCAATGGAACAGAATTATATGCACATGTTTAGGTCATAAGGCCTTAAATTAATAAAGTATTAATTAGAATTCTGCTTAAAATAATAAAGATGTTGAGACAGTGCTCTTAACAGATGCCAGGATGCTTCATATGCATGTATTCCCTTTCCTATACCTGTCAACATGATTTTAGTTGGATTTAGCTGGAAAGACTTCTTTCTCATCTCCAAAATCAAAAGACTGTTATTAAGACTATAATAAAAGACCACAGAATGACCCTTTTGGCATCTGTTAAAACCATATTTGCTGAGGTTGTATCATCCAAATTGCATTTGGAATGTTATTTTATAGTCCTAGCAAGAGCAAAAAATACATCCAACACACAGCATGATCCCATGCAAATTGGACAATTTCTGTGCCACCACTGCATGTGGTTCATAAAATTATTTGTGATTTGGGAGCACTTTCCACAAATGGCTTCCTCCAGACTTCTCTGCAAATCATCTTAATCCCAGTTTTTGCACTACACCATTTGCTGCCTGGTCTGCATGGGTTATATCTGACCTTGGGGACAAATCCCTGTTAGCACAGGGATAGACCACCCCTGGTTTCTGTGTTTGGAGGCAGGGAATCAGTGGAGAACTGATAATTAGAAAAAAAACCAGCATTAACATCATGTGCTTCCATGTTTCCATGAAACACGTTTTCATGACAACATCATGTTTTCCCAGTTTCCATGGTCAGCACTGTGCCGTAAGCAGAACTAAAGAGATGCAAAGCAGAACTGAACAACTCAAAAGGACAGCTGCTTAAGGTCCTGTTATCCACAATCCCATGTGACAGAACTTTCCTGAGTTGTGCATCCTGGAATGTTTTTCTTTCCTGATTCGCTGCGAGCTCAGTGTGCAGTGTGTGTGCTCAAGTTCGTGACAGACATTTGGCTCAGCACTGCACACTTGGGCAATGCCAAAGGGAACAAAAGTGGCTCCACTGACTCATCCAAGGGCTCCTCCTGTTTTCATAGTGCTGACCCAGCTCTCTCCAGCACAGCCGGGTCAGCTCTCTCTGCAGCCAGATTGCAGAAATGCTCATTTGTCTGTGGTCCCCAAGGGAAAGGTCTCTAAAGGGCTGCAGTGATGCCCATCTCCTCCTTTATATCCTCTGGATATTCTCTCCAGCCCCCACTGAGCCACTCAGAGGGGCACCAGAGGGGCAAACCCTTGTGGCAGTGATGAGCCTAAGTGACTGCAGAGAGTGCAGAGAGCTGCTGAGGTTTCAGCCAGCCCCCATTGTCAAAATATTTGCCCACAGCTCTGTGTGCACTTTAATTATCCCAAAACTGTGGGTGCTACCTCCGGCAAGTGGCTGCTCTCTGCCAGGTGCAGGGGAAGCACCAGAGAGGAGGCAGAAAGCAGAAGTTGTCTCCACACACCATCTGGGCTGTGTGCATTTTGTGCATTTGGAGCGTCTGGCTTAGCCCTGGTTTTTCCATGTGCAGTGGAAATCTAGAAAAAAATCCTCATTTGAGCATTCATGTTTTACCTCGCTATCTTAAAAGGCCACATCATTTAACATTTCCTGCTCATTTCCCTGCCAGTCCAATGAAAATTTCACAAAGATTCGCAGCTACTGTAACAAAATTTGCCAAAAACCTTCCTACTCCACCTCTTTTTATTTTTTCTTTTTCTTTTTTTCCCTGTAGGCAAAATATTTGGAAGCTGAGGGAGATGCTGAGAACACGACTGAGCTTCCAGGAAATATTGTGCTATTTTAAAGGGCCCAGCCCTGCCTGGTGTGTAGGACACTGAACCCCAAGCTGACCAGAGCTCTGTACTCACAGGGATGTAGTTGGCATTGATGTAGTCAGATCCCTCTTCTTCATTCATTGAAACTAACCGGACACGGCTAAAATCATCTGTAAAAGGAAAAAGAAATTAGGAAAAAAAATCCCCTCTCAAATACGGCACTCATCTCCTACTAGGCAAAATTTAAATTAGTCCTATAGGAATGGCCAAAAATAATCTATTAAAAAATAGAAAATTCTCGTATTGACTAAGAGAGCAATGTTTGCTTCAGCAAACACTGCATGGATATGCCATCGTTAGTGTTCTGCTAACACCCCCCTTTGGGCTCCCTCAGGTTTCATTAAAATCATGAGAGAAATACAGTAACACTACTCAGTGGCATAAAAGCCCTTGTGTTTCTCACCTCCAAACTCTTGCCATAATAAACATTTCCAGGAAGCTACATCTATTCCAAGCTAACAAAAACCACTCCTTGTCTGGGTCTCTGTAAGAGCAGCATTGTAGAACAGTCTTAGAAAATCCCCTGATTCTCCAATTTTCTTATTAAAACTCTTCTTTCCCTCTCCTGGGGCTTTAGCAGGGTTTAGTGTGTGTTGTACTTACATGGCAGGATATTTGTATAGCGATTTTTGCAGCGATTCATGGGGAGATCAGCAGCAAAGTGGGGAATGTCAAGCCCAATCAGCTTTAGCTCCTGAGATAACAGAAAGGAAAATGCCAAGGTCAGCCACAAAAACACCCAGAGAATAATTCTTTGTGATTGCTTGTGGCAGGTGGCAGAGAGAAAATGCTCATAAATCACTTTATAAATTGACAGCAGGATGACACTGGTTTTCCTTGTTTGATGCCTCTGAGTTGGGCTCCAAGGAGCTGGAGAGCAGGGCTGGGGTTTCTCCTCTTGGTGCTGCCAACACATCCTGGCTGTGACTCAGAATTTCTCCTCTCTACCCACACTCAGCCAAGAACTCTGCCAAACCAGGGGCTTGCTAAGTTATTTCTGTGGTGGCCATCTGCCCCCCTTAAAGGGGCTTATTGAAATCCTCAGGTGGCTCTCAGTCTTGGGGTACTGCTTGGAAGAGCTTCCTTGTCATCATCCTCAGTAGTTACAGATAATATATGGTGCATCAGGGGGATTTGCTGTCAGGAAGGGATCATGGAAACACCCTGAGATCCTCCCCACTGCCTTTCCATGTTTAAATCTTTGGGAAACAGCCCCAGGACAGGGATGGGGTTTAGTTTTATGCTACTAAACAGACTTTAAATTTTGGAAAATTAAGAGAAGGCGCCTGAACTTTGAGAAATCTCCTTTGTCTTATAAAGATTTCTGATGCTACTTCCTGATTTCAGTGCTTCCCCTCAAATTAACTATGTTAAATATATAAAATAAAGCCTTTAAAACCCCAAATTTAATTCAGGTTGCCAGCATGTCCTAAACCCAAAGCAAGTGTATTTTTCTGGCAGTTTACTCAAACAATGTGGAAAGCCACTCCAATCAATTTACTAAAGGCAGCATTTGACAACACCAAGCTCCATTTCTAAATTCTGCAGAAGAGGAAGTGAAGTAGGCCTGCCCAGCCATACCACAGAGCACAAAGGAGCAGTCTTAACATCTTGAAAAAGCTGATCTGGCCATGGCAGGTAGCAGAGGGAAGAATCCCCAGAGATTTACCTCAAACTGCAGAGAAAATTTATAATCGGAATCTTTGGCCATATCCTTGATGTATCCATCAAAATCGTCCAACTGGACAGGGCTTTAAAAGAAAAATACAGAGAAATTAGGTTAAAAAAATCTGATTTTTGTAGTACCTTTCATTTCTTTCCCCCAGAATACTCTCAAGTCATAAATATCTATTTGCAGTTGTTAATGTTAAAAAGAAATAAGGGCAAACCCTGTGGTTCAGGGCCACCAAATGGTGGCTGTATTGCATTTTGGATGCCACTGCCCTGACTGCTTTCTCTGCTGGCTCTGAGAATTACACACAGCTGTAATTATAAGTCAAACTCTTTTCCCAGAGAGATGGTGGCTAAAAAAGGTGTTATATAACTATATGAAACCATGGAGAGCTTCAGTAGGTATGAATTAGTCTTGCTTTAATGACTCCCATCTTTGCATGCTTTTTTTGCCAGGTGAGATATAACTGTTAGTCAGGCACAGCCCCTGAACATAGCACAGAAATAATTAGGCTGACACTCTGAGTAAGGAAACACAGGTAAACAGCCTCCCTCACCTAATTATCATACTCTAATTTACAAGCTACTGGAGCATGTACACAGTAATCTTCTCATTTACGTGGAGGCAATATGCCCAAAGGAACCTGTCTTATCACCACTTAATTACTCCTGTTTACCCGCCAGCATTAATGATCTAATGTTGTAGCAACAACTGTAATGAGAGCCCCATGTCAATAGGGAAATATCACTACAAACAAATGCATCCCAGTTTTTTTCACCATTTGCAATTTTTAACTAAGGATAAGCTCTGTTGAAACCACTAAGTTGGGTAATTGGTCTTTTCCCTGATGACTAATTTTGTATGTTTTCCTACAATTTGTTGAGCAGAATGGCTTTGGTCCAATTACTGTTTGTTTTCTGCTTTCAGGTATCTCTCTTAGGATATGTCTATCAAGAAGTTTTCTATATTTGTAACTGAAATACCACTATGCCATGTACTCCATAATGCCTTTTTAGTCTAAGACTTTTTCCTTTAAATATCAAAGAAGTTACATACTTGGTCAGCTTTCTCTTCTTTAGTCCATTTTTACTCCTGTAAAAAAAAAAAAGGAAGAAGGGTTTTTCATTCATTAAACGGTTTTACAACCTTCATTCAAACACAGTACTTATTTAAAAACGTATATTTCTTCATCATACTCAGAAGGAGATTGGTGGTAACAGCTTGGATAATTTTAAGCTGATAGTAACAATTCTGTTGGCTCCAGTGGGATGCATATCCCATTCTATGGCTCTGAGATTGAAAAGGAAAATCTGTGCCCAGAAAAACCATGGGTCCCCTGTAAATCCTGACCCATTGGCTTTGGGTAGGCTGGGGCTGAATCCCCAGGTCCTGAGCCTGGCTGAGCTTGGAAACTGGATGTCAACACAGGAGAGCAAGTGGGAATAAGAAGCATCTGTTGGGTAAAGGGACAAGACCAACACTTGCAAATTCGAGAAAAGGTGAAGGAAAAAAGAAAGGGCCTGTCTCATAACCCCCTTATGATGATAAATGGGGAAAGTGCCGGATTTTTTACTGATCTCAGCAGGACTCAAGCTTAAACCTTAGATAATTTAATTGACTTTAACAACTAGAGATAATTGTGCCAGTCATGTAAAACAATGATTTATGAGTGATGTCATTCACCAGTAACAGTTGTGAGCAGGTTTCTGAGTGTGTTGAGCAGTAAAACCCAAAGGATTTGACTTAAGACCAGCCCTACACCAGCTAGCACTCTGTGGTTTTTTGGAGGGGGGTGTGCATTTATTCTGTGTTGCCACAAAGAAGTTAAGCAAAAATAAGATTAAATACACAAAGCAAGCAGCCTGGAATCACTTGGCTAGAGGTCTAAAAACACTGATCTCCTCTATCCAATCAGCCAAATCAGCTCAAATAGATCCTTGCTTACTCAGAAGGAATTTTACAAGTGTAAATTTTTAATTCCTGGGCAATAAATAATATCTGCTCATTTTTCACATTATAATGATTCTACTTTTGATTTCATCATGATATGAAAATTATATCTAAATCACTTGGTTCACAGCTTCAATTAGTAAATTAAAGGAGAAGACTTTTAAAGTCTAAATAATGAAAATATACAGAAAGAAATAGTAAAAAGTGGAGTATTTTTATTTTTTCTACCTTGTTACATTTAGAAGTTACATTAAAAAACAATAAAGGACTACTTTCAAAAATTAAATTTTACAAAATATTCAGTTTCTGGACCAGCCACAACCTGGAGTAATTTTGTTATTTTGTCAAAGTACATTTCCATTTAGGTGAGGAGCTTTGCCTGCAGAATTAACGAGACCTATGGCAATACCAGCTTTATATTAATGTGGAGATTAAATATTAGAAACCTCTTCAGTTTATCGTGTTGTCTGTACATTTATATGTACTGTATACCTAAACTAGTAATATTTATTTTTTGTCTTCAAAGATTTTTTCCAGGGAAATCTTAAAGTTAATTCCACTAAATTATTCAACACACCTTCATCCCCTGTGACTATGGTAAACCTTTTAATGTCAGGCACATAAGAATTAATTTGAAAAGCAAAAAAATCCCCTAAATGCTCTTTATGATGGGAATGCTTCTAAGAATGCTTCTCCAAGGAACACTTCAAGAGGCAATAAAACAAATGATTGACATACATTTCTCAGCAAGAATTTCATGTGCTTTGATAGTCTCAAGAGGCCTTTGTTTCTTAGCATTGCAATTGTTTCCTGCATGTTCATGAATATTTTAAACCAACTTGTGTGCAAAACAAAAGCATGTGAAACAGTAGCTGGTGTTTCATCTGTTATTCCATTTACTCTACAGATTAGAAGAGAGGGATTAATCTCATCTCATTCTACTTTGTTTTCCTGACGGAAGAAATGGACCTTTCTTTACTTACATAAACACTTTCATTTCTAGGCCCACTGAAAATTTGGATGGGTTTTTCTACAGACCCACTGTAACTCAAGGAAAATCAGTCTCACAAATCCCTGTGCTGAAGATGTTGATGTCTGCCTGGCAGGGCTTTGGTGCCTCATGGTAAGTCCAGGGAAAATGCTTGGAAAATAAAATCTTAACCTCAGTACCACCTTTTTTTGTAAAACCCTAAAACTTGGACCCGAGACCATCAGGAATTTAAGTTTGTTTATGGGAATTAGGCATTTTTTGGGTCATAGTCAATTATAATTCCTTGTTAAATGGTTTGTAAAGCAATTCTGGTTCTAAGTAGATGAGTGCCTTTGTTAGGTATTTTCAAGAAAACAATCAGGTGTTTACTACATCCTTATAAAATATTTACAGACTGAAGTATTAAGTATACACACATACACAATGAGATGTGCACACAGTGACTCTATTTTTACTCTTTAGGACTCCTAGTTGTATCCATTCTCAGTGAATTGGCTTTTTTCAAAAGCAAAACTTTTCCTGACATCAGGAGAGCAGAAGAGCAGCTTTGAAAAACAAATATATTTGACATCACACACCAAACAGGTGGGGCACGATCAAGCAATTTTAGAAATAGAACAGCAGCAGCAGAATTCAGTGCCAGGCAATGAAGATGTAAACAACCAGGACAGAAGAAGCCAGGACTTATAATGAAGCAGCAAAAATTGCAAAGACAGCAATGAGATGGATATAATGACCGCT
>JANRGV010000073.1:68340749-68350853 GCA_024734035.1 Alethe castanea
GGTCTTTGTCTTCTGTGGCTAGAAGCACTGATGAAGAGAAAAAGCTTTAGGCTGGCTGCACAGTAATTAAATAAGAAAGAGAATTAATTTAGCTGGGATTTTTCACAGAGCCAGTTACTTGCAAAAGGAAAAAAAAATAGTATTTTCTTAAAAAGATAACCTGAATCATAAGTGTGATGTGGTCATCTGTCGCATGGAATACATAGATAAGACACAACACAAAAAATGCAGCATCTGCTAGGCTGTTAAGTACAAGATTTTTTTACATAAGTTTTTTTTACATGAAATAATTTCCTTTCTTGGCACAGAACAGTAAATTAATATAAAATATATTACAGAGATTATAAAAGGACAAAGACTCTGTGACGCCTTCCAAATCAGTAGGTAAGCCAATTATCTAGGGTTTGAGAAAACTTCCACAGATCACACAGGCCATAACAGCCCACATTAAAGGGAATTATTGCAAGTAATATTGCCTAGAAAAATGAATTTAATTTCAAAATTCAGCTACAATTGATTTGGGCAGACTGGCAAATGGCGAGAGAGAGAGTCTCTAGAAAATATTATCTGCTGGTTACTGAGGAAGTAAGACTGACACCAAAGAAGCTTCAAGCATCAGCACTTCATTGTTCTTCCTGTCCTCCCCACTAGGGATGAGGCTTGGCCACAGCCCCATTCCCAAGCACCACAAACTCTGTGCCCACATCTGGTATGGAAAAATCTCCTGTTCCAAACCATATCAAAGGCTGGCAAAGAGCCTTGATGTCCTGCTCATGCCCATTTGCCTCAGATCCCAAATACCCATAATGCTCCTGACAGACCCCTTTTTATAATATGTGATTGCACTTATGGGCTCAATCCTGCAAAGCTCAAAATAACACAAAAGTTAAGGCTTGTCAGTCAGGTCAAGAGTAAAGGTGGATAGAAGGAGAGGACATGCTCAACAGCAGCAAAACAGCTCTCTTGAAGACATCCTGCTCACAAGCACCTCAAGAGACACCCACACACAAAAGCATTCCCAGCTGACACTGTTGTCACGATGTCCGAATATTTTTGTTTTTATTTATTTGTAATCAGCATAAATCTGGACTTACCTGGCCATTTGTAGGTGTTTTCTCCTGAGCACAACAAGAGTGACCAGCAGCAGTCCAATCAGGAGGATACTGAGGATGGCCAGCACGGAGATTACCACCACATTGGGGTTCATCTCAGTCACTGCACATACAGAAAATGACTCCCAGTTATTCAGTTCAGAAGCACTGACATTTTTGCTTTGTTTTGTTTTTCTCTGAATTTTGATAATGCTATTTTTTCAACATTTATCTCAAAGAGCCTGAAGTGTTAGAGGGAAGAAAAAATACCACAGGAGATAAAGGGAGAGTTTGAGTAGCTATTGCTCTTAGAAAATTTCCTTGGGGAAATGCCTTCACTCTGGCATTTTTGCTAAACTTTAACATGTTCTGATTTATTATGTTTTTCCTTCTTAGCTGACGTTTATAACACAAGGGTAAGGTAACACAAAATACAGATATTCATCATCATCTATGTCTCCAAAGCACATTTCCACTCTGAAGTTGTTCTTCAACAATAATCAATGTTTTTTCTGCTGCAGAGGCAAAATAATAAGCTGAGGCTTTGTAATATACTGGGTTGAAATTGTTTAATTACTCTGTAAAATGACATGGCCAGGGTTCCTCCCTCAGGAGCCTTTTGGCTGTGACTGCTGAAGATCCTGCAGAGGCTTTTCTTCCCTCTTGCTTCTTTGCTGAAAGCCTTAAAAACTCCTGAATGTGATTTCCCTCTGGTTTGGGCTTGGCTGAGAAAACATTTTCTCCATAAATATCATGAAGCAGTACCCTGATGTTTAGTATTGACACCACAAATAACATCCTTGATTTCTAAAACCCAGTACAGAACTGAGCCCCTAGTTTGCATTTTTCCAAGTCAAGTGGGGCCTTTTCCAAGGGCATTCCAAAGCTGCTTCCCCCTCCCATCTACATCTGGCAGCCTTTTCATGGCACCAACAACCCCTGGGGCCAGCATTACAAAGTGCAGCTTTAGAAAGGAAAGGGAAACAGATGTAGCTGGGTGAGGAAGAAGAAGAAAGCAGGGAAGTGCCGCTTACCCATGGTGGAAACTGCGATGAAAGTGGGGATGCTGGGGCTGTTGTGGCTGAAGGTGGTCACACTGCAGTTGTAGGAAGTGGCAGGGGTCAGGCTGGAAATGGTCACAACGTGTGAGGAGACAGTGACAGGCTCCTGCAGACATGGGGAAAAACACACAGGAGTTTGTCTGTCCCATAAATGCAAGAGCATAAATCAGTGTTCCACACATCTGACAGGTAAAGTCAGATCTGGTGAGAGAAATCAACACAGCAAAGGTACCTGGGGCCTGCCCTTGACAACAGGCAGACAGTCTGGCAGAAAAGGGGAGAGGAACAGGGGTGAATGCAGCTGCAAGAACATCCCAGAGCTCCTCAGGGACCCCAGAGCCTTTTGGGGAGGAAGGACATGTGTCACAGAGAGGGTTGGTCAGGCACATGCTTGGTAAGGGAAAGCACTGTGACCTCCAGGACACCCCAGAGCTGGGCACAGCTCGTGAGCTCTGGTTTCTAAGCCACACAGGCAGCAGGAAAACCAAGTCATTTCAATTCAAAGAGCAGCCAAGGCAGTCGCAACCTCTGCCATGAATGAAATCACAATTCTGATTGACTGCATGTCATCCCTGCCTCTGAGGCAGCTCCTCTGGGTGTGGGGACCTGCGAGCCCTTTTGAATGGACAAGGTGAAAAATAAAGCTAGAGCAAAGCCTTTTGATAACAATTATGATCAAACACCCTACATCTGTTTATTTGTAGCTGGCAGAAGCTCTACATAACATATTTATACAATGTGTTAATTACTATGACCCTTGTGAACACTTCTGTGGATTTTAAATGCTGATAGAGCAACAAAACAAACACAGCAAGAACAGCACATGCATTGACTTAAAGAAAGAGATCCTTAAGGATCTTGGTTTTTCTGAAACAGCAGAACCAGGGGTGGGTTACAGTTGTAGAAACAGGGACACTGAGCCAGTGGTTTAGAAGAGAAAGAGGAGAAGTTTTATGAATGTTCCCACTCCAGGTGGGAAATGCAAGATGTGTAACAAGTCCCAAACACTGGATATTTGCCAGAGCCTGTTGTCAGTCACGGCCACATTCTAAGCTCCTGCTGCAGAGCAGTTCTGGGGTACGTCATGCAGATGAAATCACATGCACATGAGTGTAAGGGAGGAGACTTTTACTGCCTGAGCTGAAAGGAGGAGCCACATTTTGGCTATTGGACTTGGTTGGATGTTTCCATTTTCCCCTCTGGGAAATTTAAATTAATCAACTCAGATCCAAGACGTTCAAAATCAGAAAGCTGTTGCTTTTCATTTCACTGATTTAAAGATGCAAGAAAGGCACAAAAATGTTCATGTAAGTAGCATGGAAAATCACAAAGAATTTTCACCAGTCTACTTGGAAAGTGCCCCTTTTTACAGTTCAGGAAGGAGCCCTTCCCAGTTTTTCATGGAGACAGAAAGGAGAGTGATGAATCTAATGAGGAGTGAGCTGACAATCTCTGTGCATTATCCAGTGCCAGATGTTCCCATCAAGCAATGACACACCCACTGAAGCATCTGCCAAGTGAAGCAGTCTTTTCCTGATGTTCTTAAAACAGATCTGCTCTGAACTGAAGTTTCAAATTCTCTGGTACTTTCCTTGCCTGATCTCACTACTATTTTGAAGTGATGAAAATGACATAATGATCTTTGCTATTCAGCGTGATAAAGCAGAAATCTAGACATGCAATCCAAACTATCCAAAAGATTAAAGTGCATGTAAGCATTTCCTTTTCCTTTGGCCATTGTCTGTCTCAATTTAAAAAGAATATTAAATAATTCAGACAGGTCTTCCGTAGGATTGAAGAGTGTGCAAGTCTTCTGTGGTAATCAGTGGTTTAAGTAGGTAATTTTTCACTTCTTTCTGAATTATTCCCCATTAGGTGTTGCAGTGCACTTGAGAGAATAATCACTGATCAGCGTGATTCATTATACCATCAGCTAAAGCACAAAGCAAACCTCACATGTTGCACAGCACTGAATGTCAAGGAATTAAACTACGACTGCTCTCTATTTTTCACTGAACAGCATTAACTGCTTAAATACTATATGTTTAAATTGGTCACTGAACCAATTGAAATATACTTAAATATCTATTTAAATATGTATATTGAAATACATGGTGCTGTACCTGACTGGACAGAGTGAAAATAAGGTTCATATGTGAGGCTCAGGAGATGGGTCTTGAAGAAAATCGCCTGAGATAAAATGCATGAGGGGCAGCCACATTTGCACAAAGGTACTCTTTGAACAGCAAGGAAGCTCCTACTGAACTTCAGTTAACAGATCTTAAAACCAGGAATCAATTATGCCAGAAATAATTAGATACTGTATCAGACACCTCATGGCATCTATATATGTCTATTTTCCCCTTTCCTTAGGAAGCTACCTGACCATTTTTCCCTTCTTGGTCATTGGCATTGCCTTAGTTTTGTGGCCTGTTAGTTTTTGCACAGTTATCAGAGTCATTTCCACGTGCAGCCAATTCCACTGACACTGCTGGATGCACATAGTTTCTCTCCAACTAGTAATATAATCTCCTCAATAAGAGGTCAACCTTAATATTGCAAAACAGTGAAAATATTTTAGTATTCGAAGTGCAGTTTTAGTAGTTTATCTTCTAAAAGTTTGATTCTGGGATGAAGACTGGACACCAAAGAAGAGCCACATACCTGGACTTTTGTTTCCTGGCCAGATCCAGCCTGCTGGCAGTAGACTTCAAAGAAATCAGCTACTCCTTCTTCCACCCACAGCAGAGTCACAGAGGTCTGAGTCTTGTTGACAGCAAACAGTGATTTTGGAGGGGCTGGTTCTGGTGCAAGAGAAAAATCTCCTTTCATTAAACTTATCTTTACGTTTCCAGACAACTGAGAAAAATGAAGAAACTGAAAGCAATGCCTGATGCCCTTCTAGCTTTCATTTCCTTCAGATAAAGTCTACCAATGTAAACCCTCTCATGATGACAAACTACCACTGTAAAATGGGAAGATGATGAAGTGTGTTGGTTTTTCTTCTCTATTTAAACCGCCCTCTGTTTGGACAGATGGATAATTACTTCACTTCCCTTTTCAGATCCCTTGTTAGAGGATGATCAGTGCATTCTATTAATAGAGCAATGTTAGCAAGAACTCTTTAGGGAAGATCACTGTCCACCTGTTAGCAACACATTTGGCTTGAGAAGACTTTTCTTCTCTGTATTATTTAAACACCAATGCTTAATCCTCATTTTTATCCTGATTACTTCACATGATGGGTACTGGCAATCCCTAGCTTTCCATACCTCAGCCCTCCTGGGCTCTTCTGCTTTGCCTTCAGAGACTGTAAAATTTGGGTTGTACATTTCTGAGTTGTTCTGCACAGTTTTCAGATCTCCTATTCAGTGGATGTTTAATTAAAGCTGTATTTCTCAAACAATGACCTGATTTTGGGATTCTGATACACAGCATACAATGGATGATGCACAAGAACATTCTGGGTTAGTTTTTTTTCTTTTCACAAATAATTTGTTATCCTCATTCTGTGAGATGCTGTCACATGAACCTCAGCTCAAGGAACTCCCTCGAGTAGTTATAGACATTTTGGAGACATATCTGATCCTGAAATAATCAGATCTGTGTTCTGGGATTGGAGTCTGCCCAAGTCATATTGGCATTATGGAAAGAGTTGGGCAGGGACTGAGGCACATTCACATGTGTCATGGGGCTTGCAGTGCACATAATGTCTCAGTGCCACACAGGAAAGCATCCCTCTCCCATAATTACACACATATATCTGCTCTTGGACTCAGAAACACCTTCTACCTCTCATTCCAGGTAAAAAAAAAATGGTCTCAATTAAAATATGAGTTTTGCATTTGGGCAGCTTCCCCAGCAAATCCTCCTTTGGCCTCCAGCAAATGACTTGATTTTTCTGCAGGTGGAAAGTTGCCAGGATGAAGCAAACATCGTGGAGGGAAGAACATTTGGCAGGAATGCTGAATAGACTGCCAAGCGCTGAGTCGTCTATCACTTAGAGTCAGTTTCCACTACTGCTAATTACAACTCCCTTTGCTCCCCTCAGAAACAGGGAGAGGGGAAAACCTCTGGCAAAATATCCCCACTTTTGTCTATTCAAAGTTCAAACATCACAAAGGAAAACAAAAATCAAACTCAATCCAACAAAAAACCCCCACCCAATTGTCTAGAAGGGATTCATTGGAATGGAATTCATGCCACCTTCTCTTTGTTGTCACTGAAGGGCAAAATACCCATCCAAGTTCAAGAATCCATAATAAAAGAACAGGAAGGTAGAACTGAGCTGCAGGGTGTACAACATGAATAAGGCTTGTGAGTCTGTCTGAAAGATGAAGCTAGCTGGTGATTTGAAATACCATCCTAAAATATTTGGACAATGGTAGCAGGGGGTAATACTCCCCCAACATTCACCCACTCAGTCACTGGAACAAGAACACACACAAGGCATAGGGAACACAGAGGATATGGTTTGCACAGGGACAAAAAAACTAATGGAATTTGTCTATGTCTTTCAAATATTGCCTTTGGTAAGAAGACCTGCAAGAACTTCACATTGTTGTGTCTGTACTGTTTGCCTTAGCACTGTAAGAATTCTGAGAAACATAAATGGACAATGGTTGTTTCAAAACCTCTAATCCAATTAAAAGCTATAGAGTCCTTTAAATTTACTTCTCTCACAGTGACTCACAACAGGATCATTATTCAGGTAGAGAGGATAATCCACTCTGAAATTACAAACTCTTCCTTACCCACCTTCTCAGTGGAGCTGAGGCCTGTAAGACTGGCACACTTGGAAATTTCAGTGTTTTAGGTACCTAGGGCTCAGAAACTCCACATACATCCAGAAGACAACTAGAATTTCTTAAGCTATGATGGTGCAGTGTCCAGTCTCCCTCCCAAGAAAGGTATTAGGTAGAAAGTTATATTTGAAACTCTTCCACTAAGGATCAAGCTCATGAGTTATCTTTTGTTTCTATGAGTATATTGCACAACTTTCTCTTAAAATGAAACTGGGTTCCACATTCACAAATCTGACTATTTTTGTAAAGAGTGCTATCATTAATTGGTATTTAAGCGTAAATTTTTGGTGTTGGAAGACTTTGCAGATGTCCAGGGAGAGAGGAGGGGAGACAGGAAAGCAAACCAAGTGGCAGAGAAACAGAGAAATAGGCTTGTCAGAAAGAGAAAGGTGGAAAGGAAGGTTCTGCTTTTTATTGAAAAGTTCTGTGAAGCCTGAGTTGCCATTCTCAAAACCTACATGTGTTCAAGACATTAGGCAAGCAACTCTGAATTTGACTTGCTCTCTCAGCAAGGCACTAAGTGATTTCCACTCTCCCACTTCCACTGACAGTCAAATTTTGCCACTCTTGCTCCTTTTGAGCAAAACCATTTTAGGAGAGTAGCTTCACACACAGGAATGAGACCATCTTCACAGCAAGGTGAGGTGAAAATTAAAGCTTTGCAAAAGAAATGGGCTCACAGGTACATAACTGAAATAAGGAAGGTGCTGCATCTGCTGACAGTTACTTTACAGTCAAAGGAGTGGGATGAGTTAATAATTTATGAACAAGCACTTCTTACCCAATTTCACAAGTTGGGGCATGGAAGTATTGCTGCCTCTTTCAGTACAAGCAGTCACTGAAAGGTTGTAAATGTCCCCTGGAGGCAAGCTCAGCACTGCAGTCATCACATTGCGTGTCACCTGAAAAATCAAGAGAGACACCAGCTGAAACATGGCACAAACCAGGCAACTGCCTCATAAAATTAACCTGGTCACCCAAAATACTGTAGAGAAAGTCCTGTGCATCATAGCCTATGTCTTCTGTGTGCTCCAGACTCGTGACATCAACCAGGCCCCACTGATACCAGCCACGAAACCAGAAGAGCACAATGCAAAAAGAAGACAATATTAGGCTACATTTTCTATGTGACCAGTGAAAATTTATGGAAAAAAGAAATTCTCCCTCATGCCACTGCAAGCACCTAGATTACTCAAGTTGTGTAAAATGCTAAACAAGCCATGGGCTTGAGTCTATTGCAATTTCAGATGAATTTAAATCAGGTTAGACACCTCAAGAAGAGCACACAAGCCATGTGTAGGCAAGACTTTATATATCCTACAGACCTGAAAATTAAATCCATCTGGGCAAGTCTAACACCTCTTGGAGACCTGTTGACTTGACAATAGATCTCTACTTCAATAATCTGCAAGTTCAAAGCCGGATTCAAAACTGAGCTGAGTCTCAAAAGACTGAGAATAACTTCTTCCTTTTATTTTAGGGTAATATTCCCATTTCTCCAGAGGCATGGAGAAGGATGCAGAACTCAGAACCCTGTTTTCAGAGCACTTCTGGAATATCTATAAAGGGCCCATCCAGCAATCTCATGCTGGTTTCCATAGTCAGTTCTCAGGCTGAAGCTTCCAGGTGCAAGAGAAACTGATGGCTCTGAACAAAGATCAATAGGGCTTTGCACATAATCCTCATCAGTTCTCTAAAAACTACCAACTTCTGTGAAGTCTTGGGAAATACACTAGGAGCAAGAAGAAAAAGTCAACATCATCTGCTGTTAGTGTTAACTATTTATTTCAATAAGGCCACAAGAAAAACAACCATACTAACAGTCTTAATAAAATCATATGATGATATTACAATATAGTATGAGTTTTAAAGGAAACAGTTTCTGAATGGGACTAACAGAGCTTGGGAGAACAGGTATGTCCTGATGCCTGCAAGCATGTACCCATATTCATCCATATGAACAGAACAACAAAAGTTAGCTGTAAATAGGTAGGGTTTTGCAGGATTTTCCTAGAGAGTACTCTCTTGGTTCTCTTGTCTTACAAGGAATATAAAGATAAACATTTGTAAAGACATCCCTAAAGCTTTAAAGTTTTATTTATAGATATATTAGATTGTACATACCCTGTACTTTTAATCTTTTGTTTAATCTAAAATTACATATTCAATTTTGCTTTTAATTTGTTAAATTTTCATATTAAATGTTTATTTTATATTTGTTTAATCTACAATTTTTATATTCGGTGAAGTTGGATGATCAGAAATCAGATTTCTCCTGAAAGAATAATGAGCTTACAGAAAACATGACTTTTTGAAGAAAGAGAGGGAAAAGTGAAATTTTTTTTGGAATTCAATTGATAGAATATTTTATTTGTAGGACAAAATTTAAAATCTAATTTTCTTCCTTGTTTGAAATAAGGATCCAAATCCTGAAAGTTCCTGCTGCTCAGAAAGGTTATCAGCTCTCCTAATCATATAATTAAATTCATGTTGCAACAAGCTGCAGATGGGTGCACTCTTGCAGCCACAAGGAATCCAATGAAAGCCAGGATGTTCCACACAAATCCAAATGAAAATTGGCAATCAATTTGTACTTCTGCTGAAAATACACCTCCAGTTTTCCAAATGTTCAAGAGAATGTACCAAGAGCACACCTTAGCATCTAGCAAGTTTCCTAAGTGCACACAGTCTGGGTGAAATCCTCATCCCATCAATTAGTGGAACTTATATTCAAACATGAAAGGAAGAAAACAAAATTTATGAGGATAAAGTCAGAAAACAGGAAGTGACAGTACTTGAACAAACTGAAAAAACTCAGCCAGTACTTTACTCTTTTTATTAATAAATAAAAATGGGAAACACCATACCTGTATATAAGAATTCTCTTTATATTTCACTGTCTGAAGCTGAGAAGTTTTTAAGCTCTTTTTAAATTACGTAAATGATCGACACCTTCACTGGATCTCTACAGAAACACTTTTTCCACTGGCTGCTTTGAGAGCTCAAGTCTTTGGAAATGGTTGCTGACACTGGGAAATAACTTCTACTGGCTTCTACCAAACTTGCTGGAACTTAGCTAACAAAGTTATCAGAGCTGTCAAAGTTTTTGAGAGTTATCAACTCAGACAAACAAACCAACCAACCAAA
>JANRGV010000073.1:68350953-68375096 GCA_024734035.1 Alethe castanea
GTGTTATCAACTCAGACAAACAAACCAACAAACAAAAAACCCACCCCCCCCCCAAAAAAAAAAAAAAAATAGAAGGAAAAACCAAAGCCTAAAACATGAAAGCACCCACCTTGCACACTGATACTTACGCTCTTCTTGATTTTTTTCTTTCCTTCTGCAACAACCATCCAGTGCAGCATCCTGGAATGAGAAAGGTCAGGACCATCTCCTCCATAGGTCCAGGTGATGTACAAAAGGTGGTTGTAATATTCTACAGAGGTAATTTTGGGTGCCACTGGTGCTGAAGAAAAAAGGCAAGTGTGTTATAGACAGGGTCTAACACAGCTGATTAGCAAATTCAGAGAAAAACTTCTGCCAAAGGATGCTGCCGTCATGAGGAAAATATCACAAAGCTAGCAGGAAAGGATCATTAAAAGCTACTGCATTTGAGCATTGGCTGAAAGATATGAAAACCGTAGTTTAACCTGGGAGATAATCAGAACAAAAATACACTTCTTTTTGCAATCTTTCAGTTTAAAAAAAAATCATGGCAGATAAAAATAATTTTTTGAGTCACATTTGTAAGTCAAATTCAAATTCAAGTTAAAAGCCTCAGATGTTGCTTCACTCTGTTTCTGAACTGTAAAGAAAGAATAAATTGTTACATTGGCAGGTTTTCCATAGGGAAAAAAATATTTCTTCACTGAGCTTGCATCTTTCTAGGAGGAAAAGTCCAAACCCTGCAGATTTCCAAAGAACAACTTTTGCATGAGAAGTTATGACCACCTTTGTTCCCAGCGTGGAAGGGAGGAAAAAAGGACCTATCATCAGAACCTATTCAGCCTGTTAGGAGGGTTTTTTGTTCAGGAGCTGCCAGCAAGTCTTTGGCTCTCTGCAGCCCATAAAACACAGTCACTTATGCTGGAAAAGAACTTTAAGACTGAGACCAATTGTTAAACCAGCACAGCCATGTCCACCACCAAACCAAGTTCCTCAGCAGCACATCCACATGTCCTTTAAACACCCCCAGGGACTGGGACTCAGCCACCTTCCCTAGCTGCCTCTCTCATCAGCTGTGACCTGCACAAAGACAGCAATCTCCAGAATAACTTGTTTCCTCCTGAAATTGGTGTTTAAGAGGAGTATTCCCTCTGGGAGGTGCCTCTCCATTAACTGTGGAGAGAGCACAGCTGGCCAGCTCACCTTGATTGCCTAATTCAAAGGAGCAGGACCCCAAAGAGTTAAATTAATAGTGAGTGGAGACCCAAAAGTGAAAATCAGTGGTCAGTGAAGATCTCAACCCCCTCCCCAAGGAGATATGAGTAGGATAACCTGGATACAACAGGGGAAGGGATGAATCTCTGTGCTTGGCTGATTTTTGAGGAGCACAGCAGGGAAAAATGTGTGAACTGCCTGGTCCTCCTCTGCACAAAGCCTGCTGTGTCCATGTGTTGGTGCTGAGGAAGGTCAGAGGAGCAGGGCCCTGGATGCCAGCACTGCTGTGATTGGGAATTCCTGGCAGGGAAGGCAGGATGGAGCTCGGGTCTCTTGGAAGGGGCCACAAGATGTCACTGCTGCTTTCACAAAGGCTCCTTCAGCTCTGGCATTGAGAAGCTTGTTAGGGAGCAAATTTACTGAAGTAATTGCTGAGGAAGACAGCAAATGCAATGCACAGATAATTTAGAGCCATTTAGAAATACTCAGTAAGACTATTCTCCCAAACTAATCTTGAAAATGTCCTTTTATGCTGTTGAGAAGAAGCAACCTGATTTAGTGTAAAATCCTTAAAGCAGTGTTTCTTTTAATTTTTAAAGTTCCCAGTCCATCCCTGTGCATGGATTGTGCATTCCTTGCAGTTTAAGGCTGTGACTGACATAAATCTCCTATACAAATAATGATTTCCTCCTGCACTTTATGGTGTGCTTTTCATGGCAGTGAATGTCCAGGAGATGTCAAATGAGACCAAGGGCCAGGGCTGGTGTGACCCACTCCTCTAGCACAAGGTTCTGGGGAGCACAGAGAGGCTGTGGGATGTCACCCTGCTGCTGACCTGGTCCAAAGCCAAAGCTGGAAGCACCCAGGGGACTAACAGGCAGCACATGTGGTGGCAGTCATCAGCACCAAATCTGTCCTTCTCACTCCTTTTGCTTCTCCAAAGAGAAAAGCATCCTCGTTGTAAAAAGCAGATGCTGGTGATCTAAAGAGCCTTTGCTCATGGTTATTTTAAATCCAGCTGTTTACAGCAGGTGGCATTAAAAACTCATTAGTCACCACAGCAACATCGGCAGCACCACAGTCTCTCCCTGAGTAAAACAACAGCATGTAACTGCTGCTGCAGGAGCTCAGGGAACAAATGCTGCTCCTGATGAGTCTCTTGGATCCCCCAAATCCCTCCCATGCTCCTGGGGACATCTCATCATTCCAAGTCCTGCAGGTCAGTGCAGCCCCAGCCTCGCTACAGCTTCCACAGGAACAGTGGGATCCTGCATTAGGAAATGTCTGCTCTGAGCTTTCTGCAAGCTGCATCCTCAAATTCCCAGCTGATCCTTTCACTCTGTTTTTGAAACTCAAGCTGATGCTCCAGGTGTGGAGGTTGACAATCCAGTTATACACAGAAGAACTGACAGATGGCATACTGCAAGCCTACAAAACCTCCACTCCAGTTTTGTTGTGTTTTTTTTTTTTTTTAAATTTAGGGCTTTTTGGTGGGCTTTTTATTTGTTTGTTTGTTTTAATTCCTGACAACCTGTGCAGGGGAGCTGGCATTGTTCAAAATGATGCAGAAAGGGAGCAAGTGCTCCATAAAACCATCTGCTGCCTCTCTGGGAGGAGAAATGCTAAGGGTGAGAAAGAACTCTCAGTCCCCTGATAACTTAAAGCTGTGAAAAGGCAGCACCTACTGGGGACAAACATTCCAAACCTGCAGACATGACAAACTGACAAGCCTCACAAGTCAGCTTGACTGCAGTTCCTGGGCAAAGTTGAAGAGATTGCAAGTAACAAGGCAATCAGAGGGCAGGAGTGCATTTAATGCTCACAATCAGTGCTGACTATCTATTTATAAGTGCTTGCAATTTGACAAAATCAGCTTTCTTTGTTAGGAGTCTTCACTTAAAATCACAGTGTGATTTTAATACCTAATTGCTATTCAACATTTCCCTCAATTCCCTGAAAGTAAAAGCAGTTGATGAACCATGCAAGTAACATGAGAACTGGTAGAGGAGAGCAGGATGTGGACAGGGCTGAGCTTTGAAATATTGCCCCCAGTGCTGGGCCTGCTCAAACAAACTGAATTTCCAAGTGCCAGGTGTGAAGTTGAGTCTGTTGGGAAATAGCATGTAGACAAGAAATGATAAATTCTGCTAGGACCCATAAAATAGATGTAAATCAAAACAGTCCTCCAGTGTGATGATGCAGGAAATCCAATCATCTAGATGCATACACAGGAGACCTTTGAATAGGGAGCTGATTGTGCCTTTACAGGAGTATTTAGCAGGCTGGTATTACACTTCTGGTTTTTAGGTACTTCGGTAAAGACAGTAAAAATTAGAGAGGCAGAGTAGGGAAAAAAACTAACATGGGAAAACACCTAAAAGTGGGAGCACCTGAAGAGTTCAATGGAAACAATTTATTAACAGAAAAAAACCAAACTAAATTCTGTCTAGAGGGAAAATAAAAGGCTCTGTATCTCTTCAATCAGTAAGATAAAAGTGCAACAAATATTTTGGACTGGATATTAAAACCAGAAAAATTCAGATCAGAACACAGGGTATAAACCCTTGATAATAAGAGAAATCAACCATTGATACAACATTGCAGTGGGATATTTTAAATAAAGATCAGATTACCTTCTCTAAGAAAGGTTTTGCCAATCACAAATGGATGATATTTAGAGGTTCATCCATTTGTGGTTTTGTCTGCAGCTGCTAGTTAAGAAGTTGATCCATTTTCATTTAAGAGCAGTGGCACTTTTTCCTGTCATCATACAGAGATCCAGGTTGGTACTAATGACAGATTATATTTTAGAAAACCCTTAATCTCCCTCATTTCTGCTGCAGGTTTCTGGAGATACCATACTGAAGTGAGTATCCCACTGGAACATTTCCACTTAAAATCCTGAACCTGCTACCCAAATCAGTTGGAAAAGACATTTTTTCCCTCATACAGCAACCAACCAGCTGGAAAATTGCTTCCTTACAGTGCTACAGAAAAGCTGATTGATGCCAAAGGACAACAAATATCCCTGGGGACCCTTCAGGAGGCTTTTCTGATACACTGGAAAAGTGCCAGAATTTGTCAGCAGGGTAGCCTGGGATCAGGTGTCTCAGCACGGGAGGGTTTCTGTTGGCTTCAGTGGAGCCACAACTTTAACTGCTGATGACTCTTCTGTCCTGGCTCTCTGGGGCACAGGCTCTGTATAAATCATTCAAATGGGTCTTATTCAGAAACTTTTTCGGGTACATTCTCCAGCTCTCACCAAACAAAGTCTGGGACTAGGCTAGTGTCTGCTTTGGAGTGAGTGAGTGACTGGGACATTGTACCCTGATTTCCCTTGTGATTTGATTCCAAAAGATAGAAAGAAGAGCAAGTCATATTTCACTGAGTCTCACAGTAAAACTGAATTATTTACTGCCTTCAATCACCTAAACTTCTGCAAGGTGAATTAAACAGCGACACTTAAAAGCAAAATGAATCAATGGAGAATTCTGACTTTGGGCCAACCATCCTGGATGCTGGGAACACATGGAAAGGTGCTAACAGGGCCTCTTTTTTTCATGCTGCTCCCTCTATGGCTGATCTGTTGGAAATATTGAAGATTCAAATCCAAAGAATCTGCCAAGAGATGCCAGAGTGTGTTAAATCCATGGCTGGTCCCAAGTGGAAGGGAGAAATCCTTGTGGTTTATCAGTTCAGTCATCTCAGTGCTGCACATGTCCTGCTCTGACCTGGGGATTACTGGGAGGGTCATAAAGGAGGGAAAATCACTTGGAAATATTTCAGATAAATGAAAAAGTATTTCATAATACTAAGAAACCTAAGAATTTAGGTTTACTTATTTACCTATTAACTCCTCCATGTGTCAAATATATGGTGAGCAGGACCACTGGCCCTCACTGGAGCCATGCACTCAACTGATGGAGGACTGCAAGAGAGCAATCAAGCACTGTGCTTGGCACAGGGAAATTTTATTTATATGTTCACTTAAAGCAGTCCTCAGAGACTTAAAAATAGAATAATGGAAAACCATACCAAAACCTAACCAAACAAACAAAAAACCTAACAAACAGATAACAAAAAAAAGAAACCCCCACCACTTAGCTGATAAATGTTAAATATAAATATATTTAATAAACAATTATTTATTTACTATAAATAAATAATTTACTATAAATAATAGTTATTTACTATAAATAACTTGCAACTATCTGTGGGTAAAATACAGCACCCAGGTCAGATTTCCTCAGTGCTTCTGCCCCCAGGAGCTCTCCCAGAGTGTTTTCTGCTGGTTACCTGTGATGAAGCTGACGGTGGAGCTGTCGCAGCAGCTCAGCTCTGGGTCCCCCCAGGTCACCATGGTGACCCTGAAATTGTAATACCAAGCAGGCAGCAGGTTGGCTATTCTCTGCAAAGAGACAAAACACAAAGAGCAGCTCAAGAGAGAACTCACCAGCATGAGACAGAACTTCTGTATTCTAGTATTTATAATCTTAGAGCCCACACTCATTTTTCTGACTTCCCATTCCTTCCTCCAGTGGAAATGTCTGTAACTTGGCATTTCAATTTATTAAAAAGTCTGTGCAAGGGGAGCAAACACAATTGTGATGGCTTTGCTGCTTATCCACATGCACCTGGTGGCAGGTTCTGCCCACCATGGGACTCCCAAAGAATTTCCAGGGTGGTAAGAACCATTGACACAATTCCAGTGTGATGAAGGCAAAATATTTAACTGGAAAATATAGGTGTTTCTAGATTGATTAAATGGGGTTTGAGGATAAATTCGGGGCAATGTTTTTTGTCTCAGATATTGTCACTTTAAAAGATTTCTTTTTTTTTCAATTTTCCAAGAGTATTTCACTTTCTATTACCATTTATTATAAATGGAATAGGAATGAAACATAAATGACTTATGAGCCGTAAATTATATATGTAAATATAAGTGAGATATAAATGAAGTATAAAAAGCAATATGTTTTATTTTATACTATTGAGTGTATTATTTAAGTTAAAAATTCTAATTCTTCCACTGATCACTCAAAACATTTAAGATATCGATGTTTAAATAAAAAGCCTGCTGATATTTTTAAAATTCAAAATAAAAGCAAATTGAAAATAATTAACAACTTCAACAATGTAGAAATTGCTATTTTTACAGATCTCTGTTGTCTGCAGTAGCCATTTTTCTCCAGATACTACAAGGCAATACAAATATAGTGCTGTGATCTGTTCTTTTCATGATTTTTGGAAGAAGTTGTATCCACATTGACACCAAAACCTTGAAGATGCCTGGACTTCTGATTTGCCCCCAGTGTCATACTGAAAATACCAACACCACTTTGACAATTTTCAAGTAAGTTGCAGAGCACAAAATGAAGGTGCAACTAAACAGAGTGAAAAGAACAAATCCAGTTCCAAAGGTTCCTATCAAATGTTAACCCTCCAGGAAATAAAACTTGATTATTTCATGCTGTTGGAGACATTGATTTTTGATTCTTCTCGTTGTTGTTTCAGAACACACCACCAGAGGTGCCAGAGGATCATAGGGAGCAGTGGGATTCTGGAGCACCACTGGAGAACCCAAACAAAAGTTCACTAGTCCCTATCTGCATATTAAATGCCACAACCGAAGAACAGGGAAACATTCTTTTCCTAGTTCAGGGTTAATCTTTAAAATTATCCTTGAAGAAATGCTCACTTTAGCTGTGATACAGCACTGTTCAACTACAGATTGAAATCCAGACAAAGGAATTCCAACTTCCCTGAGCAGGATTTGCAACAGTAAGGGACAACATCATCTCCTTTTCCAATGAACCACATTAACTCTGCATGATAGCTTGGATGACTTAGATCACTCAGCTATTAATCTATTTGTGCTGAGTCATGATTACAAGATATTAATTACCAGTTTGGTAAGTTATTTTTTGTTTTTAATTTCCCTGGAGATTTATGTGCTAGATTTATAGTCACATACTCAATTACAATAAAGCTGCTGGAGCCAAAATGACTCCACAAATGGCATTATGCAAATCAATTAAAGTAAATCACCATAGCTCTCACCAGCAGCAGAAGTTATTGCTATCTTTTTTGCATACTCACAACTTCCTGAACAACTAATTTCAGCTGGAATTGCTTTCTGTCTCACACTACAGTGAATAAAATCCGAATAAAATCTTTACACCTGCTCCAGGAAATAATGGAAAAGAGGAGGAAAATGTTACTGTCTGCAAAGACACCTGTGAATATACATGCGAGTGTGTTCTTATAGAGACCAGAGTTCACCTAGTTAAAACCCTGGCAGCTTCAGAAACATGAAGACTTTTTTCACAAAAACCACAGCTAAACCTTCCACATGGCACACTGTGAGAGCAGCCTGCAAACCCCAAATCCATACTATCAATATTAATTATGTAGATAAGCCTTTGGACTACACCCCCCGAGGAGACGATGGAACTTCTAAAGCCTCTACTGACAAACTGACCCACAAACTGAATCTGCCTCTGGACTTGCTGAAAAACAACTAAAAAAAAAAAAAGATAAAAAAGAGGCTAATCTCCTGTCTCATTGCTCTGCTTAAAATTTAGCATGGTTCAGCTGGCAGTGCCTTACTTTAGAACAGAGAATGCCTCCAGCACCCTTGGCCATTTTCTCTGCGTTGCTGGGGAAAAAAGTGCCAGGCTTAAAGGCATATATACATATTCATATTTGTGGGGAAAAGGCTGGGAAAAGGAGTGTCAGAGCTGCACAGGCACAGGAAAACAAGGCAGAGATGGTCACTTTACCACAGAGGCAGTCAAGGAGACACTTGCTGCTATCTCATAGTAGGTTGTCCACTCTGAGGTCATGGTTGATGGGTTGAAGTAAAACATTTCTACCACATATTTCCTGAACACCCCAAGGAAAGGTCTGTTCCAGCTCAGAACCACAGCAGTAGGTCCCAAAGGGTAAAGTGTCAGATCCTTTATTCCAGTGGGCACTATAAAGCAGAAATCATGGTTAGTAACATGCATGTGTTATCAGGTGCACTTTATTTTGAAATTATAACCTTTCCTTAATCAAGTTCTACCTTTTTCTATTTCTTTCACTACTTGAATCCCCAAGAACTTCCTGGTCACAAGCAGTTGAAAACCAATTTTTAAAGCATTTGTTCTCCAGTTTAAAACTAGTTTTTCAGAAGTGGCTACAGATTACTTAGTGTTGGCTGGTTAGCTTGAGATAAAGTACACAGCTTGCTTTCTCATAAACTTTGAAAAATCAGGATGCTTAGGAGATATTTCAAGATGCTCAAAACCAAAACCATCAAAAGCCAGAGCACTGTAAGAAAGCAAAGTTTTCATCTCTAGCCCTCCTTCCGTTGGGAACCCAGAGGTTCTGTCATGTATTGCTATTCTTGCCTCACAGATGGTGACACTGAGAACGAGTCAAATGATTTGAAGAATGTCACTTAAGGGTCAACTTTTGCAACCTGTGTGGTCTGGAAAGCAATTATTCCTCATGACTTCTCTGAGGCTACTTAAATAAAGACATGGAGCTAACATTTGCCAGGGTTGCAGAGCGCCAGCTACTGCACACCAGGTCAGAACCCAGACCAGTACCCAGATTATTTCAGCCCATGTTAGAACACGTTAGCCTTCATGATTACCTTTATAAATCATTTACCATGCCTTTGCTTTGCTTTCTCTAAGCTGCTAACACTCACCCTGTGAAAATGAGCCTTAGGATAAACATGGGGAGTATGAAATGTTTTTTCAAGTGCATTTTACTTTGAGTTTTGTTATTAGCTACCACTTGGAAGTTCACAGAACAATTTGTTTTTCAGTTCTATTGTTTTAATATCATATTCAATAAACTGTCATGAAATGAAAACTCATACAACTGTTGCTTTACTGCATAAAGACACCTCCTTTATAATAAGAATGTTATGAGATGTTCTATTTAGAAACTGATTGCCGTTTTCAGTTTTGTAAGAAAAAATGGTTGTTAGGTTTCTGTAATTGTTGTAATGATTTATGGTTGTAAAGCAGAAAAAATGAAGGAACTTATCTACTTTGGGTGCACATGATTTTACTTTCGCAACTAAAAGTAGAATTTTTCAGATTTTTGAATTACAGTGAGAAAGAATATCAAAGTGTTTGTAAAAACTGTCCAATGATAGAAATTTTAGCATTAACATATATATAAATATTTACTTACTAATTTTTTCTTTCCTGAAATACAGCATACTTTACAAATTTTTATTCAGACCAAATTTATGAAAATATATAAGAAGAGTGGCTGGAATGAAAAGGCTCTCACCATAATCACTAGGCCACATACTGGCTTTGATTTAAGGATTAAATTCTTAACAGGACAACATTTTTTTCTGTTTCACTTTCTTGCCTACATCACAGAGAGGAAGCAGAAATGAAAATACTGAAGATCTCCCGCTTTCAGCCACCTGCTGCCCACTGAGCAGGCTTTGTGTCAAAAGGGGAAGCTGGGTGACACAGGTTGAATATTTCTCTGCAAATGTAACTCTGTACACTGAATCTCTTTGTCTTTTCCCTCTCTCTCCTAAATACATTTTGTTTTAGTGGTAATCTTAAAAAAATAAATTACACTGAAATGAAAAGTTACTGAATTGTGTCCTAAATTACCCTTTATAGGTACCTGGTGGAATTCTAATTTAGGTATGGGGGCAGCAGCTCTGCCTGTTGGATATAAAACAACATTCTTGAAAATGTTAGTACTAGTCTCAGAGGGCTCTTCTCCTTTTCAAACCCCAAAGCAGAGAACATTGACATCCACTCTTAAACTCGAGAAAATCAAGGCATAGTCTTGACCTAATGAACATATTACAGGACCTGATGAACATACTGCACATTTTTTTTTTTTTAAAAAGCCCTAAAAACAAATAAATGCATTCCAATCAGCAGGTTCAGGTGTTACCAATGGAAAATGTGACAGGATCAGAAGGAGGTCCAACCAATGGTCCTTTCCGTAAGTAAACCACAACTTGGTACTGGGCACCAGGAACAAGATTTTCAATGAGGCTGCTGCTTGAATTCACCTAGGAGGAGAGGAACTCATCAGATAGGAAGCATTTACTTCATTCATAAAAGGATATTGAGACTGTACTTGAATGACTCCAGTTACAAAAGGCACGAATCCAAACACGTTGGCATCAGCAGCAAGAACTTCATTCATTAAGCCCCACAAGACAAAACTATGGAAGGGGTCAGGACTGACTTCACAAATGACCTGACTCAGGGAATTTCCCTTGCCTGGCTGCATAAGGTCAGCTACCTCACTGCAAACCCACTCTCTCCTACTGTCAAAGTTTATTAAAATATTCAGGCTATATTATTCATTTTCAGGTGCTGTTATTCAGGCTGGAGGATTTAGACCATGTGTTTTCAACCAGAGCCTGAGGCTTTCCATCCCTCATTGATGCAGGTCTGAAGGCAGAGTTTTGGGGAAGCATTTTGGGAGTGACTCCACAGTGAAATCAAGGAGGAAATGTTCTCTGTCACCTCCCTCCACAGCACTACAAACTGTAACTAAGGGCATTGGGTTTTTTCTTTTCAGTTTGAAAATATCACTGTTAAAAATTTCTGCTGTGCCACACCAGGTGGCAGTCAGAAGGCACCAGTCAGAAGCTGGAGGCAGAATTCCTGACCAAGTGATTCCTGGCCTGATATAAGAGGAAGGGGCTCACCTCCTGAAGACTCCACAAACAGCAAATGCAGAACAGCTTTGAGGAAAAGCCTTCACACACCCTTTCTGGAGCTGCAGGCTGGTATTTCCTACTAATATTTTCTTCACAACCTTCCCAAATTCTGTATCACAGCCACCTCTGCACTGATGGTCTGTTCCAATGCACATGAATGTATCATTGCCAAGCACAGATTTAGTGAGGAACAGAACAGAATTTGTCTTTACCAGCTGCTCTGAAAAGCTAAATCACTTTTGAATCACCATGCTAGAAAGGGATAGAACTCTGCATTCAATTTTGCTCTTTTCAGCTCATCATGGAGAAGTCAAACCAACAGCTATTAACAATTACAGGTATAGTAAATTGATAAAATTTGATACAAATATATGTAATGACAGAAAGAAACAAATAACTGTATTTAGACCTTTCAACCTACTTGCAGTAAATACAGATTTACTTTTACTGATATCCTATTTATTCACAGATTAACTTTAGGCACTCATTTTTGAGTTTGTAAATGAATCCTGTAGTATTTAAGGAAATCATAAATGTGTATGTTTGTCATTCATGTTTATAATCACCAGCTGTGCTTTGCTTCCCATTTAAATGACAGCACTTCTAAGAAATATAAGTAAGAATAAGATAACAAGCTGATTCTGAAAAACAGTTCTCAAATTGTCGTGACAAGACACTTCCAAACATTTAAGTTCACAGCCCTTCTTGAACAAAAACTCAAAATTTCTACAGAGGTTAATTTTAAAAGGCATTTTAAGGGTCACAAATTCTCTGTATTAATTAACTGGCAGGGCTGATCACAAAGTTGAAGATGATGTACAGGAGTGCCAGCAGTCCCCTCCATTCCCATGGGTGGCTCGCAGAAAAAGGCTGCACCAGCATCTTGGTGAGGTTACTCAGATCTGGGCTAAAATATTTCTAATTGAAGCCACTAACATAGGCACAGGGTCTGTAAGGGTTTCATTCAACCCTGACTCATTAAGGGTTTCAAATAACAGAAGACTGTCAAGTTTTGGGGTTCAGGACTCTTGATGAAAATAAACACATCCCATAAACTAGAGGACTTGTGCATACAAATCACAGGTGGTCTGAATTGCTATTTGTACCCCAATGATGACACATTTTTCTAGGGATGAAAAGAAAAGCTGGCTTCTGATCATCTCAAAACTTGCAGAAAATTTACAGTCAGGCTCTGTATTCGGATGTGGGATAGCCAAGAAATAATTTGTGCTGCTTTGATAATAACAATGCACGTGAACACTTATTACAAATGCATTGCAGCACATGCCTAGGTGAAGCCACAGCAAGTCCAGCAGAAATACCATGTTAACAATCCTGAGGTGTACTGCACCATCTCATTCCTGACTCCTGAGTTCTCCCCTCCACCCTGCACCCCTTGGCAGTCATGTCCCTCCCTTTGGAGTGCAGAAGGGAGCAGCTGCCACTGTCCTGAGAGAGCCCTGGGGCACAAGGATTCTAAACCAGTGATTTCTTACTGGACTGGAAAATGCTCCAGCTTCTCTCCTTACCTCAGTGCAGTAGTGTTTTTCAAGCCTTTGACTTTCCTTTTGCTTCTGGCAGGTGAGGGAGAGCACAGACACGATGGTGCTGTTGCCACTGCTGTCGTGTGATGCTGTCCAGGATGTCAGGGCAGTGGTGGAGCTCAGCACTGTCACGGTCACATGCTGGGGCTTCTCAGTGAGCTCCTCTATCCACTCCCCTGTGGGGCCTGGGACATGCCCAAAAGCACATGTGAGCAACCCACTCCATCCATTTGAGGCACATTTGTTAAAACACCCTTTTTTCAGGGAATTCTTTATGGCTGGTGTCCATCCCCACAGCCCTGAGGCAGCAGAGGTGGCAGCCTCAGGAAACACCCTGAGAATCCAGGACAGGAGAAATGTGCCTGTCTGAAAATTCAGATGGCAGTATTCTCTGCTGCTTACCAAAAACCACCCAGCAGGATCAGATTTGCTCCAAGGGAATGCTTGAAAGCACTGACAGCCAATAGAGTACAGATCATTGACCAATATTAAACGATAAGCACGCAGAATTTTTTGCCTCTCCACATACTAACACACCCTCCAAGCTCACCACAGCCTCAAAGCATGAAAATCAAGTTCACAGAGTGAACAATCTCATCCTTCATCAGACTTTTTGAAGCACTTTGTTGAGAACACAGCTTTAAATATGGATAAAAAAATAGTTTGGAAAATAACTTCAGCTAGACTTGATCAAAATTTCATATTTCATGAAAACAGCCTGTTTTTCTTGTCCCTTTTAAGCAGTACTTGTGACCTCTCTCTCCTTGACATTCTTCCTCCCTGCAACTCTAATGGTAATTTACATTCATTGATAAAATAAAACAAATGCCAGAGCAAGAATGTGGTTTAAGATCAGCCTATAAGATTTGACTGCTATCCAGATGTGACAAAAATATGTAACCTAAGCCAGTAATTTGACAGGATGATTCACCAGCCAAGCATTACAAGGAGAAGATAAGACAGACACTGTGAAAAAAATTTATTCACAGCCTCAGACCCACACTCTGGCAGGTAAAAAAGAGGAATTTGATCATTAGATTATTCTCTGGAGACAGAAGATGTACATGTAGCTCTCACCATTCAGAAACCGTTTCAGATTGGCATTAAGAGGGCAGAGATACCTCATGTCATGACCCAGAGTTGTAGTGCCCACACCAAAAAAAGCCTACTTGATCAGACTCAGAAAGAGGAATGGAAAAGCAATTTCTACCTAGGAGTATTTGTTCATATCTCCAATTTGGCATTCTACCAGAAATACATAAAAAATCTATCTAAAATACTTGCATTTGACAGAATAAATAAGACAACTGCCAAGAACTCTCATTTTCTTGTAAAAGCCTGCAAGACTAACTGACAAAACACAAAAACCCAAAGGTTCTTATGTGTTACATGTAAAATTAAAATATTACCTTCCTGCAATACCTCAATATTTTATCCACAATGAGATTAAGGTTCATTCTTAATCTGGCCATCCACACCCTTATACTTTGGATTAACATGTCCTCATTTCTCTCAGGTCCACAGTAAGCACAATTCATGGAAGACACTGCATTAAGTACTGCTCAATGAAAATAAAATATGTTTCACCTTGTAAAATGGAACATTTGGTACTAATAGCAATGCTACCTGTACCTTTATCTACTTTCATGCTTATCATATAATGAAGCTGTCTAACTATTCCTAAAGAAAAACAGAAGACAGTGAAACTACAACAGCAGAGACCCTCTCTCTCAGTGCTGTTTTCTGGATGTTTTCCAATTATTGTTTCTTTCAACTATAAAGTCATTAAAAGAGGGAGCACTAGTGGAATTGCTACATGCAGTCCAGCATTATGATTAGTTCAAATACTACAAATACTTAGTATTTGTAAATGTTATGAGCTACTAAAGGCACAACTTTTATTCATAACATACTGAAGTACTTGACTACATTTCTTTTTAATAAGATTTTTTTCTGCCAGCTTTGGTTACTGTGTCTTTGCTGTAGCATTTATGGTTTGGGAAGGCACTATCTTTCCACAGGCAAAATTGTGCAGTGCTGCAAGAATTTCCCTGTCTCATTCTATGGGCATTCTGTAGGGTATATCTATTTCCTTTTATAGAAGCAGGTCCAAAGGTGACCACAGCCATTAGAGGGATAATGATCTGAATTCACCAACACCTGTCTCACTTGCTGATCTCATTGTCAGTCATGGTATTAGTTTACACAGCAGTGTAAAACTACTCTGTCTTTTATTAAATCTCCAGTTAGGAAACTCTGGGATTCTACAGGGAAATAATAAATTACTTTTTCTCCTTTGAATTTAGCAGGCTAAACCACTTCATCTACTGTAATTTGCTCTGTGTTCTCTCAGAGACCATGCAATTTCAGAGTTCAGTGTTTAATTGTGCAATTCCCACACACTCAGCCTGCGCTGCCCTTCATCCCTAACACAGCACATACTCCAGGAGTAAGGAAGTTAAATATTTCCAAGGCTCTCTGTAACCACCAAATTAATTCTTGGAATTAAACCCTCACTGTGAGAGATGCAAAAGGGAAACTCATTCCACTTGTGAGCACTGACTCCATCACATGACTTGCTCTCAGTTTTTAAGGCTGCCAAGATGGCACAACAAAACCCATCCAGGCAGGTTGCAATATATTAACCTATTTGCGCTGTATTTCCTCCTCTGGCACAGGGAATTCCAGAAGACCAGACCCTTGCGATCCATCAACAGATGCCAGAAATGCCACAGTAGTCAAATTGTATATTGCAGCTGTGTTGCTTGGGGAGCAAAAGACAAGTTTGATGAGATACTTACTGATGTAAAAGCTGAGTGTTTTTGCTGATTGACTTCCCCGAACTTCACAAGAACCAGAGGAGCTAAATGTTGTTACAGACAACTTATATTTTCCTGGTTCTTTCAGTTCAGCAACAAATTTGTGAGTGTCCTCGCTCACTGTCAAAGATTCTGTGGAGTTCTCTAAATTGGAGGGGGAAAAGAGTGTGGGTTAATTGAAATTTGAAAGAGAATTATTTACATCAGACATGTTAATCCTGTTTCAACTGTGGGATTGAATGGCATCCAAACGGACTGCATTCACACAGTGTGGCAATACGTATAACAGTATAAATCTTGTTAAATGAAAGATAACTGTAAGGAGTAAACAAAAGAGTAAATTGTGGTTTACTCCTCCTCCTGTATTTTTATGTTACCCAGCCAGAAGTAGATGCTGCTCAGTGCAAAAACTTCTCAAGAAATACATGGGATCTAACAAAGCCCTCTGAAGCACAATAGATAATGAATAATTTGTAGAGGAGACGGCCACCAAAGGAATGATAGAAAAGAAGGAGGAGAAGGGCACAAGGCTCTGCTTTACCTTCCCTTTCGATATTGATGTGGAAGCCATCAAATGCAGTGGGGGGCTTTGGGGGCAGCCAGGTGAGCACCATCTGCACAGGAAGGAAGGGAGGGGGCTCTGCTGTGGCTCTGCTGGCATCATTGCCCCCATAATCACTGGAAACTGCATTGACAAACTCCTCTTCTCCCTCAGACGACTCGGCCTCGTTGGACCACCAGGATGGCTGAGAGGTGGTTTCATACTCGGTGCTGTTGGGGGGCTCATCCAGCCAGGCTGCAGATGTGTTTGCTGCTGGCATTTCAGCCAGGCTCTCAGCAGGATGGCTGACTTTCCTTATGATTTCTTGCGGTCCCATGAAGGATTCTTCCGCGAAATTCCCGCTGTGCTCTTCCCAGTTGTTTCTGTTGACTGGTACAATCTGAACAGAAATGTTTCGAGGTGGGTAAGGAACTAAAAGAGAAGCAAGGGATAGTCTTTAGATAGGTGTGTTCTGTGCACCTTTAAATGAATTAATTCCCCAGACAAATACCACTCTTCCAGGGACTGTTTGAAAAAACTTGTTCTTACTAAGATCCTCCCTTCTCTCACATGTACTTATACCAGAAGTGATCGTAGTGTCATCAAAAGGAGTATAAATTCACAGCATAATCACACTTAAAGAATGCCAGGAAGTAAAGTAGATGTGAAGTCATAGTAAATCAAACTTCAGTGCTGTTATAACAGCAAGGTTACTCTAGCGTGAATTTTTAACAGTGAATGTACATTTATTTCATTGTGTTTTCCAGGAAGATCTCAATCATGGAAAAAACGCCATGAAGAAATGAATTGAAATATATATGCAAGACTAAGATATGGCATAGCTCATATTTTTAAAAAATATAACCTTCATGTTGCTGTAGGGCTTTTCATGTGCTTTTAGCAGCCACCTTTTCACAAGCATTAAACATCAGTTTAAATTTTAATATTTGTGAAAGCTTGATCTTAACATTTGGGTCTCCACGAGACAAGATTCTGGCACGCAAAGAAGTTACTTCAGCTGATGCCAGGAGGTGAACACACAGCATTTTGTCTGTCTCACTGTAATTGCTTGTCTGCCTCTTATACACTCTAAGTGTGAGTAGCCTCTGCAAATAATTTTGCCTGGCACCATTTAAGCTGGCACTTTGCAGCACACTAATTTCTTCCTATCCCAGCCACAGACACTAGTAGAAAATCAGACTCTACATTCTCATTGCAGTTCATGTGAAAAATGAGGGATGGGAGAGCAGCAGGAGAAGAAATAAAAATATATCCTGTTGGTTATGGTTCAATATCTCAACAAGTATATTTAGGATCTTCAGAACAGAACTCAGCTGGCATCAGTTGGCTTAGTTCTGTCCAAGGCAATAGACCAACCTCAGTGTATTCATCTGAAGATTTGGCCTTTTGATTTCATTGCTGGTACATTTCACTTTGGACCCTGATAAATGTGTCTGTGGTCCAAGAGATTAAGGAAAAAGTTTTGGGCACTGTCCCAGGACCAAATTAAATTAGTTCTGGACCCTGAACAAATGCAATTTTCAGCCTTTGCAACATTGCTGTCTTGGAAATTAAAAGTTCATGCTTCAGGGCACAAAGTGGCAGCCAAGTTGAGCAGCTATGACATTCTTCTGGGTGATGGAAAAGTGCACAGGGAGGAAGGTCCTCTCGAGCAGTTCTGCTATGATTCACTGCACAAGGAGACAGACCAACAGAGACGGATCAATAGTCTGCTCACTGCAGCTATTCCTGTGGCTTAAAAATTAATTTCTAGCACAAGGCCCAGGATATCTCATGCGAAGCAGAAGTTAGTTTCTAAGAAGCAAGATTTATAACAGAAACACTCACCCGAATTTCCCTCTGCACTGTTTGTGTACAGGAGCCTATGGAACAGCCACAACATCCTCCTCCCACACAGACCCTGCTCTCTGTGGGATCAACCCCTCCCTACAGCTGCAAGAAAAGCAGCAATACAGGCTTGGAAGAAATGGTGTGTAAGAATTTCCTTTACCTGTTCTGTGCTGTTTGGGCTCATGCTGGACCCCACTGTATTCCACCAGCGTGCTCTTGTTGAAGGTTGCCTCTGATACCAACTGAAATGTGATGTTACTGTAGCATATGCCGGGCAGCCAGTGATTGAAAACTGTTTTGCCTTTAAAGAAATCTGCAGGAGGTTTAAAGAGGAAAGAAGAAAGGGGAAAAAAAAAAAAAAAAAAGGAGGATAATGCATCAAATGTTCACTTTCTGATAATGTGACTGCACATGGTGAATGGGCAACGTTTTAGATGTTTAAACATTTTTCAGCCTGCTCTGAGACATGAAATTGCAATTATTCAGTTTGCCAACACTTTTCCTGGCAGTCAAAGCCACTTTGCTTTTCACCAGAGAAAGACAAAAAAAAACCCCAAAATAAGCCCAGCAGAAGAAACATGAGCTGCTTTTCACTGGCAAGGGAACTGAACCTGGCAACCTGCTCCACATGACACTGAATATCTCAAAGAGCATCTGACAGCTCCTGCAGACCTTTAGCTGCTGCACGCAAAAGCCTCTTTGGTCTTTTGCTGACTGAGGCTCAGCATTTGTGGGAGATGTTCAAAGCAGCCCCTGCCTGCAATGGAGCAGTGCTGAGGGCTCTGCTCCTGTCCAGCACACAGGAGGGCTGAGAGAGCCTGCTCAGGGCTGTCTGGCTGTGGGAGAAGTGTGCAAGCTGATCAGTGACTCTCCTAATTTAGGCTGACTCTTTTATTTATCAGCAGCTTTAGCCTTACAGCCCCCCGAACCATCTATAGAAGAGAAAAATTACTGCTGGTCTCCCTTTTGTTCTCTGCAAAGAGGTCACCTATATTTTCTGCTAGGATCTAGATTTACCCACCCTAACTTCTGGCAATTTACAGCATTGAAACTGGGATTTCTAGCCCCAGTTTGTATTGAAGCAAAGAGACTCCCAAATTCTCTGAAAATTCTGGAGGTGTGTATCTCCCTCTGCTGATTTTAAAGAGAGTTTCCAGTAGCCAGTCTCCTATTCTGGGATCCTGAATTCAGTGCCTGAAATTCAATTCAGCACCGACTGGATTGCCCAAAGGCATTTTGCTGCCACTGTAGGATGTTAAACTGTTGGAATTTCAGGGTCCACAGGGCATGTGGGTGCCTTCCTCACCTCTTAGGGTGCTTCCCATAGGACATTATAGTCCCATTTATATCTCTGAGACAGATACTGTGCTTACTGCACAGTGTACTGCTATAAAAAGCTATACTGCAGGGCAAAAATTGTAAACAAATAAATGAAAGGGTTCAGTTATGAACAAATCAAAAAGAAAGCGGAATTTGCTCCTTTTTAGATCATTCAGGATGTTAGGTTGGCTGTTTGCTTAGGCTGACTGTCTAGACTGCTGGATTGATTGGCCTTGATTAGATTATTTAAAGAACACTGAAATTTCTCTTATGCAGCAGGGTTTATTAGCTTAGGGACAGCTCTAAATGCTGCATTAATGTACTATATAGCCTAGCACCATGTCACTGCATGGTGATACAGAACCACCAGGTCTGACCCTGTGCCAACAATCTGGATATTGAATGGGTTTCCCTCCTCTGGGACATCCCAGAGCTTTCCCATCAGCTACAGACCAAAGAGGAAACGTTGCCCAGAGGAAGAGTCTGGGAGATTTTGTATTGCTTTGAACTGACACAGAAGCACCAGTGACTGGGGCTGCCTTCCCAGGCTGATTTCATACTGAATACAAAAATCCAGACCACCAAGCCTTCCTCTAAAATCCAAAAGAAAGGGAACTTGACTAGAACTAGGATTCCAACAATTTAAAAATCTGAAGTGAATAACCAGCTCATTTCAAAGACCCATCCCTTACTTCACAATATAAAAGCTATTACATGTATATGACCAGAAACACAAATTATTATATAAATACATGTCGAAATCCCATCTAAGGCAACTGTTTAAAATGTTTCCAGCAGAGATAGTACTAAATTTTGGTGAAACAATTCCCTCCTACCTTTGTAGAGCATTGTTCTGTAGTCCTTTCCTTCCCAATAGCTTATATTTACCCTGGTGAAAACATTGTATTTCTCTGGGTACTGAATTTCAAACAACACTCCTGTTTCTGGAGATGGTTTGTAATCATAGATAGAAACATTGCTCACAGGAAGTGGTTCTAAAGGATATACAAACAAAAGGGGGGGAAAGGAAGAAAGGGCAGGTTAATAGGCAAACAAAGTTCTTTGCACATATATAATACCAATGAAAATAAATGCTTTTTTAAGTATGGCACAGACACTCTTAAATCTACCAGGTGATATTCGGGGCTTCACTGAGCTGTGGGGCAAAGCTACCTGGAACATTGTCAAAGCCAGCATTTCTATATTCCCCTCCCTTCAAAGAATGTATCTTCTTAACACTTACACTTTAACAGAAAAATTTCCATATTTGACATTTAAAAAATCTTATTATTTAAACAACCACAGTCATCACCTCAGAAACATTTTCATCTTTAATACTTGTCAATCAAGTAAAAGTGCCCAGACAAAATCAGCACAACACTTTAAACTGCTTGTGACTTCAGCATAAATGTAAAGCTTTCAAGATGAGCTAAGAAAATTCTTAGTGTAATGGCCAAAGAAAGCTACATGAATAAAGACTTTCTATTTTGGTATCTGTACATTTCTTTATTTCATGGGTAGTTATGCAGTCCCTATTCCTACCATGTGAGAGGGACACCATCCTTATCTGTTTATCCACATCAAACTTCTACAAAATAAAAAGTACCACTGCCTTTAGAACTGAGGTACAGAGAAGTAAAGTGGTTTATTGGAGGGCACTGAGAAAGCCTGTGCATAGGAAGGGGTAAGTCAGGAACTGCTGCTCTAGTGCTCTGAGTCAGGTAGGCCACAAAAAGTAAGAAAAATATCCTGTGTCCTGTGATCTGAAATCCAGAGCAGTGCAGATCCATCAGCTGAGGAAAGCCATGTCAGTTCACTGCTAGTGGGAGTCTGGATTGTTGCTGACAATAAGAGAGCCACATTTTTATTCATCCTTCTCTATTCTTAAAAAAACCCCAGAAAAACTGAAAAGAAAGAACACATTTTGTTCAATGCTTTCCTCAGCAAGAAAAAAAATGACAGCAACCCAATTATCCTGTTGTCAAGAGGTCCAAGCAAGGCTGTACTGTTAGCTGAAATTTGCCACAGTAACATATTTTAATAGAGATAGTTAATGCAATTATGCCTACATCCGTATAAAGATCAGCATGTTGATATAGTTCTTGCACACTACAGGGATCAGATTGCAAAATTCAGGCTGTTGGTTAGAGTGGCCTTACAGGACCCATTTGAGTTCAAAATTCTGCTGCCATAGGCCCTGGAGAAAAATATTTTTCCCCACATAGCATACAGTCACAACAGGCAAGAGAAAGAAATGAGAAGATCAGTGTCAGTATCAAAAGTGGAATTATGCCACAGGAGGTGGAGTGGGTTAATCAAAAATGGAAAAGAAATACTATAATGAGAGAGAAAACTAAATCCCAGCAGAGTATTTTCACTACAGCTTTAGGTTTCTAGATATGATAAGAAACAGAGAAGAAAAAACAACTGGGAATAAAATCATAGATGTAAATCTCTCACCAACACCAATGTGTTGTCATTTCTAACTTTGCCAGGGCATGGAAATTCAGTAGTGTGGGATTATTAAACTATTTCTCATGGCAAAGGCACTTCATTATCTTCATCAGATATATCTCAGTATATTTGTACATTAACCACTTACAAAGAGAAACTCCCCATCTCACAGATACTAACAGGCACTCCAGTGATGGTATCAGTGAAAATTCTGCTGACATTTCATGATAGCCTAGAAATAAAGAGGAGCAAAGCAGAGCACAGGAAACAAAGCCTTCCCTCTTCTTTCTGCCGACGCTCTTCCCATGGCTTGTTCCGAAATAAATAGTGGAAATGACTACCCACATGGCCAGAGGGCTCATATCACAGCTCCCACAGCACACAGGAGTGGTTTAAATGTCAATAACCATCTCTAAATAGCACACTGCTTATGTGCAGTCATCTCTCATGTTAGCGGGTGTGCCCTGGGCTTTCTCCTGCTGTCTCATTCACATCTGAGCTCTTCTCATTTCTCAAAGAATTACTGAAACTTTCTTATGCCAGTGATTCAATTACCCCACTTATTCCTTCCTACAACAAATCAAATAAAGGATGGAAGCAATATTCATTTTTAATCCAAATGATTTTTCCTCCTGATGCTTTGATTTAATTAACCAACAATTGAATTAAGCAGTAATCACCACAGAGTCTGTCGTGTCGCTATCTTCCACTCACTATCCTCTCCTTGCTCATGGTAGCAGAGCTGCATGAGTGACATAATGCAATTTAAAGATTCCCCCATTATCTTACTTCCTTCAGCACCAAATCTCCACATCAAAAGCTATTTGCACACTGTGAAATTAAAAGAACGCTCAACAGATAACCATCATGTTCTGTCTTTCACTTACTAACTTCTTCTAGGGTTATTAAAATTAAAGAATATGTAAAATGCCACTCTTTACTATCTATATTTATAATTCAGACCATAAACAGTCTGGTCTTTTTAATTTTACTATTTCCAGCATTTAGGATCCAGCTTGTCAGAGATTTTAGTGGCTGTCAAGAAATAGCCAAAATAAAGTGGAACCACAGAAATATAATACTTACAGCTTTATAAAAACTCTGTGCCACATTGAAATCGTATTATAGAAGGGACTTTGAGCATTTCAATGTCTCTCTAATAATTTAAAATACCTCTTCACTTACAATCTTTTTATTCTTAGACCTGGAGATTATATTACACACACATAGACAAGATTGCAGGATCAAGACTTGAATTTGCCATTTTTCTTAGTGTCTCAGAATCTACTGCTTCTCTGACAATTGCTTTCCCATTTTATCTGTTTACAGGAAAGTCAATTTCTCTGTTGATTCTGGACTTCCTAGCATTTTGCATTTAGTATATAACTTGCATTACACAAGCATCAAGATAGCATAATAAATGTGCCTAACATCTTCTTCAAATGCCCTGGAAAATTCTGAATGCTAAATCTCCATTAATGTATTCAATTTGTGTCAGATGCATTAATATTTGCAATTCAGGGAAAAAACAGTGCTGTGAAAAGCAGGGGAAAAACAGTGCTGTGAAAATAAGTACCATATTTTAATCCAAATCAATTTATTTGTAATATGTATTGATTGGGTCACTCTACAAATTGAATTAATGATTGATTATGGCTGTAGCTTAGACTACAACATTACCTGTGGGACTGAGATCTCTTACTTCTCACATTGGAACCCAGATTAATCATTATTTACCTCCATATTGTGACTTTTATGAAAAAGATGTCCCATTAATGGAGTGACCTAGCCCCCATGAGTAATTCCCTTTATTCACAGGAAGAAGTTGAGAATTATGCAATTTTCTCCCCAGGATGACACTATTTATGTGGCTGCATGATTACTGGGAGTAAGGCACAGCCAGGGTAAAGCTTCCATTACACTCTAAATCTTAGGATGTTTATCTCTTGTTAAAAAGAAACCATCTTTGAGATTAAAGAAGCTGTTGTTCAATACTTTGGGAACATAATGTTCAAGTTTATGATAGGTAATAGTAATATTGTACTATTGCTTACAAAGGGGGAATATAAGTGGAAATAGTACCTGAGCAATGATGACACAGAGCAATTTCTACATGGCCACATAGGATGATAAATAAAAAGATGACAGAACCTAAAAAATAATGTTGTCACAAGAACAAAGGCAGAGCTGTTGCTCTTGAACAGATTTAGGCCAATTGTTTGGATCCTCCTTACAATGCATATTACAGCAGAAAATTATTGCAGTTCTTTCTGTCTCTTTGATTCTGATGGAGAAGTTTTTCACCCTAAAAAGAGGATAACATGATTTATTTACTGGGAAAAGATGAGCACTAATGGACCTAGATGCTGCTCTGAATTACATTCCAAAGTTAAGGCTGCCACAGATAACCAGCCTTTTTAAAGGTGTGTCACATCATCCTTTAAGCAAGAAAAACATGAAGGGCTAAAGTCTCACATTTCATTAGGGAAAAACACCCTCTGAAGCTCCAAGTTAAAGAACTCTGATCCATTAACAAGCCAGAGGAAAGGATTGGACCTGCTGAATCACTTCCTGCAGCCCCTGGCACAGTGACAACAGAGCATTAACTGGGTCTAGTGCCAATTACTTGGTGAGGGCTGGAGATCAGAGACCCAGGCTGCAGTTGCTGGCCTCTCAAGGAAAATGTTTTTGTAGGACACACAGAGGCAGAG
>JANRGV010000073.1:68386804-68397040 GCA_024734035.1 Alethe castanea
CGACCATGAAAAAATTAATCTTCTTCATGTTTTTAATCCTGACTTGGAGTAAAGACAAAAAAACCTACCAACAAGCTACTGATTAAGTAGTACAAATACCACATTTACATTCTAAGAGTATGACAGAGGGGTAGAGACTGACCTGGTGGGTGCTGCAAGAGTGGAAAATGCCTCAGTTTTGAATCGTTAGGGTGCATACATATCCTTCATATGTGCACAAGTGAACGAGTTCTTAAAGGCAGAATGCAATGCTTTGCTTCTTGCATTATCTATAAAGAGCACAGCTGGGAGGAAGTTAAGAGTTCTCAATTGCCAGAGAAATTGGAGACCAAAGTGGTTATCAACTTGATTTGTAATCACAAAGCAATGTAAGGGAAAATGGTGGAAGAGAACAAGAGAACTTTCTCTTCCCCCTCCCCCATGTTGATCTATAATAAGAGAACAAACTAGACACAATGAATTTGTTTGTAGATAGGGGCTATTCCAGAATCCTAATTCTTTGTTCCATATCTGCAAAGGTTTTTATAAGGGATTAGGCTCCCCAGTGCCCTTAAGTATTTTCAAAATTCTGAGACTACTAGAGAAGTTTTGAAATTTGAAACTGGGATGCATTAAAAAAAAAAAGAAATCCAGTTCCAAATCTGGTTTTGTGCCATGAAGAATTCGGAGGCAGATGTGGGCTACACTTTGTCCTCCTCTAAGTCTGCTGACTTCACTTTGGCCTGGTGCTCACCTTAAACAAGTGGTCTGCCTTAATGCTGTCATTTTCCTATCACCCCCTGCCACTTGACTCCCCTAAAAAAAAGCTGCAAACACTCATCACCCATTCTTCAAATGTCACAGAAGTCATGGCATGGTTTGGAAAATTTAAATCTAAATCCAGATCAGCAGTTTTCATATTCTGTGCTTACTCCCCTTCTTCCCTGAGCCATAACTGTAATGTGGCTGTGGCTATCCCTGAAAGATTGTTTACTCAGGTTCAAATACAGGCTTATTTTGTTTTCAGATCCAAGTGGAACCTGATGGTCTACATTCTGATTACCTTGTGGTGTCCCTGTGCTCTCTAAACAGGCAAGAGAAGAACAGATAAGCTGCTGAGATTTTCTCTTCTTATTTATATATAGTTTCTGCGGATGAATGGTATTCTTTCTTGCTAAAGTATTTGCTGTGGTAAAGTGTGTGTGATTAATTGTTTTGCTTGGTAGGGGTTTTTTTGGTTTGTTTTTTTCTAACCTGTGCTCAAAGGGAAGCAAGCTGACAGTGCCATTTCCCTGATTACTAGCAAGAGATGAACTCTGTAACTCTTTGTACAGCACAGGGTCAATTGCAAACCCACACAAAACATTTCAATTGTAGCTAGAGCCTGATTTTCAATTCATTTCTAGTGTGGCTTTAGGCTCAGTTCAGCCATTTGTACCAATCTGATAAGTTCATAGCCACAGAAGAATGCTCTGTCACATTGCTGCTGCTCAGAAATCATGAACACTCCCAAACTCCAATGCTGCAAAAGCTCAGAACTTGTCACTGCTACCTTGCCCTGCAGGGACAGCTCCAGCAGGATTTATTTAGTGTATCAAGCATTTAGTTTTTAGCACAACTGCCACAGGCTGACTGGAAGGAGATGGAAGAGAGGAGTAAATACAAAGAGCTCAGGAAATGGAGCCAGAACCCTCAGCTGCTGGAAAGTCCTTCCAGATGTGAGAGCCACCCCAGCTGCCCACAGGAGGAGACTGGCCAGGGGACAATGACTGCTGTTGTCTAAATGAGGACACCTCAAAGACTTGCTGGCCAGAATTTCTGTGATGAGACTTCTGTACTTAGTGTGAGATTAATCTGGCTTCGTTTTATCATGTGTGGTCAAATCTTATCAGCTAGGTTCCCTCTATACTCTGTAGGGAGAGACTGATCTAAGAATTCAATTTACCCACTCAAACAAGCTGCCTTCTGCAGATGCTTGTCTCTCTCTGTGCACCTTCCATTTAAACATCAAGAGCCAGATGGGACCAGAAACAGCTGTGCCTGGTATAATGGCAGCTGCAACTCAGATTTGTAAAGCCATTTTTATGTATTATGGCTCCTAGTTTTTTTCTGTCCAAATTTATATTTTAAGGTTTAAATTTTGTTTAGCTATTCTCTTTTTCAGCAGTATAAAAGTGCATGATGGCCGTGACTGAGCAAGGAAAATAACTCTAAGCACACAGAAGGTCCTACTCAGCAAAAGATGTAAGCATGCCCATAAATCCTTTGCCTCAGTGACAAAGGCAGGTCCTAAGTACAAAGAATCAATCAGGAGATCAAGGTCTCTTTTCTGGAGCTGCCAAAGAGTGATGACCCCCTGAAACTTCCTTCTAATTTGTTTTGAGTCTTTTATGAAGTAGGGCTGCTAAAAAGTCATTCAAAGAATAATAAAAGTCTTGGTCTCTTAGGTGATGCTGAGCCTCCTGTTCTGCAGGTTTAGTGCTCTCCTCACAGAAATTATTATTCCTTGCTGTGGTAGTGTGGTTTTTACACTTGGCAGTTATTCAGTGGCCAACAGGGATGCAGTCAGACCACTACAAATACATTCATCAGCCTAACATCTCAGGCTGAGATAGCTCAGCACTGATGGCATGGAGAGCATATACATTAAATTTCTGTCTGGTTTGGCAGCTACGTACTCTGCGAGTGCAGAATTGAAAGAATTAAAGCTTTGCCATTAGCTTTCTTTTCTATATTTCTCTTTTAATACCTGACAGAGCTTTTCCCCAGGCATGACAATGGCTAGCCAGGCAAGAGAAGGCTTAATACACTGAGAGATTAAATCAGCTGAGAAAAGGCTGTGTGGAAACTGGCAGTGAGAAGTCTGTTCCCTACAGTAGAACTGACTGTAAAACAAAAATACAAATTTTCAGAATGCTGTTTCCTCATTTTAACTCAGGATGCTAAACCTCTGTAGTGCCATCTGAAGAGGATGAATTTATAAACAGCATGTCCTTAAATGAGTCAACACGACCTTTCCCAGACATATACCACAGTAAATATTTACTGAGCTTTATTTCATAGGCATTAACTCACTGCTAATATAAAAAGCTTTCAGGCTGCTAGACAATGCAATATGTAATCCTATCATTCTGACATTTAAGAATAGGCACAGCTTAAAAGTGATAGTGATTTTCCTTCTTAGTTAGCTTCTAGATATGAATTCACCATGTATTTGTTTATGCTGTAATTTTCTTCTTCCATTTTTTGAAATATTTTTGTTGCCAGTGAAAGGGAAGGCTAAGGATGAAGGAAGATGATAAAGATATTTTTTTTCTTTTGTCTTCTATGTGAGTCACAGCAAGTTGTGCTTCCATACATAAGCACTGGTCATTTTGCATTATACTAATCCAGGCAAAAATATATTTAGCCTGGTTGTCTGATTGCCATTTGCAGGTCTTAGAGTGGTAATTTCTCAATAACTGCAGTGTAAATATACAAATCTCTCTCATCTCATCAACTCCTGTACTTAAATTCATGCAATACCTACATTGCCTAAGGTCTTACCCAAGTCTTTGACTGAACCAAAATATTTTTCATGATCCTCCCTGGAGTACACCTGCCTGTACTTTAGAATTACAAAATGGACAGGGCTCTTTTTTCCTAAATTTGACCATTAAAAGTCACTAGGAAAGTTTTTTAAATTTATATGGTGTCCTATAATGCAGATAAATATCTGCAATATCCTTCAAAAAACCAGAACTGGAGAGCAAGGTATTTTTTATGTTGAGTTAAATGTGCACCCTTAAACCTCTCCACCTTCACCAGCACAGTTCTTCACGTAGATATACAACAGAAAGATGCATGAAAAGGCACTGACAGCACTGAGCCCCGGTGGTAACAGAAGCAGCTTCATCTCCAAGCCAGATTAGTGGTTTCTCTTAGTTATTTATAGCTCTCTTAAATTTTAATTACTTTATTTACTTATTCTCTGCCAGGTCCCTACTGACAGCATTCAGTTTTCCCTCCTCTTCCACTCCAGTGTGCTCACACAGCAATGAAAGCTCTTTATTATCACTTTCAGTCTACAGTGTTGTTTCTCAGCTCAGGTTCAATCTGGATAGAATTTTTGCCACCTAACTCAGGTGCCAGGAGAGCCAATGGACAGAAGTACTCTCCTGACCAAGCTGTCTCCCCCAGCCTTTAGAAATTTAAAGCAGCAGAGGTGCTTTAAAAGGTGTTTCTTTGGGGTTCTGTTTTTGTGATGATTTCTCAAGTGATGAAAGAAGTGGAGAGAGCACACAGAAGAAACCTAAAGCTTAGTGAATCATGGAGTTTTCTGTCCACGCCCCTAGACTTCAGAGGAGAAACTCATCACCCAACAGCACCCTGAGCTCCCTGCAATTCACAGCAGCAGAAGTCATTTGCCAGCAGTAGCTTCTCCATAGCTTAATCAAACGCCAGCAGTAAGAGACTCTGCACTCTCTGAGTTCAAGCACCAGGCAAAACTGACTGAATTAAATTACCACAAAGATTAGGACCATAAACACAATCAGCTGGCATAGCTCAGTCTACAAACAAAAGATGTATATACCTATGGCAACAAAATTTACTATGCTGTCCTTATCTCTGCTGCTGCAAATACTTATAGCATGCATGTGAAAGTGAACATTCATGCTTGCACTAAGTATTTGCATTTTATGAATAAACTGTAATCAGTTTGACAGTATTCTTCTTTCTCACTTTATTAGCCTTATAAGCTCTTCATTCAGTCCTCACACTTTGCATATCAAAAAGGCAGACAGAGAAAAACATCAACATCCTTGTAAAGTTGCACATAATGTCTACATAAAAAAGATCAGCCCCAAAGACTAGAGACCATGCTCCGAAGAGCAGCAATGTCTTAGCATTGGCCACAGTAAAAAGAGAATCCAGGGAAATATTGGATTTTTTTCCCCCCATTTGTCTCTACTTGAAAGAGGGGAAATAGAGACATGCATGACTGATGGTAATGGAAAACCTATTTGTGTCCAATTCACTGGAGAAACAGTACAAGGACATATCATCCTTGTGAAATAATTTGTCCTGTATTCCTTGAGTCAGATGAAAGTCCCATTATGTACAAAACAACACGTGCAGATGAATACAGATTGGGGAGATCTATTATTCTCTCAATAATTCTCTCTTGGCATAACCTCTCTCATGAAAAAGGCCTCTTTCCAAGTGCCTCACACTGTCATAAAGTGTGACTTTTTCCACTAGCCTAGAATAGATTTGAAAGTGCACAGCAGCACCGAGGAGTCATTCATGATTAGAGCTCTTGCTGTGAAACAAAACTGGCACATGCTCCTGGAACCTGCAGCAATTAACGAGTGTGAAATCAAAAAGTCACACCGTGCCGATTGTTCAGGGGGCACGCAGAGCGAAAATAGAGAGAAACAGCTACATCTTTATAGCCCTGGATGGCTTTGCAATTCAGAGAGAGCTTTATGAGCACATAACAGTTTCATTTCCTCAGATGAGGCTCGTGCTGATGTATTTGAACTTCTCAGAATTTTCCTCTGCACACCGCTACGAGACACAAGGTACTCTTATCTCAGGTGCTGCTCATTACTAATTCCCTAACCTGACAAGAAGTTTGTGGAGGAACAGAAGATTTTTGAGATCTAAAGAATGATTATGAAATCACACAGGTATGAAATAAAATCTAAGTTTTTTTCCTCTTGCAGTCCTACGGGGAAAAAAAGCCACCAAAAGAAGGCCCAGTAGTGCTGCCCAGTGCAGCACAGAGCTCTGGAGCCTCTTCAGCCCACAAGCTATTGTGCTGCCTCTAAATTTTAATGGCTTACAGAGCAACCCCATATTCAACATCAAACTGAGTAATAAAAGAAAAAGAAAAGAAAAAAAGAGAAGAGGAAAGAAAAAGAAAAATAAAAAAGCTTTGAGGGACCATTTTGGTTGAAATCTGCTACAGTCACATTACAAATAATCCATTCCAAACACAAAATTTTGGCTCTGCCAGGAAAAAAAGCAGTCTGCATCTACACGTGGTAAAACAGAAGCTGGAAGGTAAAGACCATTCTGGTTTACTAAGCTGTCCTAGAAAAGCCAGTAGCTCTCATTCAGATGCAGGTCAGAAAAACAAAGCTGCCCAATCTGGCCTGAATGTAGCTGATGTCAATGTTGATTTATGTTTGTTAAGAGGCCTCAAGTATTTTACCTGAAGCTGAAAAACTTGCATGTTATTGTGACTATATTTGATGTCCACATCTTACGTGGTTGGTTTTAGTTTGTTTCCTTGTAAGTATTTCATATGAGCTATTCCTAGAAATTTCAGAATGCTCTAGCAAAAGCAGCTCAAGAATGAGAAGCTAGGGAGAAAGACCAACAGCACAGATAGGATAAAGATAATAATTCAAACAAAACTCCTCAAAGGGCAGAAGCTACAACAGTGAGAACTAATTGATTTGATTCTACATACACAAAAATGATAAGAAGGATTTTGTACTGGCTAGACAGATTTATTTTTTTAAGAGGGATTTAATTAAATGCCCCTCAGATTTTACTTTTTCTTTGAAATTTTAACTGTCAGGCATCATATCCAAAAGATAAAAAACAAAACCATCCAGGAAGTAATTACCTGCATTAAGACTGCTGTTTGACTTCTTTCCTGCTATAATGATGTCTGGCAGAAGGAGAAACCAAGGAAGTTGGGAGAGGAGGGGAAAAAAATTTGATTCAGTAATTTAAGAAGCTAAATACGTTTTTCTGTGTCTCAATTAACAGAGGGAGGGCTTGTCCTGCAGTGGGAGCAGCAGCAGGCTGGGAGCAGCAAGGTCTATTTTAGTGAGCATGTGTCATGTTAGAAACTGGAGAAACAGAAAGGGCTTGACACAGCATTATTTGCCATGAATAACACCCCCTTGGAGCCACCACTCAGAGTGTTGTTGCACATTGGATGATCAAATTTGGGGCTTGCCCAGCTCCAGCCACTCCGGCTCTGCCCTCCTCTGCTGGCTCCATTCAACACCGTGTATTTGTTTGCCACTTTTGAAGTTGGATGCATTGCTTACATTCTTAGAGCCCTGTTTATAAATGTGTTAATTCTCCTGGCTTTGATTTAGCCCATCTCCTGTTTTCCTAGATAATTAAGATTTGAAGCGAACACTTAATATTTAAGACACATTTTCTGTGCATTTTGATGATGTCAGCTTTCATATTGAATCCCTTCACTGGCATTATCCTGCACAGACCAAGGTTTTATCCTTTTCCACTCAATACTTTTACTACCATTATCTGAGGCCACTCTTTCCCATTACCTGCCTCCTATTCTGCCAGTAGCAGGAAACACAAATATCCATTTCTGCCTCTTCCCCTACTGCTCCCTGTAAATGGTACTGTCTTGCCATCAATAATCAAGAATGCCTCCTAACATAGAGGTTTGTAATAAATCTCAACAGCTTCTGTCAATTTGCTTCATGTGTATATTCAAACATTATATAAATAGGAAGCATATTTCATATAAAACTTGCATATGGTTTGCTCTTATGTTCCTCACTTTTAAAAACCAGAAACAGAAAGGTTTTGCATCTCCAACCAATTTACCTGTGTAGCATTCCACAGTCTCTCTCTCTTTTCTGTATAGGTTGGGTTGGTTTTTTTTCCTTGCTCCTGACTGATGTGGGTTGATGCTGCTCCTGTGGAGACTAAGCTGGTTACCTCATCCAGCAACCAGCCCAGTAGGTTTCTAGCCCTACCAGGAGCTCTCACTGCTCCTACAGCCTGCACTGCAGCCATCCAGCACAGCTATGGGATAATAAATCTATTTTAATTTTCATTTTTTGCTCCCCAAAAGGATAAGGGTTTTGCATCTCCTCTGTTCTGTGCAAAGGAAATCATCATCCTTAACACACAAGAGCCTGACCTGAAGCAACAGGACAACCCCACCAATAATTTTGTTTGAAAACCTTCAGTTGTGAACTATTTTCTAGTGTCAATTGTGGCAGCCCAGAAAATCCTTCTGCTAAGTTTCCTCTTACTTTGTGCACAGAAACAGGGCTTTTTGACAAGAGACCAAGAAAATCAGCCTGAAATAATCGTGTGTTCCTTTACACATGACCGCTGCAGTGACTAATCCCAATTTGCTCTCTTAGATCTGTCTCTCTCCCTTTCAGAAGGCAGCTCAGTCCTGAAAACAAAAGAGAGTGGAGGAGAAAAGGCAATTTGTACTCATGTTATCTCCCCCACCATGCTTCCTCCCACTCCACATTCAGTAGCAATGGAGTATGTTTTTGTTCACTAGGCTGAGCCTACATTCTCAACTACCGTGTTAACAAATAGCAATGAAAGAATATTTTTGTTAATTATGTGGCTCTGCTGTTGCTATTGCAGGTGACTGGGGAAGATGAGAAAAATCTGTGTAGTTTATGGTACAAATGTAATGTGGGAAGTGCTCAATCCACAGACTTGTTGGGCCATAATTTAGTTTCCCAGGAAGTTTGGAAGCGCTTCAGTCTTAAACTGAAGAACTTAGTGAAGCTGATATCAAGATTGGAAAATGCTCTGTATTTCTGTGATATGGTAGCTTTCACTGAAGACTATCAAAGTACTTTTCTAATACATGTTAATGAGCCCTCACAAGATTGCTATAAATACAGTATCATGTGTATATGACTCATGTGGCTTATTAATTTTACATCACCTACCCTGCTGCTTGAGCAAGAGTGACAGAGCAGCATCCAGGCAAATTCCTCTGTGAGAACTTAGCCCAAATAGCAGTACCTGTGTCTTCAGGGGTCAATCTGCCTCAAGGCTGATTCTAGCTATAAAGATTGAGGCTGAGAGAAATGTTCCCTGCTTACCACAGCCCTCCCAGTACAGTTCTCTTGACAAAAATGTAGAGCATTCTTCTAAAAAGAAAATAAAGTCTGAAGCAATGTCTAACAGCTCCAAGGTTAAACATCCCACACTATGCCAGTGGTCTACAGCAGGGTGCAAGGAGGAACAGGAACTTTGCTGGGGGATGGATCCAAAAGGCATAGATCCTCAATGGGACTTGATTTTAATTTTAAAAAGCAGGTGGAAAAAGCAATATTTAATCACTTAAACTTCCCTATGCCCTCAACTGAATGACATTTTTACTTAGCTTAATTAAGTATTAACACTGAGTTCCAGAAAAGCCCTTTGTAATTTCAAAGTGTTCACTTTACTCCTGTGGCAATTACCCCATTGAGAGGTTCCACAGGCAGAGCAATGAAGAGATGTGAAGGATTTGTTTGCTTGATACTCTTCAGGAGCTGGGAGCCAGACAGATGCTTTTTAATTGAGATGAACAGGACCCTGTGCTCATACAGGTTGATGAGAGGTCAAGTATATTAGCATGGGGTTAACACTAGCCAGTGTAGCTTCCTGCTAGCTTAGAGGAAGGGAAGGTAAAATAATGCCTGGCTGTAAACTCCCACAAGTTAAACAAATGGTTAAAGGCCCCACAGAGGGTAAATAATAGAGCTGAAACCACAATAACTAGATTTCTTTAGCCCAGTCTCAGTGGAATCAAGAAAGGTGGATCAAACCACCCATTTCATAGTGATTTCTTTCTTTCCTGCACACAGGATAATTGACGTGGTGGAATTCAACCCAAACAAGGCAGGCAAATTTCACCAGCAGCATTCACAGGGGTGAGAAAGGCTGAGACAGGGTGGAGGGAAAGGAGAAACTCCCAGGAACTGCATTGCTCTCTCACAGCAAAAAAAAAGGAGGAGAAAGTGGAGAGGAAGATGCTTCCCCTTGTCCTCCAAACAGGAGGAAGGACAGAGAGAGCTGTCAGCCTTCCAGGTGTCACTTAAACACAGCAACTCCCACTCCTCCCACACTGAAACCCACACTCATTTCTTGTCTTAGTTAAATGGTTCCTCTCCATCCTGGAGCCAAATAACTCCAAACTTCTCAATATTCAAATCCAAGAGCAGCTTCTGTAGCTGAGTATACCTCTGAACTCTAAGCCATCCATATCCACTCCAAGTTTCATTCTGGAATCACAGAATCACCAGGTTGGAAGAGACCTCCAAGACTGAGTCCAACCCATGCCCTAACACCTCAACTAAACCATGGCACTGAGTGCCACATCCAGGCTTTTTTTAAACACATCCAGAGATGGTGCCTCCACCACCTCCCCAGGCAGATCATTCCAGTTCTCTCTTAGCCTTTCTGTGAAAAGCTTTTTCCTAATATCCAACCTAATTTCCCCTTGATGCAGCTTGAGACTGTGTCCTCTCATCC
>JANRGV010000073.1:68398920-68441262 GCA_024734035.1 Alethe castanea
AAGACTTTATAATAGTCTGTTTTTCTTTAGAAATTTATAGAGGAAAACACTCTGCAATGGAGTCTGTATTGAGAAGGGAAGATAAACCCCCCAGAATACAGACCTAACCCAGTGAAACCCTTTATGATCATGAGGGCATCCAACAATGATACAGAATATGAACCTGATTGCATACAACCTGAACAAGTGTGCATTTTGCAAAGCCTACAGCATTTGATACTCTGGGCAGTGAGTAAATAGGAAGATCTAAATTAATGTCTGTATTGAGGTCAGCATAAATCACTGCTTCCAGGGACTGCTGCATTCCTGTCATACTTCTCACAGCATTAAAAAGAGCACCTCCCTACCATTTCACCTCTTCTGGTAGACAACAATTTCTGTACCTGTTGTGAAGAACAAGATACAATGAGGTTGCAGCAAAATTTTTTCCAGTATTTTTTTCTTTTTACAGGATTAAAAAAGGAGACAACCAAAATTTGTTTGATAAGAAGGTTCAGCACTTGGTAACAAAGTGTATCAAAGATAAGTAGTGTCCCCATGGAGCAGTTAGAGACCAGCATTAAGAGCAACACCAAAACTCAGCTCCTTTCCCACAGCAAGTCAATTAAATTACAAAAGAAAGTTTCAAAGAAGAAAAAATTAATACAGAGAAACTGTTACCTCTCACAAAATCGAGCAAGAGACTGCCTGCTCCCTGGGGATCTCACCAGGAGGGAGGAGCATGTGGGTTTCCATTTTAAATGCTTTAAACTTCATGCAGGTGGGGAACATTTCTTACTCATTCCACACCCCTATCAAGATGCCAAGTCAACAATCAAAAGGAAGTTTGCAGCATCAGTACAGCATTTAAGTGGTTTATGTCCCAGAAGTAGAAAACTTTAGAATAAACTTTCTCTAGCTGATCCTAAAACTCTCTACTTCAAACCCAGGTCCCTGTGCCAGTCTTATCCACACAGCCTCAACAGATTACATTTATTTTGAAGGGGAAGTCTGACCATGTACAAAAATCAGACAGAATTTTCTATTGAGTTTTGGCACACGTAGCCCTGTGTGTCTCAGAGTGGACCTCAGTGCACCTCTAAGGGTCAAGGGTGATATTTAAAGTTGCCAGAGATATTCTGGTACCTTTCCTGCTGACTTCAGAGGAGCTTCTGTTCCTTAGACGCTGGGCTGGGAAAAACCTGTGAATTTGTTATCATTTTTAATATCCATAAAACAAGACTTGAGAAATAGAGCTCAAGATGACTCAGAATGCAAATTTTAGTATTAAAAAATATATATTTTTTTAATGCCAAGATCACAAAAAACCTCCCCTAGAGCCAATAAAATGTATCAGTCTATTTTAAATGTGCCATATATGTGCATAGCAAGCACTTAAAGATTCTGTCTATTCAAACAGATTTCTGCACATCTGAGTAGGCTGAGGATCAAAAGCCAGGCTCAAATTTATGCCATCTGAGCTGGTAAATAAGGAATCTTCAGCTGCTGATCTCAGATACTTTTTCTGCTATTACACTTCTTCATCCAATTTTCCTGTTGCATTTCTGGCACTTCCACTTCCTGTACTGAATGGATATCAAGAACGGAATAAAACATAGCTGAAAATTCACTGTCTAGAAAAAGTTCAGATTTAAGATGGAACAAAGATTATTTGCAGGACTAAAGAGAAAAAAAATAATTATTTTGAAAATTCTTAGCTCAGCCTTAGTTATAGGATCTCAGAAAAAAGGTAATGACACAACAACTCTACAACATCAACTGCCATAACAATACTAATAGTAATAGTAATACTAATAGCAGTAATAATTCTTTGTGCTGTCCAAGCAACTTCAAGAAACACCTAATGTGCTTTTTAACACCAACTCAGGAGCCTATTTCATAACAGAATTTCTTTAAAGTAGTCTAATTATATTTCACAGAAAAAGCATAATTTTCTGGTTTTTTTCTTTAGGACCCAAGAGGCAGTTCCTGAAGATCTGAACTCTGCAGCTTTTTAAATGATGTCTAATTTTATGAAAGAGAGATCTGTCACCTGAGTAGGAGATGTCTGAAAGAACAAGCAAATTGGAAAATTGTGGTATGTTTGCAGTTTGAATTAAAGAAATAAAATATCTGGAAGGAAATTAGATAAGGTGTTAAGATGATGAAGCATGTCTTTGATGCCCACTGAAAAAGGAACACCACTTTCTTGTCAGAGATATCTTACACATTTCAGCTGGTATAACCACATAATAATTAGCTTTCCATGCCACTCAACTTTATTTTATATTTCAACAAAAATATAAAATAAAGAAACACAGCTTCAAAAATGGTTGCTGAATGACATCATTCAATGTTTTTTGTCTTTGAAGACAAGTAAAGAGCAGGTTTTCATACCTTAGGGAAAAATGTTTTGCTTTTAAAGGCAAAGAAGATAATTTATGCCTTTAAAAAATATCCTGTCTCTAAATAAACAAAAGTTGTATTTTTCTAAGGCTATTGAATAAAGGTGATTGTTGAAAACCAAAAAACTATTGATGATTGAATTTCCTTCCTCCAAAATATTTGTTGAAAGAAAAAAAAAGGAAATCAAGGTTAATAAATACTTTCAAAGTTTCAGCTAAAAGTACAACAGGTGGCACATTTCAACTCTAAGACAACTAGAAATACAAAACCTTGTTTCTTCAACAGTTTGTTTTTGCAACTATGTACAAATAATTCCTCTCAAAATCTCTTTAGAGCGAGGGCCAAACCATGGATTTCATGTGAAAGCTCCTCAGTAGAATGAAAAATAAATCCAGCATGGACCAAATTACTTAAAGCCATCTGCTCTTTTTGAGCTGCTCCAAGCAGGAAAAAGGGCAAGTGAAATTGCAGGATTTTCTGGCTAGCTCAGAGCCAGCACTGGCAGCTTCCTCTGCCTGTCCTGCCAGGGGTCCATGCATCCATGTCCAGGGATGGAGCCAGGCACTGGGACACGGCAGCGCTGTCCCCTGGCATGGCTGGCTTTGGGTGCCATGGCTGGAAAAGGTAGGAGCTGTCCTAGGAAACCTCAGAGCTGTCCAGCCCCCAGGAAGGAGGTCCATGCTGCACAGGGAGCTTATTTTAGTGCACTTTGTCACACCCTGTCTTCCCATTAACCAGTGCCCAGAAGGTTGGCCTGGAAATCTGACCCTAAAGTTTGGGAAATCCACAGGAGGCCCAGAATGATAGGCATTGGATAGGGTCTGGAGCCACTGATCCTTGGAGCACAGCTGGATTAACCTATGGCTTGCTCTTCTGACCTTGCTCTTTCTTCCTCTTTCAGGAGAAAACATGCCTTTCCATCACTCCTTATCTCTCCTATTATCGCATCCTGCTGCTGAGCCTGCAAGAGCAGGTGACAGACTGTGGAGAGGGCTTTCAGAGATACTGTAAATGTTTATCTGCTGGAAATCACAGCATCACCCCTCCAGTGGAAAATGCTGAGCTGGACCAGCCCAGGGCCTGACTCTGCATGCTGCACTCTCTGCACAGAAGCTGCCCATGTCCCATCTGTAATTTAAATTAATGAAGAACGAATGTTATTATTCCTGCCACAGAAAAGGAGCTTCCCACACAGCAAGAAAAAATAATGATAGCAAGCTCACTCTTCAGCTGTAGCTCTTCAATGGGTTTACAAAGGAAGAAAGCAGCATTACCCTGTTCCACAAATTAAGGCACAAAAAGAAACATGTAGCCAGCAGAGCTGGTAGCAAATCCAGGGACAGGCTCTCAAAAGACAAGAAAAAAAGACATTCACAAGGATTTAGGGTAGATTGGAAACCTATAGAAAAATGACTCAGAAAACTCAGGAACTGAGGAGCTTTATGTCCAAATAAAGCAGAGCTGGTCTGATGGTGAAACGAGAGAACAGTCTACACCTTTTTAAACATTTTCCAGTGGAGCAGGGATGCTTTTGACTCTGGGCTAAAATCTTTCCTGCCTTTCTCAACCTGTATTCAGCTGCAAGTGAATACACCAGCCTTGCTTTTGACAAGGCAGACCATGACAGGAAAAAACCCACCACATGAAATTATGACCCCATTTCAGAAAATGGGTAAAGTGTAGCAGCCAAGAGCCACCAGGGACATTTTTCCAAAGCTTGACAAAGATCCCTATAAGGACCCTTAATATAATTGCTCCAAGGAGTTACAGCACATAGGGTCACTTCCAGCTTGGCACAAGTTCAAGGGAGATTCACTCCAGCTCTGTACTTGACCAACCCTCTCAGATCTGATGGGCACTGCCAGACTCTCTACTCTGGTTCAAATCTCTCATTTAATGGGAATAGGAAGGCTCAGCATCTGATGCATAGGTAAAAATCAGCTTTTCGAATTTTAGGACTATGTGTATTTTTTCCTGACTTGAAAGGAAGCCATCTGGATTAACATCTTCTGGCTGCAGCTGCCAATGAAGCTTAATTAACAATATTAATGTGTGACAGGTTATCCCTGCAGATAGAGCCCTTTCCAGTGATGAATGACAACATGGGCATTTATGGCCGCAGGAGAATTCTGGGTAAAACTTCTATCATTTAACTGTCCAATTATTAAGACAATCTGCATGACCAGGACGGGGAACTTTATCCCACATAAAAATCCCAAGCCAAACCCAAATTCAACCAAACCCCCAAAAACATGGTGGTGTGATGCTTCAAATGGCAAAATGAAAACCCAGCCCAAAATATTTGGGCTGTAAATAGAAATTTTTGTGACAATGCTTATCAGTTAACTGAAACCATCAGTTCAAAACTGGGTGGAAACACCAATTTTGTGTAGTGGTTTTGGGTCGTCAATTTGAGATTTCCCAGCCAATGCACTAATTTATGTGGTGGGTTTAGTGCTGGCCAAATTGCTAGTGCACCCACTAGAATTATTTATTTCCTGCTGTGAGATGGGATTAGGAGGGAAGGTAAAGCAGGCTCAAAATTTAAAGGGCATAAAGAAAAACTTTATTAACAGACCTAAAAGAATGGCAACCAGAATAAAACCTTCAGAACACTTCTCCACTCACACCCTCTTCTCTTTCCCACTGACAACATGCAGGAAAAATCCAGTCAGTTCATCACCTCTAGAATAGTGTTTCTTCAGTTCACTTAGGGCAGAGAGCCTTTCTTACACTTTGGAGACTTCTCTACAAGAAAACAGTTCTCTTGTGGCATCAGTGCCACAATGAATCAGCTGCCCAGGAGAATGGAAATCTGATCAGTGTTTAAAAGCCCCTTCCCTCAACCCACAACTTTACCCCAATTGTTTTTGAGGGCTCAATCTTTGCCTAATGGTGTACACTTTTAAGGATGAGCTGTTCTCTTAAAGTCCTTAAAATAATACTGTAATCCTTATTTGGGGAACTACATTGCTGCATAAGTTCATGCAGCGAGTTAATTTAGGAAGTTCCTAGCAGAGTTGTGAAGACAGTCTCAGTATCCTAATTTCTTATTCTATGCTTAAACCTAGCAGTTTGTCTAAACTTCTACAGCCAAACCCTACTCTGATCAATTCTCCATCTCAGTGTTCCAAAAGCTTAACTAGTCCTTACATTACACCCATCCAGAAATCCAGTGTTTTCAAACAGCTGTCCTCATATATTCACAGTGATGGGGCAGGTGCCAAAAGCATGCCAGGCATCACTGGTTATATTACAGCCTCACCACATGTCTGCTGGAAGCTGGCCCTTCACACTTCAGTGACACAGTTTGGAGTAAAACCTCATTTGTCTTCTCCTCCTCAGCCTCAGTTTGTTACTTCTGTTTTGTGTTTTAGCCAGGCCTCCAAAATACAGCACTGAAGACACCCACATCCCCATTACCTCCCTGTGTACTCATCAGAGCATCTGAACTGGCAATCCAAGCGTTGCTCTGGCCCAGGAAAACACACATCTCTTGAAGTCTCAAAAGAGAAATTGTTGTTAAAAACGTGAGGATTCTGAATGCCAGCTTATTTATCCGTCCCCAATTGCAGCTCACCCTGCAGCGCCCTGCACTAACAGAGATTCACTAATTATCCTTTGGAGGCGAGCTGGGCTACTCCAGCTTTGATGCTCTGCTTTGCAATTAAATGTATTCCAGCAACTACATGGGGGAGAAGGAAAAAATACAGCTTCCAGTTCTGCAATGACCTACTTACAGCATTAAAGCACTGAGGGGAAGGGGGAGGGCTGGGGACGAGGGGAGAGGTCTAACTACAGCTTAATGCAAGCTGACACTGATCTGGGCTTTAGAATACACAGCAATCAATATCAGATATGACTTCACATCCTACAGAAAATATTGGTGAGATGGGCAAAGTTAATGACAGGAAGAAATTAATACAAGACCTTGCTTCTCAAAACCTGCAGTAGTTTTAGTATCCACTATCCCTTTGTGCCTCCCCTGCCGTGCCCCATACCACAGCACTCCTAAGTTTGTGTAAAATAACCAGCATTATTCCAGCCAGGGGATGCATTGTACTGAGCACTGTCTCCCTGTCCAGGAAATACCTTCTGCTCAGGCAAGTACAGAATTGTCATTCCCCCCTCTCAATGAATAGAGCTAGGAAATAAGAGAATCTCATTAATTTAGCATCACTAAGCTAAGCCACAGATAGATTCCAGATATTCTCATTCATGTTTTAAGACTGTCCCTTCCCCCAGTTTTTCTCCACCTCAGATTGTCTCTAATCTTTAAGACAATTAAGCAGAATCATTAGAGAAAGGTGATCATGGGAACATTTTGCATTCTGTCAGTGATCCCAGAACACACTGGATTTTTAAGTATGGGATATGTTTTGGGATATGGTTTCTCTTTTCAATATTCCACTATCCTGGCACGGACAATTTAATTTCTGGATTTCATACTAAGCACAGTGTTTACTGGTGACAAAGTCAATTGGCAGGCACACAATTAACAGTGCTATAAACTAGACTCTTCCAAAATGACATATACTTGCAGCATGTGAAATGCCTATTGTTCAAGTATTACAGCAAATGTTTTGAAAGCTTAACTGCAAAAGTTGAGCTGAGCACCACATCAGTAAGAATTTAAAAGTCTTTCATTCGCTGTAGTCTTTTGTATAACATAAAGCGAAGGAAACCCCTTTAACAGTCTGAGAAAATCATCTGTCCCCCTCCTTTTTTTTTGGTGTCAGATGAAATATTAACCTTCAGTTGTGTTGCCAAAACTTTACAAATATATTGGAAATACAAATGTATAAATGTATAATGGTTACCTTGAGCTACAGTATCTAAGGATCAAGAAAGCACAAAGAGAAAAAAAGAAAAAAAAGAAAAAAAAGAAAAAAAAGTGGAGGTGAAGGTGATTTTTTTATCCTTTCAGACCCCACTCAGATAAGAAGCAACACCCAGCAGCACCACTTGCCCCAGCCAGAGGATTTTCAGCCTGAATTATTAGTTTCCTTCAGTATTCTCTAGCTCAGTAGTTGCACTGCTGGAAGGACTCATTCACATCTGTGGAATTTACTAATCCTCCTCTACAGCTGTCACAGAAATTGGCTGTTCCCCCTTTCCCCAACTATTTGTTAGTCACACTACCTAGGGCTGTGAGCTTGTCATATCTGATAACTGAGGCAGGGCCAGACACAGCCAGTACTTTAACAAGAGACAGCCAGTCAGAGGTGAGATGCTATGGAGACAATGCTGGTTAATCGATGCACAGCAAATTACACTTTGCATGATTCTGCAGAGAGCATTATTCCCTCAGCACAGCCAGCTGTGGTACAACTGACACAGCTGGAAACAAAGAGAAGTACTGCTTCTACTTGAAATGACAGTCAGAATGTAATAATTTAATTAACAGCTCTAAATTCAACGGATAAACTCCTGAATTAATGTCCTGCAGGAAATGCCCTCCATTCAAATCACAAAAATCCCATTGCTCAGTCAGAGGTTTCATTTAACACCATGTCCATGCATCACTGCATTGCCATGGAATGGAGGAGCTCTAATCTCAAATTCACTCAGCCTGCAGCACAGCATCAGATAAACCAGAACTTCCTGGAATCAGTCAACTGCACCTATTTACCAACCTTTACGCCTCCAAAATCCAGGCATCAAAATGAGCAAGCAAATTAGAAAATGGGGCAAAAAGAGTTGGTTTGCTGCTTTCCTGAAGTCTCTCTACCTTCTAGTAATCCTCTGTAAATTTTCTACAGTTTGGAGACAAGAAAGTATTCCCCGGAGGGGAAGACTAAAATTTTTTTGTTGTTTCCTTGCTTTGCACCTGAGATTCTGTAAGAGTCTCTTTATCAGGTGAACGTATCAAGGATCAGTGAAAATATTTGAGCATTTTAGGTTATTTAAGAATTATATAAGACAGCAGTGTCTCACTTTATCCATCAGTACTGTAAATTATGTACTTTGCCTTGCAGTGACATTAAGCCTCTACAGTTGTAAAAACTTTGCCACGCTTGGATGAAAAACATCATCTAAAGTATACTGTATAATTAATGTGACTGCATAGACTCTTCCTTCTTTTTAAGCATCTTCTTCAAAAGCATTCTAAGCATCTAAATCCTTTTTTCTTTTCATAGGAAAATGACTTATGGCATATTTAAAAGTATTAATTGGTTCTATGATAAGGTGGTTTTTTTTAAAAAACCCCTTATTACTTCCAAGATATCAGGAAGAAACATTGAAATTGCTCAAATACCTTAAAACGCTCAGATGTTTTCAGCAGCCCTTGATACAATCACCCAATGAAGACATTTATATGGGCAAAGCTGGGTGGTATTTATTCAGAAAAGTCTGCTTGGAAGTAATGGACTAATAATAAATAATTTGTAGGACATTGTGCGCAAATTATAAAAAGCATTCCAAACAACTGATCTCATTCCTTGGTTGAATTATTCAGTTCTTTTTGGGCTAGAGCTCTGTCTGGTATATTTGCTTCAGACCTCAAGAGAGTATTGACCAGGTTTTCAGAAGTCTTCTGCATTATTCATCTCTTCCTACCATAAGGGGTCTGATAGGCATACTGTTTCAATAATTAAATGTCAACAATTCATGCTGTTGGCCAAAACCCAAAGGACCTTCATAAATAAATAATAACATCTTGCATTTTTATAGCTTCTTTCATTCAAGGGTCTCAAAGTGCTCTGCAAATATTCATTAAGACCCACCCCTGACAGACCTGCAAGGTAATTCAGAATTATTCTACTACATGTTTTTCAAAACGGGAAGGGAGAAGGATCAGCTATTCCAAGGTCAAGGCTCGAGCCAGGGCCCAAGGTGGGGACAGAGTCCAGCCCCTTCTTCAGCTCCCTACACCAGATTCTGCACTGGCAGCTGCTGGGAGCAGAGGTGACTCCAGGGAACTCACTGCCATGTAAGAGCTGCAAAAGTGGGACAGGATGAGGGCAAATCACTGATGGGTTTACTCTTGATTTTTGTTTTAAACACATTTTATTACCATGTTCCCAGAGAAGATGAGGGAAAACAATGCTAAATGTGGACCCAGCATTGATATTTCTCTCTATTTGTCTGTTCTGGTCAGCAGTGATTTCAGTCAGAGCAAGAAAATATCCTGTTTTCAATCTAATCTGTCAAAATGTTCATTAGAAGTCAAATAGCTGCATTTCATATGCCTTTCTCTAGTCATTTTTGTTAGCATCATTCTCCATGACCTCTTTTTCACTCCATACAAAAGAAAACAAGAATGATCATAATGATCTTACATTTCTATAGTGGCTTTCATCACACTGACATGTTGAGAGCAATGATGAGGCCAGAAATAACATAAGAAGACTTTTCAGGCATCCTCTTCTCAATTTAGAACTGAGTTTCTGAGGAGAGAAAGCCTGACTGAAAGCTGAGTGCACACCCTTACTCTGCTCATTCAGATAGCTTTCAGACATTAATTCTACTCCAGCCCTGCAAAGCTGTGAGAAATTCCACACAAAAGTGACCCCAACAACTAAAACTTCCCATTCTGGCTCTCAGAATAAACACCACATTCAAAAAAGCTCTGGTAGCTGCATTGGAGCTCATTTCTGGTTTGAATGCATTGCCTAGATAAAAACAACACCGAAATATTTATTTTTAAACAAATGAAACAACATCAAAAAGTGCTTTCACTCACATATAGCATTTAGGAACCCCTAATCTCCCTTGCTTTCAGAGGAATGCCCACGTTCCCACCCCTTGCCTGCTGTCAGTATATAATACACTTACACCTGACACACAAAGTTTCAGACTGCTAAAGGTGTTAGACTGACCAAATCAGAGAACAAGCTATCCCTCGATTTTTCAGTAATTAGAACAAGTTTCCAGATGCTTGAATGTTGGCTTCCTGAAATTCTGCACCTCTTGTTATTACAGACAGGAATATTTACTAATTTTCAAGAACTGTAGACTTCGTGTCTTCTTTTCAAAGACATAAACCATCAATGCCTTAGGGTTTTTTTTTCCAAACAAAGGGACCAATTTACTCTGTTTGTGAAAAAAGTTATGGGATCTGATGATGAAGATGACATGAAGTAGCACTCACAGATATTATCATGGGTTCAAAACATGCACACTGTCCTATCTGAACTTGATCAATGCTCATTAACAGTAAGAAAAAGATAAAAAGATGAAATATTGTTGAAATGTAAGGATATAAGAACATACTTATATTTAAATTGGAGGAATGAAAAGAAACCAAATTCTATACAGTGTAAAAAAATTAATGGAAAATAGGATACATTATGCTTTAATAACAGTAACTCAGCTATTTCTCCTGCAGCTTCTTTTCTTCATGCCTGTGCTATTCCTTTGCTTCCTGAATCTCCCTTTCACCAACCTTCATGTCTGCTTCCAGTTCCCTACAGCTTGCTTTGGAGCAATTTAGGCAAAGTGTAATTTCTTTTAATTACCACATTTCTGTATCTGCTGAATAGTCTAAGTCATCCTTCCCCACATCTCTTTCATTAAGTCATCCCACCCAGAAATTAACTTTACTGGCAGTTTTGCCTTCAGTGAGACACTGAGCTGAGGAGTACAAGCAGGAGAAGACAGAAGGCTGTAAGAAGTCACTTGCTTGGCAGCTACGGTTTTGGATGCCTAAAGACATTTTTCTGTGCAACAACCAGTTGATTTATGGATCCACTGGACCTATTTCCCCCATATGATATGTCTTCCCACCGAATTAAGATTCACCATGTGTTCCTGTGACAGAACAACACCTGTTGACTGCCTGCAACTCTTCCTCAGTTTTCTCCACACCTGAATGTCCAGCAAACACGTAAATAATTAATTTAAGTAGTCTGAAGCCTGTCTCAGAAGATTAGGACATTGTCTCAGGACAGCAAATCCCCTAATGTTAGATATTTCAATACTACTACTGAAACACAGTTTTATTCACCTTTTTTTATTAACCTAAATACTTTCTGCTTTATTTGTGATCTCCTGAAGATGTAGCAAGCAGCACAAGACAAATACAATTAATTTTCAGAGAAGGTACTATTGATCCCATGTCACTGCCCTATTAAAATGGCATTTTGCACAATGCAGAATGACTGATGCACAAGTTATTTAACCTGATGGAGGCTAAGAGCAAGAAGGCAGTAGCTGCCCACTGCATCATTATTCAATAGATAATAATTTAACTTGGCTTTGCAAAGGCCACTCTCATTTATGGGGTGCTACTGAACTAACATTTTATTACAGTTTAAGATTCCCTCCCTCCCAGTAAAGCAATCTTAAATCCAGTCAAAGCAATTGTGAGCAAAACAGTGCTAAATTCTATTATTTGAATCTGATTAAGTTACAAAGCTGACCTCAATAATATCTGTATTCTACAATCTGTTCTTAGTTCTCCTCCCAATTTCTTTACTGTAGAACTTTGAAATAACCAACCAACCAACCAAACAACCCCCCCTACCACTACCCCGAAAATCCTGTATATGAAGTGAGGAAGAGTCAGTCTCAAATTTGACTCTTAAGATTCTTGCCTTTTGTGTGCAAAATCCTGTATCTACACAAGCCAAAATTTGTAGTTTGAGTCTACAGGAAGTTATCAAGCTAGGATACTTGTTCCAGCTTTTAGAAAATTCTGGTGTCTTTTGTCCTGTTCTTTCCTCCTAATGCATAATCTGGAAACTCTTCTAGAAGAGCTAAACAGAAATCCTAAATTAGGAGAAAAGACTGATCAAACTTCAAGCCTTCCACCACAGAAATAATTTCAGTGATGACAGCAGCATTATCTGCATGAATGGGGACTGCTTACACAGGGTTCTGTTTCCTTCACTGTGCTCCAAGGAGCACCCACACAAGACAGGAGGAAGCAGGGCACTTGGAAACCACAGCAGTTCAGCCAGAGCAGCCTCTCCAGAGCCTCGTCAGTGCTGCTGAGCAGAAGTTAATTCACATTTATTTCAGGGATCTCCCAGGTACTGCACATGGACCTGCCTTCAACCCCAGCCAAATCTCACTGAAACAACAGGCTAATTGCCAACCCCAATGATTTTTTTTTTAAATTGGAAGACCTTGAGTTACTCAGGGGCTGTCCACAGAGGTTTTTTGCAGACAGATGGGAAAATGGCTTGCCCAGGCTTTGGGCTGCCTGTGCAGCCTTGCTTCACCCAGGAGCCACAGAGACACAAGTGGCATGACCCCATGCTTAAGCTAACCAAGCTCTGCCAAGAACTTTCCTCATGTGACATCTGCCCTCATGAAGACTGATGGTTTCACTTCTGCCATTTCCTTCTGCTCTAAAAAGGTGTAAAAACAAGTAGAGAAATGGGATTCCAGCACATGAACTTTTCAGTAGGTGACTTGATCTTCACCATTCATCAGACAAGAGCAGAGGCAAGAACACATGAAGTGTGTGCAGAAAGTGAAGGATAAGGAAAGCACTTTACCCCTCTTTACCTAAAGAAGAGTAAGGAGGCAGCCTTGATGCAGGGACGACAGACCTGCAGAAAGTCATTTTTGTCCCTCTCTGACACATGCAGCCTGCAGCTGTGGCATGCTGCTGGAAACCCTCCTGCCATCAGTACAGAAGGCTCTTTCCTTTCTTCTCTGCCACACCAGAAATGGGTTTGTAAAAGAGATTTGTACCATGAAGTCATGTAAAACTCCTGTCTCTGGCAGAGCATGGGAAACAAGCTGTCACTGATAGGGCATCTCAGTTTATTTAGGACATTTATAGGTGAGCTTCTCACTTGCTGACTGCTTTACAGGGAGAGATGGGTTGTCAGTGCTAGGCCACTGATCCCTGACAGCCCTGCTGCTCTTCTTGACTTGCAGTGTAAATTTGATGAGATAGGTAGCATGGGGACCTCTACTTGTACCTAGGTGTTGATGAAAAGCAGTATTAAGCTTAAGAAGCAGGGATTTAAAGCCAGCAGTGTGGCTTTACCGTCTCCTTTGATGAGCAACTCAATCAGACCAGATGAACATTCCCAGGGACCACACCAATAGCATCAAAATATTTCTAACACAAACAGCTGTCTATTTAAAGAACCACTCTATGGTGAGGTGCCCATGTGATAAATACAGCCAGGGGGATCCAAGCCTTGTGGTGGTAATCTTAAAAGATCCCAGAGGCCTGATTATTTTGCAGTGATGTTGCAAGCCTTGTCAAGACGCATGGTTTAATCAATCCCTGCAGAGTCATTGGGCTAACTGGCCTTTCCCTGGCAGGGTAACCAGCTCCTGCACAACTGCTGGATGCTAACAGAGATAATAAAGCACAACAGGCCATTACTGGTTCAATAATAGCAGTCATCCAAATTGACAAGGTTTGCTAAGACAGAAGGAAACAAGGCAGGAAAATCCTTATCTGGTCATTTTTCTCTCAATGATTACTGTGTGTTTCTTTGCCTAGTAGTACCCTTTGATTTGTAACAGCTCACTTTACTTACTGATCATATTCTCAGATTTATTTTTGTAAGGAAAGAAGGCAGCATTCTGTCCTCTATTATGATCTTTTACACAACTCAGACCAGAGAATATTGACCAGTTTCTCTTAAGCCTAAAGCCCAAACCTCTGCTTGAACCATAAGAGTTTTACACAGATCCCTGACATCATCTGTACCAACTTTCCTTTGCCTTATAAAAGAAAAACACATATAAAGAGGTAGGTATTACTGGATTAAAGACTTACATATGAGGAAGTATGCACTACTTCCCTAAGTATCTACAGAGATTAATTATCCATAGTGTTTTTGGGTTTTTTTTGCATATTAAACTCAGCATCAAATCCTTAGATCTAACAGAATAAGAAATATGGAGATCAAAACACTATTGAGTATCAGAAGTCTCTTATCAATGTTGGCTCTTCTAGACTATAACCAAAGTGACTCCTTCCCTTCCCATGGTAAACTAACTAGACCAAGCTTCTTTAATCTCCCACTCTGAGTCATGTTCCCCAAGCATCACTCTCATACCTTTTTCCCTAAGCCTTTTTCAAATTTCTGGCATTCTGTTTTAAGTTACATAAAAAACACAACTTAGAAGCAGCCTGCAGCGTCATGAGACCAGGCAGTTGGATGTCATTATAAGATCCACCAGAAGCTGGTTCTTATTAGTCCAGGAAAAAAAATTCTTGGTGAAATTGAATGTTTGTGATAAAGAAACCATATAACCTGTAATGGAGATCTGTGATTAAAATGAACCTAACCTTCCCAAAGACAGCAGAAAGAGATCTAGGAAGAAGTAAAGATATTAAGAGAAGAAAGTTTATTTTGTATAATATTACCTTTTTTCCACATTTTGCTTGCTGAAGGGTGAAAATCCATCTCTAGAGAAATTCAGAATTAGCAAGAGCTGGATTGTTTAAACCACTTGCCAGCTCTTGCTTGGTAAAGATCAATCCTTAATCACTCAAGGAAAATTACCTCTTTCTATACTGCCTTTGGTGAGGAACCCTCATTCTTTTATAGAATTGTTAAATCTAAAATGTGTCTCGCTCACATCAATGATTCAAGGCTGGTTGTCTGGAAATATAAGGAAGGAAAAAAGGAAGGAGGGAGGAAGGAAGGAAGGGAGGGAGGAAGGAAGGAAGGAAGGAAACCTTTCATTTTTTACTAGAACAATTGTTTAAAACTCTTTTTTCCCCTCTATACCCTCTAAACTAAACTTTTTGATGGACTATGGCAAGCTGTTCTGGCCCAGGACACACCAAGGTGTTGGCTACTGTTATTTAAGTGCAATAAAAGTTAAAACTTTGATAAAAAAGAGAGAGAAAGGAAATAGTTTATAAACTCTCCTGATCAGGAAATAGTTGAGGATGTGTCTTAAAAAAACCAAACAACAAAATAACCCAAACCAAACAACAACAACAACAACAACAAAAACCCAAAAAACAAACAGAAAAAACAAAACCAAAAAAAAACCACAAACAAAAAAACCCAACAAAACAAACAAAAAAAAACAAAACCCCAAGCATTTGTGCAGTACAAGCTGAGTCTGCAGAGGCACCGAAATGACAAATCTCATGGCAATATTTAACCCAGGACCTATTGATCTGGAGGGGTTTCATCAGCATCATCTTGTTCCCTCGTGCCTAATCAAAGCATTTCCTATCCCCACAGCACTGCTGGCCTCACTGGAAGGCAGCAGGACTGTCAGAATGCCTCCCTTCCAGGATGAGCCCTGCAGCAGTCCCCAGGCAAGGACACACAGCCCTGCACAGCTTGGCTGCTGCAGTTTCAAACACTAAGGCAGAGGCTACTGGTGCTCCCACCCAGGTCCACAGAGATGGCCACTGCATGCCAGAAAAGCTCACATGGAAATAAATCCTGGAGGTTTTCCAAGATTCCACCATGTGCTGCCGTTCTGCTGTATTAGTAGTGGTAAAGCAAAGGCAGAACATAACCATACAGACATAAACAAAGTGCTTTAATTTCTTTCAGAAATTCAGTTCTTTGGTTCTCCTTCTATTTCTTACTCCCCCCCTCAGAAGAGGAAGAGAGCATTTGTTAAATTTGGCTTTGAACACGAGAAAACATTGGTTTGTAATAACCCTTCTAATTTGCTTTTCTTGGCAAGCACCCTGCACCAGCCGTCCCTGGTTCTGTTGTTAGGGGATGGCTACGGAGCTAAGAAAGCACACACACACACTAATTCTTGAGTAATTGTACATGCAGTACCTGCTTTTCAATGCACTGTAGTGTAATTACCTTTTCGTCAGCTCAACCTCATTCTGTGCAGAACAGCTAAAATCCCTAATTACCAGCTGCAGCAGCAAAAGTCCTCAATTTGCTCCCGAGGAAGTGGCATCATTAACCCAACTCATTATGTGCTGCTTGTCAGGTGAGCCCTATGGAAATTCCACCAGCATTTATTGGTTTCCTTCTACGGAAGCATAAACACCACATTCTGGACAAAACATTGGGGAAAAAAAAAAAAAAAAACAAAACACCCCCAAAGGAAAAACTCAACAGGCAGATTCAGGAGAATGTTGTGAAAAGGTCGGGCACAGCCTCTTCAGAAACAGGACAAGAGCCAATGACCTCAGTTTGCAGCAGGGGAGAATTTGATTGGATATTCTGAAAGATTTCTTTGGAGCAGGCTGCCCAAGGAAGTGGTTAAGCCACCACCATCCCTGGAAGCATTTAAGAAGATACATAGATGTGGCATTTACAGCCATGGTTTAGTGGTGGGCTTGGCAGATTCATGGCATTCCCTTGCAAACAGTGGAGAATAGATCACTATAATAGCCAGGGATTAGGGTCATGATCCTTAGTTTTTACAGCCTTGTTGAACAGCAAGTGCATTTTCAAAGTCTGTACATGATTCAGATGTGACACACAGATGCTGAGAATTCAAAGAATTCCTGAATTTCCTGTGCAGAAGTTCTAAAAAATCATAAAGCCTTTGTGACTCAACCATTCCTCTGCCAGGAACTCTGCCCTGCAAGATCATCCTGTTAGACATCTACAAAAGATGATAATAATAAACTATTTTTATGTGAACATACCATCTTCCTCTCCTCTTTCCAGAAACTAAATGGTGAAATAAAACAAGTGACAAAATTTTAGCAACTTCTGAGCAGATTTAATTAAGGAAACTCCATTTTGTTGCAGACAGACTGTCCTATTTAATCTCCCACACACAGGTTTCCTTCTCACTGCATTTTTGTGCAATTAAAACAAGCCAAACTGGAATGCCAATTAAACGCCTCTTGAAACAACAGCCACCCTTTCTGACACCAGTTTAAAAATGCATGAACTGACACATTTGCAGACTAATTTTGGTATTTCTGCACTGGCCCTGATTGCCTGCATTCTGGGCTGATGCATTTTACGCCTCAGGAAAGCAGAGAACATGGGCCCCTCACTCTGCACCGCAGCTCTGTGAGGTGAGAGGAGGGAGAGGGGGTTCTGCTGAGGAAAGGAGGGAGTTGGGCTTGGGGAGAGAGAAGAGACAGTCCTTCTGTCTCTTCATGTTTCACAGACCTTCTTTGTTATTCTTTTGTATTGATCTACACCAGATGGAACCTCCTGAGGACCCAGGATCCTGCTGCCCCTCTGCTTTCACCATCCTCAGACCAAGAGAAGAATGCACTCTTCCCTCTTCCCATGGGGTTTCCCTGCTCCTTGGAGAGGAGAAACTTTCAGCTGCATAGGAGTGGGAAATATGATAAATTTAATCTCTGAATAGTAAGTTACTGCATGTATCTGAGGTTTCAGGGTAAGGCAAAGCCAGGCACTCCTGGAAACAAATCAAATATTCTTCTCTGAGGAAATGTTCAGTTAGAAACCTTGTTATGGAGCCCTTTAAAGTCTGAGCCAGGTGGTAGCTCTAGGGATGCGTTACTCAGCCACTTGGAGAAGGACAGAGGTTGGATAACAATGAGGCATGCTCTCTTGTGGTACAAATTACTATTATACCAGGAATAATGATAAATAAAGAGCCTGTGCCATTGCTTGGAGGCACAGTACCCACATATTGCATTGTTTCACTCAGAGGGGGTTTTTTTCAAGTCAAAACCCTCCTCCAGTCTCCTTCTCTGTGTAGCCACACAAATGAAAGCACAGGAACAGGATGGTAGAGACAGGAATGAGCAGGTGAAGGGTACAGCAGGTGCTAAAGGGGCTCCTTTTCTGGCATGGTTCTAACCAGCACCAAGGGAAAAGCTGTGAAATGTCCACCCTATCCAAAGTAATGAGTAGAAAAGCTGTAAGGCCATGGTGCTGTGACTGAAGTGTTCCTGCAGCACCACTGCCCCTCTCTGCCAGCATCACCCAGCTCTCCATCCCACAGTCCTGCCAAGGAGCACCACCCCGAGACCCTGCTTGACCCCAACCATCAAACTGATCTGGGTCAAAGGAAAACAAAAACCACACACAAAAAGAAGGAAAAGGATAACCATGATGCTGTCTCCAAAGCAAAGTCTGGCTAGCAGCAGGGTCAGGTCTCACTGCTACACTGGGATGGGAAAAAAGGAGAAGTGGGAAGAGCCCAAAGCCTGCACAGCTGCCAAAGCCCCTGCTTTTGCAGACAGTCTTCTAGATTAATCATTCCTAACCTGCCCACCAGTCGGAAGTCAGGTGTCAAAAATTTGCTGATTTAAAAATTCACTCTTTCTGCAACTCCATTCACTGTTCCCCCATACCTGTCCATGCTTTTCATCCAGCTCTTCTGTGGAGGCTTTGTGCAGCTGCTTCCACCTCTGCAAAGTGAGTGGAAGCAATAATAAGTCATTGGTGAGGAATAAAACTTGGTACAAAGAAACCATTGCTGCTTCTGTAGCAACTGCTCACAAACCAGGCTCTACAACAGCTTAACTATGTCAGCACTGACACTGCTAAAAACCATAACCAGTCTGCTAGGGGAAGATAGAATTTTCTTCTGTGCTCTTTTTCTTCTCTCATTCTCTGTTTTCTCTCCCCTTTTATCAAAATTCCTGGAGCATGCCAAGAAACATCTTATTTCCTGTCATTTTTCATTCACAAGTGTTAATAAATAATTCCTCACCTTTCTAAGATCGGCTTGGCAGCAGTCAAAAATTATTGTCTTTAGTGGGAGTACTAATTACAATCTGTTTTGCTTTCTGACTATGCAGATTCTTTAGCTTTTGCCTGACTAGTACATCAGTTGAAGTGGTGGGACATTGTTCTTTCACCTTGCAGAAAGTGAGATTTATTTTTTCCCTATTCTTCACTAAGATGACACAGAGCTTGCAAAATTTTCCACAGGAAACAGGAAACACAAGGTTGGCGAAAGGGAGGACAGCAGCAGGAAAAGAAGGAAAAGCCAGGGTAAAAAGAAGGGGGAAAATATGGAAAAGGGGGAAAATATGGAAAGGTAAGACATGCCCCTTTGAAAATTTTGTTGCCTTTAACTGCAGCTGAACTTGTTTTGGTGCAGGTTTCATGTGTTTCATCTCCTGGAGTCATCACTTTCCGTGTGTACACATGTTAACAGGACCTACAAGAAACTGAGCTTATAGTCAAAAGAATAAGGATGAGTAGTGGAAAATTAGATTTCAGACCCCTCTGCTCACTGCATCCCACACAATAGATTTCTATCAGTCTCTCTTCTGTTGGAGCACTGCACTTTATAAATACAGATTGTGGCAGCTCCAACCAGAAAGGCAGAGAGACCCATCTTGAAACCATCCACAATTTGGGGCATTTGCTGGTCAAGAGGCAGCCTGCTGAAACAGGTGGAGAACCTGAGGGCTGCACACCTCAGATGGACATTCAGGTCCTTAAAATACTGCCTTTTCCAGAATCAGTGTTTCTTCAAAAGTGAAGTCATTTTAGGTCATTTTGCATCCAGTAACTTTTTAGAGTAAAAAGTCTGCTTGAAATTGATACATATCTAAGTGAAGTTCTGATTGATCAGCAAAAGGCTACCCCAAGAGATTATTCTTAGAATAAAGCTAGATTTGAGACACATATACACACAGCTGTTTGTCTAGGAAGATGAAGAACTGTGCCATGTCTTTGAATCTGAACCAAAAACCAAACCAAACAAATCCCACTCTCACACAGTGGTGGCTCCGTATTTCTGGTTTCTGTATTTTATTTTTTGCTAGCATTTTTTTGCTGCCAGTCAGTTTTTCTGAAAGTGATGTTTGTGCTGGTGGCAGGTACTGTTCTCCCCCTGCATCCAGTAATTAAACCATACTGCACATCTGCTTAGTCCCGTCAGCTCATATCACAGCACCACTCCATCTTCAGCCACCTGCAGCAAGAGATTGCTGATCAAGCTGCCTGGATTTGTCTTTCCTAGGCAGATGTCTGCTGTGGAACTTGCCTGTCTATTTGTTGTTTGAGCAGCACCCAGCACCCACACTGCATGCATGTAAAAATGTCTCAAAGTCTGAAAATAGGAAACACTGAAAAAGATTACAATTTTTTTTTAAATTAGGAAGTTAAAATCTATCTTTTCCTGCTGAAGGCAGAGCCATAAAAGATCTTAGCCTAGCTAGTTCACATATTAACCTATGTGCTACACAGTTAGCACAGCAGTCCAAAGCAGAAGCCATTTCAGAGAACAGAAATGAAACCATACCAGAACAAAAGCTCACATAGGGCATTAGTGATCCATGCTAGTCAAAACCAACCAAAATAGTTCATAGTCCTTGACCCTAAGACTTCAGACTTCTCTGATGGTTAGGACCGCTTAAAAGGACATTTGCAAGCCCCTTGGCATTGTCAGTTTATTCTGTAAACCTTTAACTTATAGGAAGGACCAACCCACCCAGCTGAATTCCAGGATGTGAGGGTGACCCCACAGAGCAATTTGTGGGAGCCCCTGCACGCAAAGGAACCAGGTGAGTAGCTGGTGAAAACTGCAATTACAAACACTTGCTTATTAAACAAAGCTTGTTCGAACTTGTACATGTTTAAGGGGGTTTTACCTCAGCCTGACAAGCTGCCTGTAGTTGCCTTGGCACACAACTTTCATTTAAGTGTTCCACAGAGGCAGGGATCTAATTATCTCTATACCTTCTTTCTTTTTCCATGTAACACCACCACAACACAGTAATGGACCTCTGATGTGTGGCAGACAAGCCTCTAAGAGCAGAGTTATTTTGCAGCATTTTGTATTTTGCTATTGAGGCAAACACGATCATTTTCAGAGCAAACAAAATAACATACATTTGTTTCCATAAGATGCATCCTGGGGTCATTATTCCCTACCATGATTAACATTCATTTTCTTTTATGCACAACACACAGTGGTGACTATTTATCGCCAGTGTTCATTGCTTCAAGAAAGAACATTTTATGATGGATGTTGGACATCCTGTACTACAGTCCTGTCACAGAAAATTAGTATCTGGCATCCCTACGAAAAGCCTGTCTGCAGGTGGTGGGTCATCTTTTTTAAAGGGTATTGTTACTATAATCTAACCACAATCAAAATTCATATGAACTAGATGTTGGATGGAGTAACACCTAATACTTTCCCTAAAGGATATGACTATTACTGTAGCGGTTTTGATTCACCAATTTGAGATTTCCCAGCCAATGCACCAATTTTTGTGGTGGGTTTAGTGCTGGCCAAATCCCCAGTGCACCCACTAGAATTATTTACTCATTTCCTGCTGTGAGATATGGATTAAGAGGAAGGCAAAGCAGGCTCAAACTTTAAAGAGTATAAAGAAAAACTTTAACAAAACTAAAGGAATAATGAGAATCAGAATAAAACCTTCAGAACACTTTTCCTCCACCCCTCCCCACACACACTTTTCTTTCCAACCAACAACATACAGAAACAATTCAGTCAGTTTATCTCCTCTAGAAAACTCTTTCTTCAGTTCACTTAGGGAGAAGAGTCTCCCTTGTCATTCACAGACTGAACATCTCCAAGGCACTCTGACCTCTCCAGCTACCATCCCTCACAACAGGCCACAGGTTTCAACCCCCCAAATTTTGGTCCCAGCTCCATGACCTGCAGTTGAGTGTCACCCAGAGCATCCCTTGGGGAGCAGGGCAGGATACATTCTGCAGGGTCAGCCCTAGAGAGGGCAAAGCCAGCAGCAGCACACTTTATTCCAGCAGTAGCACACTTTATTCCAGCAGTAGCACACTTTATTCCAGCAGCAGCACACTTTATTCCAGCAGCAGCAAGTGCAACACAGCTGTACCATGTGAAATACCATTGTGATGAAACGATGTGGAGGAGAGGTAATTTATCACTGAAGGTAGATTAGGAGGATGGAGGAGGATGGATTACAAGCTCATGAGGAATGCAGGGACAGTAGAATGCATACGTAAGCAGCCTAACAAAAATATACTGACATTTCATAGACACAAACACTGACAAAGACACAAAAACCCAACTTGGATTTCCACTCTCCCTCCACCAACAAAATGCAATCTTGATGCAGAAGAAAAACCACTCTCCTTCTCAGCTAGCCAGCAGGTTTATTATACCTACAGCAGCACTTATCCTGCACGTTCAGTCTCATTAGCTTCACTAGGGCTCTCCTTACTGCAAGATCAAAGGAGTCTTTTCCTGGAGGGTTTGTGCCATTGATAATTTGGATATCTGCAGTAAATTTAATCTATCTGTGCTACACTATACAGATTTGAGGCAGGGGAAGATTAAAGTGATTTGCCTAAGACAACAGACACAGCTTGAAGGAATTGAATGCAGGTTTCCACAAAGCCCAGGCTTAAAGAGGGGAAGTCTCTTCACATATTAAGCGCCCCCAAATAAACATCTACAGAATTAGGATTTTGCTATCACCATATTGGATATCTAAAGGAGAAGGATTTGGAAATAGGCTTATGTTTGTCTTTTTGCTGGTTTTTTTTACCCTTTTCTTCCTCCCTAGCCTATCTTTATTTTGCCTCTGAAAGGCCCAATCAAATAAGTCACACAAGTCTTTTGCATACGTATCTTATCAGCAGACAACAGCTCTGGGAGAATGCTTTTCCAACATGCTTGGCTGTGCTAAAAATACTTTCCCAATTTTGCAGTTATTTCAGGATATGTGACTCTGAGAGAAAGTTCAGATGGTCACAGCCACTCGTGGGGGGTCCAGCTCTGGCTGTGGCCACGATGCCAAATGAGAAGGCACTGGGAGAGGCAGGGGGCACAGAGAGAAATAACCAGAATATCCTCTGGAAAGCACTTGCAGGTGTTGCCTTTCTTCGAAATGTTTAAGAGAGGGATATAGGTGTGACAGCAAACACCACTCTGGCTTTGACAATGACATAATGCACAGCTAGCCTGTTCTTTGGCTTCTTAAATTCCAAGTTTCCTGTGGGTAAGAAATGAACATTACTCTGTCACTGTTTTCAGGGCATTCTGCCATGTTAATCTGATTATCTATGACAGTTTCTGTCAGTTTGTTAGCAAAGATCCAATTATTCTGCTTGGCTTTTAAGTTTTTCACATATTTCTGGCTATGGGCCTGATTCTGGCTTCTTCTTTGTCCTCATGTCTTTATTACAAATATTAATGTAAAAAACAATCCCACAGAATCAGAACTGATAAACTAGTGATGTATATACAGTTCTTTAAAAATGGATGCATTCTTCATCTCCACTAAGAATAGACAAAAAGCTGCAGAACTGAAATGGAAATTTACAGCATTGGTATAGAAGGGAAGTGGCTTTTGGATGTTTTTTTTCCCCTTCCTTTAAACTCCTGTTTAGATCGTGGATTTTCTTCTGTGACCCCCTCAAAAAAAAAAAAAAAGAAAAAAAAAAGACAGCATAGTTCTATAAAGAAACGTGACACATTTTAGACAAAGAAATTAACATAGAATCAGGTGGGATCCTTTTCCAAGGCATTTGACATTAGATAGCACTGGCAGTAATTGGTGAAAAGAGGAAAGACCTGCCCCAGGATGGATGTGCTTCTCCAGAGAAGGAATTCTATTATTGCATAGTTCTGGTCTGTAACAAATGCTTGCAGGTAATGTTTTACAGTCAACATTTTGGGAGCAAACAGTGCTCTCTTCCCACCTCTCCAATCCTTTTTGGGAGGTTATATAGGTTGAGTGACCCTTGGGGCCACAGGCAGCTCATCAACTGCAAAAAGCATGACAGCAACACCTTGTATTACTAACCTCAGTAAAAACCCTGCATCCCACCAACCAAATAAGGAACTGAAGATAGCAGCCATGAGAATTAATTTGATAACACTTTTCTTAAACATTAGAACATGGCCATAACTTAAGCCATACTCAGGAAGAATACTGCAGATAAGCCAAATTCCACTGCCTAATATTAGATGAAACATTCTGTATCATCACAAACTCCAACATCTCACTACATGATCATTTGCTTGAACACTTCCTTCCAAAATGATCCTGATCATACTGGGTGTAACTTGGCAGAGATTCCTCATAGTTAAGAGTACTACCAGCTGCTATAAGGCAAGGATCTCTCCATTTCTGCACATCTTAAAAATGACAGCTGAAAGAACAGGCAACAAAAACCCCACAATTTTCTTCTCTAGGGAATTTTAAAGCTTGAAAAAGTCTTCTCTTTCAAGTGTGAGCATAAAATACATGCTTGGATAACAGCAAGATTGGGAATGGCATGTTCAGAAGGAGAATCATTGTGTGCTACTGCTGCCTCTTCACCCCTCCTGCCCCTCTCCAAGCCTGTTATGGTGCAGAGAGGCTGAGGAAAATTTATGTGTGTGTTTGGTGCAGAGAGGGGAAACAAGGTAATCAAATCTCACAGCTTCAAAGTCTAAGTCTATCACTAACATGGGTTAGCAAGAAATCCTGCAGACGTTTCTATTCTGCCTGCTATGGTTCAAACAAACCCGTGCCCTAGGGGGTTTCATGGGGTTTTGCATTGTGTCAGGCTTCATGGCTGCTGCTTGAGCCAACCTGCTGATCTAAATGGGCCAATTATCTACACCAGCAGCCAGAAAAGAGTACTAGGAAACCATTTGTAATACTAATTCAACCCACTGATAATCGCTGATAAACATGTTTCATACCAAAACACCCCACAAGGTTTCTGAAACTGTAAATTAAATTTTCCCTCCTGTTACATCTGCCTGACACCACTGGAAGTGATGTTGCTCTGAGAAAAAGGTGAAAACAGAATATAGCCCACACTCCTGGGTCTGAGAGATAGGATTAGAGAAATTATTAGCTACTAGCAAAATCTCCAGAGCACTGTACCAAACAGAAGTTTATAAGTTTACAGCACAATCAAATGACCAGGAGTGACAGCAGGACTGCTCACTGTGCGTCTCAAACCAGGTAGATTAAAAACATAAGTCTTGCTCATTGCACTGTCTGGGGTTTTCTGAATGGCATTGTGGAGAGGGACAACAAGAAAAAAAAGAAAAAAGGAAGGGCTTCAAAGTTTTAGTGGCAGCAGTGAACAGCACAGGAGCAGAAAGGCACAGACAGTGCACAGGCAAAGAGGAGGTGCTCCTGCTAATGCCTCTGTTTCCTTCCTAGGTGCCAGGCTTGGCTGACTTTCTCTGCTGAAAATGCCTAAAACTTTCTCCCCTGGGTTAATCAGCAATATGCCACCTCACAGGTAAGGTAAGGTGCTCGGGTGTCGCATTGCTGGCCCATGCCCTCGAGCACAGGCCACAATTCTTCTTCCCTATGACACAGGAGTGCTGGGAATGCAGCCAAGGACCAAGACCCCCAGCAATGGGTGAACACAACTTGTGTACTCTCCTATGGAACATTCTAGAAACATCCTAATCAAGCATAAGTGCAACTAACTCTTATTTACATTATAACTCCCATGATCCCACACAAACAATTTTTAACTCTTCCTAACTCACAAAGTTCCTGAACTTAGGGTGTTGCTTTCCATGGCCTCAGGTTGATCCCAGGTGGGAAAATAAAACAAACAACCAACCAAACAACAACAACAACAACAAAAAGAAAAAAAAAAAATAAAAAATCTCTCTCCTTCTGCTTTATTTCACTTTCAGGTTTTCCCAGCCCTGAAGCTTGTGGAGAAAAAGAGAACACTTCAGTCTTCAATAAATTTAAGATCAGCCCTCATAGGTGCCTTTAATTTGACTGCAGGAGCAAAAAGTTCTCCAGGGGAATGCTGGCAGCAGCAGGGATCATCAAGGGTCAGGGGTCATCAGCAGGGATCACCTTCCTGCTCTCTTTCCTCTCTGTCACTGGGGCACAGTACCACTCACATGGTCCACACATACTAAATGTCTCCTCTCCTTTAAGCCAAGGGTTACTGCTGGAAACCACAGAGCCAGCAACAGAGGCTGCAACAGAAAAAAGTCATAACTCTTCCATATTCCCTCAGAGGGATAACAGCAGGTCAATTCAGTCCCAATGTGTATAAAGCCCATGAAGATCCTTAAATGAAAGGTACAAAACAGCCTGTGTAGCTGTGGCTAAGCCAGTCAATAATAACCAGCACAGGATGAAGAGAATAAGCCAAACCATTAAGTTCAGGGAGAACATGACACTATCTGCTGCTTGGACTAATATAAAATACAGTGGCATTTTAGATGCTTATATAGTTATATTGCTTGAAGCTTATAGGAACACCTTAGAAAACTGAATGACAGATGGGAGGAAACAACTTGTTCTTTATATGATTACTATTTTTTCTGGGGAGGCCATTCCTTTTCTTCAGAAATCACTTTCACACAAAAGCAAGGGATAAAAATCAGGCAGGTAAGAAGGAAATATGTATGCATGAAATCAGCACCAAGCATGGGTAGATTTACAGACAGGTAAAGATTTTGAAATACCTATAAATATTTAAATTTTGCTCAGTATGTTTCGAAACTACTTTTTGCTCCCCTGCATGCAGCCTTTCTTGCCAAATGAATGGGCAGTGTACAGCCAAGATGCTGAAAATGCTTGGAGCTATTTCCATAGCAACAGACTGTGGTGAGGTAATACACCTGAGATACTAATGACCTCAGCGTGGAGTCTGGATGCTAATAGAGAAATGAAATGAGATGGATGAATTTTTTACATTTCAATGGGCTTTTGAAGGAGTGGGAAAACAAACCCGTAACAAAAATTTCTAAATGAAACAGTAATATTTTCTTTGTGTCACTCCCAGGATATATATTCTTGTTAGAGGGAATGAAAAAAATAAAAAAGAGGAAGCCAAAGCCATGCCTGTATCTTCAGGGTGAGCAGAGCTGACACAAGCAGATTGTTCACCTCTTTTTCGCTTCTACATGTACAAATGCACTTGCACTTCCTGACTGAACACTTTTATGTCCACAGTGAGCTTTTATTTACTTCAGCAGATTTTACCTTAGGATTAGCACAAAGAGCCAGTTTCCCTCCTGGGTCACCTTCCTCATGTCATTTCCCCTAGGAAATTCCCCAGCTAATTCTTGCCAAGAGGCACAAGAGCTAAAGGACTGTTATTTCATTTGTAACACTCATTTTGGAGTGAATGGAAGCCAGCTGGTAATATTTAAATTTAACATCCTAAAATTCCTATATTTGATGCAGTAGAACTGTCAGCCAGATCCTGTCATGATCTGATGACTGGTCTTTGAAACAAAAATGCACCTGTGCTCAACAAGTGAGGAAGATATGGCCAGTCCTATGGAAAGTAAGAAGGGATGAAACCAAAAAAATAATGCCAAAGTCGGTCTATTTTCTGGTGTATCCAAGAGTAATTTTCTCTCAGTCATTCCCTCTTCTCACTGGTTTCATTAAGATGTAATGTTTCCCAAGAAATAAAAAAAGTGTATGATCTACAGATCATCTTGTTATTGTCAACCACATCACATCAATTCCTACAGCTGTCCCTGCTCCAGGACTCCATACAAGTTCCTCCTGAAAGCCAGACTCTAACAAAGAGTAAGTGATTTTGACAAACCACCCAACAAACACTGAGTATATGTCTTTAAATCCTAACTGCACTACACCTATACCTACTACAACTACAGTTGTTACATTACTGGATTTATAGGAGAGAGGCTCACTCTGAGTTCTCACTGAATTCCATTATGAAATGATAAAGTGCAGTATTCCCACCTCACCAAAGCAGAGGCACTGGGCAGCAGGGATGTGGCCTGGCTTGTAGGATATACAGGGCTGCAGAATAACCAGGAAGTTGGGAACTGGACTGAGATTATCCAGCATCTGGATAAAAAAGATCCAAAAGCTTGCAGACAGGCTTGGCAGCATGGGGTTGTCAGAAGAGGATCTCTTGTAAACAGCAGTGCCAATGCTCTGTAGACATGGGCATGATTAGACAAGAGCTTCTCTTCCTAATTACTTGACTTTTTTCTCTTTTTTCTCATAAATTCAAATTAGGGCCAGGCAACAAGTGTTTTTCCTTTTCCTGTAGCTGCCCTTGAAAATGCTTTTAATCAAGATACAGAAAAAGCTTTGATAAGGTTGTAACCAGATATTTTCCAAAACATGCGTTTAAACAGAGGAATTTGCAAGTTATTAAACATTGCTAAGGCTCCTTTCCATCACCTCTTTGGAAGTGGGAAGGTACTAACTACAGGGAAAACAGAATCATATTCAACACATTCAAAGTCACCATCTCTGCTCCAGTCTTTCCATGAGCAATTTTCAGTAAAACCACCATACTTTCTCCTTGGAAAAAGTCATTAACATGTAATATAGGATTGATCAGAGGAAGTCAAGCTGGGGTCCAGGACTTGTACTTTGGCACTTGACAGTGAGATGGGATCCCACTTCACGTGTGCCACGGAAGTAGGCAATATGGTCATTTGTGTGTGGGTTGTTATATCTGCATCTGAGGGTGTCTGCTTTCCAAAAGAGAAAATAAAACCCTGTGGCAGAATCCCTGAATGGGGTAAAAATACCCTACACAGCCCTAGGTCTGCTGCTGAAGGCAGTGCTGACCCTTTGGGAAGAGATAAGTGAGCAGAGCCCAAGGGGGCAGAGTAACCAACCCAATTTTGGACCATTCCTTCTTATGAATAACTCAGCAGTCAACTCTCTATGTCTATCTCACAATCTCACATACCAGGGTTGGCATATAACTGCTAATTTTCAGCTGACTTCACTTCATCAGAAACTCCACCGAGTTGGTTTTTGTTTGTTTATTTGTTCTGTGCATGAGAAATCAACCTGTGCAGTGGCAGGTAAGTACTGGCAATGCTGAGAAATAAGTTAGCCTAAGAGAAATGTGCATAACAGAGAACAAACAACAAACAACAAGAAACAAACCCACACCCAAAAAACCCACCACAATGCTTTGCAAGTGGCTTGGAAATTAAAATACACAAAACATGCTAGCTAATTCTGACCACGTAAGGAGCGGAGCACAGGCTTGCCCTGTCACAAACACATCACTCACTCTGCAGGGAAAGGAGATCTTCAGAAGAGAGAACTGGGTCACTAGAACAGGAGTCCAGGCTTGTCACTTCAGCAATTTAAACACAAGTTAGTGTTAAAACCCCAGGCTCTGACTCAAGGAATACGAACAGATGCCATACTGAGAGAAATCAGACAAACCCATTTTGGCTGAGTTTATTTACTCCTTTTTTTTTTTTTTTGTTTTTAGCCTTACCTTATCTGAATTTCCCCAGAGTTTTTTGCAAAAAATTCAACAGAACAACCCTGTTCCAGTATGTGTCACAGAAACTAAGCTTTTCCTCATGAATATTTATAGGCTGTAAATTATACTCATTGGCATTGTTCACTTCATGCCAAAGAAAAGCAAATGTCGCATTCCTTTCACTTAATTTACTTGATATTTCTGTTGATAGGTCTACCTGACTTGGAAAGTAAACAAGATCTGGCTTCCACAGGTATATGATTTCAGGAATACTATATTGACAGAACTTAATATCATAGTTCTACCCTAGAAAGATTCAAGCTGAATACAAAGGAGATAGGATGATAACAACCTGGAACTGTCTTTCACTGTAATTAAAAGTGCCCAATAATGTTTATGATCCTTTCCGCTTAGCAGCTGCTGCCAGGTTTAATGCTAATAAAAAAGCACATTTTGGAACAATGCTATTTTACTGCAATCCTCTTCATATTCCCAGCCTTCACAGGAGGCTGTTTAGTGGACTGAGAAAGGACAAATTGGTGTAACTTAAAGAACCAACTGCAATGCAAAGAGAAAGGGAATACTCAGTCCCTGAAGTATGAGAGTGAAGGTCAAGGAGCCCATGAGCTAACCCCAGAAAAAATACAAGACAAAATTCACCCCTGAATATAGATGAAATTCTCATCTACATCACAGGACTATGGTTTGATGACACCTCATTCACCAGGCTGGCTTTTTGTTGGGGTTTTTTTTTTAATTACTTCATTAATCATTTCATCTGAAACCATTTTACACCTTTGCTGTGCCAACTTCTAAAGGAAATCAGAGTGGAGTCCCTGGAGAGCACTCATCTCCTAGAGATTTCCAACGCTTCTTTGTCACAGTGAAATCAGAAATACACAGAGTATTTTGTGGCTTGAGGCATTTGGTATTTTCATTTCTGGGATGAGAGATTTATGCAAATTCATACACAATAACAAAGAACTTTGAAGCTTCTAAGATGTCCTTTCACTGCCAAAGGGTTGTTGGGAATTTAGCATTTCCATTCAGCAGCTTTCCCTTTCCTGTGTAAAGCATTACCTTCTCGCCTCCAAAATTTCCTTGTGTGGAATTACTATTAAAATCACATCCTTAAATAATAATAAAGGCCCTCGTTACATCCTTGTTGGTGCTGTTGGTTTAAACCACAGTTTCTCTCAGGCTAAACTCCTGAGCAGAGAGCTCAGCATGCTGGAACACGTGGCTGTTACCCAAGGGATGCTGCTTTTGGCCCTCTCTGACTTTGTCCTTCATAGAAAATGAGATTTGCAGAGGAGGAAATTAGACAGCTGTCTCCAAATGAATTACAATGAGATTTGAGGACCAATTTCCCACAAACCTGAAAAGCTGTAGACAGGATTGTGTCCTAGCACACAGGTAAATGAGAAATGCTATTGTGGCTGCTTCCTGCTACCCAGTGCTGTGCAAATGTGCTGGTTTGCTACTGTCTCACAGCTCTTTCCTCACCTTGAAAGGCCAAACCATTTCATTTCTGGGTTTGTTTTGGGATGGGTTTTTTTCCCCAGTTTTATTCTAAGCTGAAATGACAAACTTCTTCATGGTTAAAATTGGCTTTGGGCAATTGGTTACTGAATTAAGCTGCTTTTCTTTAGCCTATTTCTAATCTGTAAAGCCTTTCTTCTACTTCATTTACCTCTTGCCTTTCAAGCAGCATTCAGATTTATACATTTGCCCTATTTTGTCCTTTTCTTTTTTTTCTTTTGGAATGGCTAATATTTGTAATAGTACTGTAGTATTATTAGTATATTCAGTACTATTAGTATTATCAGCTAGGAAAAATTTCTCCAGACAGAAAAATGGTTTTGTACACTTATGTGAATATTCAATTTATGTGAAGACAAAGAGCTAAAAATGTGATAATGCTGGAGTGGAGAAGGTGCCTTTAGCACACCAGTTGTTCCTGAGAGAGCCTGTTCCACCAAGCCATACTTGTGCTGTAAATTATGGATAATCAGGAAGAGTAGAAGTGGGTGGAACTAGTTGGAGGGATGCACAATAACCATCTTTCAGTCTCAGACACCATCTCCAGCAGGGCACATTTGATAACAGTAAGGTGGTCAATGAATCTCCTTCCTTTACAGATGGAACACAAACTGTTAATTCCACTCAGAAGCCAGTCTTACACTTTGCAAGATTTCTTTTTCTTTTTTTTTTTAAATGAAGCCCAATTGAACAAAATTGAAACACTTTAAGAGATTTAACTGTGAACTCAATTTCTAAAAAAAGAGCGTTTTCAGATCACACTGTACTATTACCATGTTAAGTGTCTTTCTGTATTCTGTTAAGAAAAGCCCCAAATCTCTCAATATCTATTAGAAGAACGATCTTGTTCCCAGTGCCTGGAGAAGCAGGAGGTAATTACAAAACAGACAGAATTGCTGAAGGAAGATAAGAAAAATCATTATGTCACACAGCCTTGAATTACATTGATTGCATAGTGAAAACTACAGTCTTACCTCTTGTGAGGTCAATGCTAATGCTGCCATCAGCTGCACTTGGGAAAAGTTTTGCACAAAGGTTTACTTATTTGACACTTGGGTCATCCTAAAGCATTTGTTAACATTACAGTAGTTATTAATGAGGTTTCTAATTAAGGTTTCAATGGTCTCTATATAATACTTTCTAACTTATAACAGTGCAGGAGAAATTAACTTAAGATTTCCCTCCCCCCAGATTGCAGTAGGGGCAGGGAAGGGAGAAATATTTTTGTATCTATTCATGCATTACACCTTTGCTTTGAAATTCGGAAGGTGCATAAAAATTTCAAGGCAAAAGCATGGAAGTAAAAAAGTCCAAGGTTAATTAGACCCTTCCCTTCTTTCCTCTTCTGCAAATGTCTTTAAGCTTCTCCTGTCTCACATTTTGGAGGACATTTCACAGTTATAATTCTTAAATTTTCTGTCTGATTTTTTTTTTTAAGACATCAGAAAGAAGAGAGAGGCCAAAACCAGGGAACTGAAAACATAAGACTGCAGTTCTACTACTGCTGGAAAAGAAAAACAGATTTACTTATTTTTCTTATACACATTATGAAAGACCCATGCAGCAACATAATGCTCTCTCTGAGCCTGAGAGCACTCCCTATCCACTGGTTACAGCAGGAGGAAGCAGAGGATTTTACCATGGACACAAAATACAGATTCACCCCAAGAAAGTGCCTCTGGGAAAGAATTGCAACACGTGGAGCTGGCTCTGCCTTCAGTGGCATCTTTAGCGTGGATAAGCAATGCGATTTTGTCTCCAGAATTAACAATTTGGCAGCTTCCTTATACAGAAAATTTAGTTAGGATTAAACAATTTGCCATATGTTGATTCTTTCAGGCAAGTGAAAATGAGTCAGCTGCAATTAGAAGAGCTGGTGTCTCCTAAATTATTCCTTCTTTGTGGGGGTCCTAAGTGAAATCTGGCTCTCAGGTTGGGAAGGATGTACAAATAACTGAACACAAAACTCCTGTTCATCTTCCAGGTAGTCTCCAGATAACCCAGCAGTAATTTCCCTTCACTATCAGGTAAATAATAGACTCCCAGGGGGATGGAACTTAGATGCAACTTGTCATGTAAGTGGAGATAATTAATTACACTCTTATTTACAGTTTGTCTGATAAGAGCATTAAACGGCAAGTAACTAGAAGAATTCCAAGGTGCTGAAATGTTTGCTCTCACCCACTCAACATGTAAACACAAGGGGAATGAAATTAATTTGGCACTGACTTACAGTATGATCCCTCCCAGTAATGGGGCTTGGGTTTTGCAAAACAGGAATCATAGAAGCCTCTTCTGAAGCTGAAATCAAATTTTGTTGATGCTCCACAAAGCAATAAAGTGCTCTAAATACATCAGCAGCCTTAAAAGTCATGAAACTCCAATTATCTACTCTGAAACCTTATGTACTCTCATACATTATTCAGATTACAATCTGACTTATGTCCTTGATTTTTCTTAATTTTTTTCAATTCAGAAAGGGTTACTAGTCCAAAGCTCTGCTTGTATTCACTGACCCCAGCACGTACATCTGGTGGAAATCAGGAGATTAAACATTAACTTGCCCAGCTAACTACAAACCTTTTCTGACTTCTTTCTGAAGAAAGAGGGGAAAGAACTTTAAGAGGAAGTAGAAAAAAAAAAAAAAAAAAAAGGAAAGAAAAAAAGAAGGGGTATAAACCAGGCATAAACGAGTTATAATATCCATGTCATGTTCACTTGCACCCTGCTTACAATTTCGTTCTGGTAGAGCCAGAACCTCTGTCACAAGCCTCTTAATACCCCTCTGACAAGGTGAAGATGGAGTCACATTAAGACCTCTGCATGTGCCAGTGAAATGTGTAAGCTGTTCTCACGCTCAGCAAAAATGAGGGCCTAAGATTTCAAATTGCAGTCATAAAAGTGAAATTAAAAGCAGAGAGGCAGAGAAAGAAAGAGAAGGAAGCTATTTTTATTGGAGCCATGAAAAAGTAATTCCCCAGGATTAGCATATTTTTATGTCCTTTGCATATTCTTTTCTGAATTAATTTTGCTGCGTTTTGATAATGATCTTAGTGAGTGAAAACAAGGTGATGCCAAAAAAGTTGTGCTAATAGGAATAAATGGCTCCAAGGTAGTGGAAAGGGATATACAGCCTCTTTTATATGTTCCTGCCTAATCCAGCTCCAAGGGAGCTAGACTAGAGAGCAAATGTTGTTGCCTTCTTGTGGCAGTAGATAAGCCTGGCTATGAGGCTCATCCCTGAAAACCAAGGGGGCTGCAAGAGGAGAGCAATCCCAGCAGAGGCACTGTGACAAGGTCAGAGGAAGTGTTTCACCCACATCTGCTAGGGAAAAGCCCAGATTTCACTGGTCCAAATAAATCAAATTAAAACTGTGTCTGCACAGAGGTGTGATGATGGTCTGAGGCAGAGGCATCATGCAGGAGGGAAATTCTGCTTTTCCACAGAAAAGAGACTTTAGTCTTGGTTACCCGCTTCCTGATTTTTTTTTTCATGTTAACAAAGGGAAGAGCAACATAATTGAGAAGGATTCCCATGGGCTGAATTATGATCAAGCTCAATTGAGTGACAGCTCTAGAAATCATAACCATCTGTGAGGTGTGTGTAGTACAGCAAACTCCCTACCATAAACCCAGCCAGAAAAGCTACTTACACTTTTGTGTAAAGCTACTTACACTTTTGTGTAAAGCAGGGAAGATTGGCAGCTAAAATGGAAATATTCACATGGGTATTAACTATTATCATGTACTGCTGGTATTTTTGCAAAGACAAAAAACTACTCCTAGCCACCCAGTTTATTCAAGAAATACTTGTTTAAAATCATATTACCTTAAGATTCAGCTATTACTTTAAGAAATTCCCCAGCTTATGGGTTTTGATGTATGCATAATTGTAAATGTGTGAGCTTTTTTCCCTACTCATACTATTTTATGTATGTCTTACACCACTTCATGAATCACGGAAATATATACAGCAAGAACAACTTGAAATAAAAACAAAATCTTATCCTGATTTGAAAAGGAGTAGGATACCTGAACCAAAAATCTAGATTATAAAATTACCTGTGACGAAAAGCGAGAGAAGAAACAAAAAATCTGAGCCACCTTCAAAAACCAAAGCAAGCAAACAAACCTAACCACACATTTCATCCACCATCACAATCTGCTGACCCACTTCTCTGAAACTCAGGCACCAGAACTGGGTTGTATCCAGGAGGATTTCTGCAAACCTCATCTCCAGCCTTGCTTGTTTCAAAGAGCTGTCAAGTCCATATCACACTACACTTCAAAGACAAATTTCAGCCTTTCAAAGGTGCACACCAATTTGGTTTTTTGTCAAACATTAGCAACAACAACAAAGAGAATAGGAAAAATATGATGGAGCCTGATGTGAACACAAATATTTTAGGAATATTACATTTAAAGAAGGCACAATAAACATGACAAAAAAGAAAAAAACCAAAACAATAAAAAATATATTCAAGTACCAAAGAAATCTCCAAAACCCCACCTTTTAGTTCTGTTTAAAAGTACAACCACAACACTGTGTTAGACCACCAGAATCAAGTAAAAGTATCCAAACTACTAAGTGGAACCTAGCAAAGTCTACAAAGTGAAACAATGTGGGTTCTCTGCAAGAAGCATCCAGGTAGACACATCAATGAAAAAGAAAGCACTTTAAGGCTGATTTTATTTCTGGTGTTAATATTTCAGCTTGTGGGGAAGATGCAAATGAATCTCGTACAAGTTCAAATAAATTTTAATAAGTAATTAAGTGTAAAAGGAAACAATGCTATTGTTTCTCCTGGAGCTTAACAGGAGATCTCTGTGCCACTTCCTGCAGCACTTTTCATGGATTGGATAACACAAATTAAGAGATTTCCAAGAGATATAACCAAGGCCTTGCCAAAATTAGTGAAAATTTCTACCTAGTATGGAGATTAACACAACAAGTAGGAGCCTACAAACAATGAAATAACCAACACAAACAATTCAGAAAACATCAGTAGTCTCAGGAGACCCAAAGGCTGGAGGCTGGTGGAATAAATCACCTCATTAGGTAAGGTAATTATGGACTGTACTCCAAGCCTTATGAATTTATCTGTGACACTGAGGCTCCAACACAGGTGATGTTTCCTGTAGTCAGAGCTGAATAATCACACGGCTTTGTATGTGCCCTAAAAGCCAAACTCTACCTCCAAAACAACAAGTGGAAGGTGTCTCATAAATATTTCTTTATTTCATCCATGCTTTCTTGGCTTAGCCTGTACCATGACAAAGGGAAAGAAGACTGACTAGGTTTCAGGCTAGTTTCATCACTAAGACCTCAGGGTGAAATCCTAACTCTGTGATGCTAGCTGAAATAAATTCTGGACTTAAAACATAGGGTTGATGCTTTAATTAATGGTATTCTAAATCTCTCTCAGAGCTTTGAAAACTGTAATCTGAATTACTTCATTCAAAACTGCTGAAATTAGCCAGAAGCTTTCATGAACAAGAGATACTTGTCTGATTTTTACACCATAAATTTTACTCCATAATTCCTCCGATTTTTACACCATAAAATTGTACGCAGCCCAAAAGATTAAGATATATGAACTTCAGTTATAGCATCCAAAGAGCCTAATGGGAGTTTCAAAACTATAGCAGAACCAGAGGTCAAGCAGGTTTCACTGAAATGCCCAATTATTAGAAGTACTGCTTGTAATATCTGTCAAAGTTTCAAGTTGTCAGTTCTCAAAACATCATGATTTTTTGAAGTGCAAAACCCCACAAAGGATCTTGCCATGCAGTGCTAGAAAGACTGTACCCGTCACTTTTCCATATAATTCAAAAACAACTTTTAAATGAAATTTCATTTGAATCTTAATATTCAAGGATGCCAGGTGATTTTCAATGCTGCATTTTGTTTGGTATCTGTTGTCTCCAAATCCCTCTACCTTGCTGTCACACAGACAAGAAAAACCATCACAGGACAGCCCAAGCCATGAAGGAGGAGACTCCTGGGCATGGGGGCTGGCTGCTGCCAGAAAACCTGGAGATTCCTCACTGGATTTCTTTCATCCACAGCTGAAACTCTCCAAAACTGGGGCACCTGGTCTGAGCAAGTTGGAATCATGTTGTCTGGATGGAGATGACAGAGTGTGGAGGGTAAGTTATCACACCTTAGCAGCAATATGAAGCATCTGGGATGTATAATCTGAGGATACAGCAAAACACATAGCTCCTGCCCAGGCTATACCCATCTTTTCAATGGGTGCTGTGAGGCAAATCTCATCCCAGCCACAGCTGCAATGGCCAAGCCCCAGAAGCAGTTTGGGAGGGGAGCCCCTGGTGCAGTGTGGGCTGGTTATCCATGGCTGCAGGCACTCCTGCTGGAAGTGCAGCTGCACTCCCCTGCCAAGTCCTGTCCTCGTGGCTCTGCCTCACAGCCTGGTCCTGCTGCTCTGCCCCTGTGCAAGCGCTCCCGCTCACTTTAACAGGATTACACATGTGGCAGGGAGTTTGGCCCTGTGCCTGCTGGCTCTGGAGCCATGGAAACAGGCTGCAAACTCAGCAGCTGGAGCCCCACATCCCCACAGCTCTGCTGCTGGTGGTGCCTGACTGATTACATTAAAAGCAGTTTATGCACAAGTACCTGGCTGGCGAGTTCCTGCTGCCAGCACAGGGGAGCAGCCCCAGATGTCCCTCCCCTCCTGAGTGTCCTGTCCATTGTGTCAGCAGGCCTCTGGGTCCCACTGGTGCTGCTGGGCTCAACTCTGCACTGACACCGCCTCTGCAGGGCAGAGACTCCACAGAGCATGCTGAGGAAGCTGCTCAGCCAGGCAAGGCCTGATCTGACCCTGCTGATGATGCCTATCAGTCTCCTCTTAAAATAAAAAACTGGAAATGAATCCAGAGGAGTTTAGATCTGTAGGTGTGTCTCTTGGACTCCATATATAAGAGACCAGTTTATTCTTTTTTTCTCTCACTTTGCATGATCAGAATAGATTAAACAATGCAAAAGCATTATCCTGAGGTAGTTAGCCTGGTCACTAACTCAGAGGACTACCCAAGCAAGGAAGAGTTATTTCACCTAATTAAGACAGAACACGGTATTTTAAGACAGACCATTTGCATTAAAACAGACAATTCAAAATTCTAAATACTGTTGAGTCTGAAATTATGATTGTTAATTTCTCCTCACATAACAATGTTCTACTGACAGACATTGTAAATCACTTCCTTTTGCTTGCATTAGATGAACCCATCACTCAAAGTGCTCAATTATAAATCTGAATACAATTTAGAAGGTGAACTTTCTTTAGTTTTACTAAGGGCAGAAGGGCAATGCTGATGATGTAATACCAATGGTAATGCACTACTTATGACTGAAGTTTAGTTTGTATTCAGTAAATTGCTCATTTCTGTGATCAGAACAGGCAGCAATTTGCTCCCCTAGATCTTATTCCCTTTCCTGCAAGTGCATTAGAGGTGTTATGGGCAGCAAGATATCCAGCTGTAAGCTGTCTGAAAAGGACATGTTAATCTATAATTAAAAAACCACAATAAAATAGAAAGTAAACTCAGAATACTAATTGCATAATCATGACAGGTTTACAACCTGCAGGTTTACAAACTACAATTAAATACAGATATTAAATCATTAAATTATAAAATACTGCATCATTAATTTTCATTTTCCCTTGGAAATGAGATAGACATGAGCAGATATGTAAACACCAATGCAAATACTCTCTACCCCTCAGCTTTTTTAGGGGCCAGGATTTAGTTACACTTCGTCCCATGCTAATCTGCAAAGATGCTTCCACTTCAGCAGAAACTCCTATCTGTCTTTATTGGAGTAAAACCATAAAAATAACCACCTGCAATGCAGAACTGCAGTTTACCAAAACAAATTTCAGGTAATTCCTTTTCCAGGCTTCCAGTTCATATTCACTTAATAATAGGAAATACTTTGAATGTGCTTCAGTTCCAGACCCTATTTCAAGTGACAGCTGAGTACAGTCTTACCTAATGACAAATCTAGAGAAGGCAACTGAACTCCGACACTTAAAAGTGATTTGGTCTTCATCAAAAATTTTGGCCATTCTTTACTGTCTGTCCTTGTCCCCCATTAGCAAAGATGATCCAGGAAATGTGTCACAGGACAGGAAAGCAGCAGTCCCAGCATCCTTTCTTCACTAATTTCTAGGCTCCTGCCTTGCTGCTCCACCTCTGATCACATTAGTGTGATATTAAGGAAACCAAACTGCTGGGTTTGTATAGAAACACACAGGCAGATGTCTCTGAAGGCATTTGCAATTCTTACTAACAGTTCAGAAGCAAAAAGGCAACACTTTTCTCTTAGCTGTAAGTTATTCTGCACGTGCACAGCAATTTCAGCACTCTCAGTAGGTTGGCCCTATGGTTTAGTACCTCCTATGAGCAGTCTCCACCATGAGATATAAAAGAAAGGCCTTATAAAATACAGGTTTGGCTCTGCTACTCTAGCTAAGCCAACAGTTAGCTTGTAGCTCCCCATGTGAAAAATCATAAGGATGAAAGCAGCTGGCACAAGAAACTATTTCTTGTAAAAAACAAGAAATCTGTCCCATGGGAATCAGTGAATAAAATATATAAACTATCCAGGAATAGAAATATTTAGGCGATGTGTAAAATGCCATTTACTAACCCATGAGTCGAATAGCAAGAAAGTTATGAACCAATTAGAATTATACACAAGGTCTTGAAAACTGTGCAAAAGTGGGCTGTAACATTAAAGATTGGCTTTTTCTGCATGAGCAAACTGAGTCCCATCTGCTTACTCCTGCAACACCAACCTGCTCTGGCTAGCAGACATTCAGAAATTGAGAAATTTGCTTTCACAAACAGAGTGACTGGTGCTCTAGCAAAAACTGTAAGAACTTAAAAACAATGATGTTCACAAGCAAGGTCATTTACCTTCCAGGGAAAGCATCCCAGCCTGCTAATAATGAGATTAAATTCCTCTGTGTCGTGTGGGAGCCCAACAATTGTTAATAATGGTGGGTTTAGAACCTAGGGAAAGCCTGGGTATAAATCACATAACCGCAGCAATAGTCCTAGGAAATCTATTTTATGGGCCATCAACCTGTCCTGGTGTAGAGTATTTATGTCCCAGAAAGCTTAGTGTATGATAAATTGAAGAAACATAGATAATTCAGACAGACAAAAGTACCCAAACAAACTTGCATTAAATGTTCCACTTGAAAAGGTAAAGGCAGTGGGGGAAGAATAGAAATCAATTTTAGGGTCTTCACAAAAGCTTGGAGCTCCCAGTCTTCTAAGATTATAGCACAATATTTTCAAGACAATCGACCACATACTTCTAAGGAAGTAATAGTTTTTAATTTTGGGGGTGGGGGGGGTAGGAAAGAAGTTCATTAATAGATCAATTTCTATTTTAGAGTAGAGGATATCAAGCTGTGTGTTCATTCTGTATTGGTATCCCACAGCCAACACCAAGAGGTCATGGAGATTCCTGCTAAGGGACATCCAAAATCTGTCTGCACACAGTCCTGGGCAGGACTGTGCCCCTGCCTCAGCCAGGCTGCTGGACATCCAGAGGTCCCTTCCAAGCTCAACCCTGTTGTGATTCTGTGACCTGTAACCAGGACAGGAATCTGGAACCCAGCACAGCTACAGCCAGCTGAGCTGAAAGCCACAGGGACTGATACTGGCTTTAGTTAGGTTTGGAAAAAAACAGCGTAACAACTTTAGATGAAGCTCATTTGGATTCACAGTGTAGGTGACAAAGCTCAGTAATTGGCCTTTTTTTTTTCATGAGAAATATGATCTCTATTTGAATAACAGCCATCTTCACTAAAATAGTCTTTTCATGTAATCACAGTCTTTTTGTGACTATTTAGCATTCCTCTGGAAGTTAACTGTGGAGCTAAATGACTGCAAATGGTGTGTGCAGAGGAGCCTTTGCTTTGATTGTTGCAAAACGCAATCCCAAAATGTTTACTGGAGAAATACGAACCTAAAAAGCAAAATACTCGAGAAATGAGGTTACACAGGGTGCGTGAGGAGGGTGTGTGAGAGGCTGGGTGTGAGCGAGCAGGGTTAAGTGCAGATGGAGGAGATTCAGAAATGACAAGTGAAGCAGAAAGGGAAGAAGTGGGCTGGAGAGAAGTGAGGCCAAGGAAACAATAGCAAGGAAACAAACACTGGAGAGGATAAATGTGAAAAATGGGATTGTGTTTTATTCTTGGAAAAATACAGATCTCAGAAAATTGCAACTATTTGCAGGTAAATTCAGACTGTTGCTAGTTGTTGAATTTTCCTTGAGTGACTGCCCCTGCCTCCTTTTTTCTTTAGAGAGGGCTGAAAGCTTAGGGCTGAAGTGCCATTGCTGGAGAATATAAATATTTGCTGGGAAGCTTCTTAGGCTTTGCTTTCACAGCAAAAACTATAAAAATAATGTTTGTCAGTCAATGCAAACTATTATTTTGCTTTTAAAACCTTCTGAATACCCAACCTCTACAGTATTTTTTGCACAGGATTAATAAATAAAACATCCATGCACTGCCCATTTAAAGAAAAAAAATCATCTAGTATTTAAGTCCTGAGGGAAAAGAGGAGGAAAAGATGAATCTTTTCACTTTCCTAGAAATTTCTTTCAACTATCCAACAACATGCTGCCTCAGAGATGTTCCTCCTCTCTCCCTCAAGGACAGTTTCACAAAGTGGAAACCAGATTAGCCTACAGTTTATCCATGGATGTACAAATGGGTGCAGCTACAAAGCCAGGTCAGTTATTCTGCCCTCTCCTTTCCTCCTACCTGAGCTGCTGCAATAGGGACAGGATGGAACAGGGACATCAGCAGGTCTCCATGCTACAGGTTACCAAAATCTGACCCTTTCTGCACAAAACACCATCCACAGAGACTCCTCCAGCACTGTCACAAAACTGGGTTTTATTATTTTAAATAAAAACCCATATTTGTTTTATTATTTTAAATAAAAACCCATTTTGCTTCCCTCACAGTCAGAATAGCAATATTTAAATTTATCAATTAGTACAGGCCAGGGGACACAGACATTCAAAATGTATCTTTATCTTGCCTCTCAAACAGAATGATTTATAGATTGATCTGACTGGTTGCTTTGACACAGCTCCTTTAGCCATAATATTTTTCTGTTCCTCTAATAGCTGAGATTTAGCATTTCAGGCTGTGTACATATGTTGGATAAGAACATAATCCTCAGCTCTGGGCATAGGAGCGCATGGTAAGAGGATGGCTCTGCATATAAATTGAGAGTGCTGAGAAGCAGAAAAAGAAAAATACACTAAACCCTAATATGCATATGATGAAGGCCTTCTGGCATCAGAAGAAATCATCAGTTATTTAGCTTGACATCTTTAGAAACAGAGGGACTAGAGAGAAGAAAAAAAAAAAAAGAGAGAGAAAGA
>JANRGV010000073.1:68441362-68453675 GCA_024734035.1 Alethe castanea
AGAGATAATAAAAAAAAAAAAAGAGAGAGAAAGAGAGAAAAAAATTGCTATGACCTTTAGTCCGACACTCCAAGTGAGGACTTTGGATAAATACACACACAGAAAGAATATGCAAAGAGGAAAAGAGACAAACGTGACTAGACCGTTTCTGCAGAGAAAAATCCCAGTGCTCCCATTTCACAGCCACTTTGACAGCACAGAGATGGATTTATCAGGGGCAGAAAGGGACACTCCTCTCCCCCTCTCTCAGCACAGCACGTGCATCCCTGGGTGCAGGATCTCTGCAATCCATCTGCTCCCTCTCACACACGCTGGGCTCAGCTCCTCGTGCAGAAAGACATTCCATCATCATTGCAAGAATTCACACTGGGCATCCTGCAACTCCCAGCCACCCCTCACACAGCACTGAAGGGTGGAGTGTTCTGGAACAAAACAGAAAGGAGCCACCCCAGGCATGCTCTGGCACCTCTAGACTTTGTTCTTTAAACTTGCAAAAGACCAGAAAAAAACACCCAACCTGCTGGGGCAAAGCAGAAATGTGTATGAAGTTCCTGTATCCACAACTGTCAGGAAATTCCAGTGTTAATAATCTATGAGCCTTTCAAATTATTAATACCAACTGAAATCATGCATTTAAATAGTGCAGGAGAGCTGATCCAGGGGAGGGTACAGAGCTCAGCATAGCTAAGCCTGGCTTTGAAAAAAAGAGCTGAGATTAGAGGACAACCTTTTGAAACCCCAGTCTGAGCACAGCTGATGTGCCCTAGGCTGTGCATGACATCTCAAAATTCTGTCTATCCATTTATTTTCTGTTAAATAGTATAAGTATAAGTAAGTATAAGTATAAGTATAATCCAGAGGTTTTTTTCTTTTCTCTGTAAACTCATCTGCTTCTGTGTAAACTCTGCTCTCCAAGACATCCTCACACTCTCTGCTGACACCTTTTAGTTCACATAGGGTAAACACACTCCGCAGAATACTCTTTCTTTCCAAATTAAATGAAATATGGCCTCCTAGGTTCTCCAGGGGATAAGCATCACTTTGTTGCTCTAACAGTTGAAATTAAGAGATTTTTTTTTAATAGTTATGTAAACTGTAAAATAGGCTTTGGTGTTATTCGCTGGAAGATCTGACTTTACAAAGACAGAAGAATAAGGCTTTTTTAGGGTGATACTGCTTGCAAACCAGGATTCAGGGAAGAAGACTGGAAGATATAAGGGCCATAGGACAACCACCATCTTAGGGACTCTTTAAACTTGGGGAGGCTTTTTGTTTGGGTTTTTGTGGGGGTTTTGTTGGGGTTTGGGGCTTTTTTGTTTGTATTATTTTGGGGTGTGAAAGGGGGAAGAGGGGAGTTTGTTTTTTTGTATGCTGTATCCTGCAGTTAAAAAACAGAAATCTGTGTTCTAGCATGGACAAGTAAACATTTAGAAGTATGTGCTAACATAACTTCAAGGCAAAAATCTTTAAATTAAAAAAAAAAAAAAAAAAAAAAAAAAGCATTCCTGAACACATCCTCCCCTCCAGCATTATAAATCATTAGGAATAAAATCCTAGTATACTGCAGAGTCAGGCAAGAGAAGCTGTAATCGCAGTCCACACTGTTCCTTTGGAGCTCATTAAGTGCATTGAGTCCCTGTAATCTTCTATTGATTTTAGGAGCAGTGCTTCAGTTATCAGTACAAAAAGCATAAGAGAAATTTTCAGAAAAGATTCCACATATTCCCCTGAGATATGTATTTCACCACCTTCGTTTATACAAATTTTGGTAGCTGGGTGCAGTGAGGACAGATTCCTCTGCTCCAGCACTAAGCCTGCCAGGACAGAGGCCAGTCCTACAGCAAGAGCCTTTAATTCATATTGCTCCCAGGTATCCCCTCAGTGAGGTTTTAATGGTTTTCTGCATGCCTAAGACCTAAGCTTGTAAAATATTTGAAGTCATAGCTCTCCTCCCAGAAGTGTAACTCAGAGGAGGAGGGAAAAAAATGGAGAGGAAAAGAAAAAAGAAAAAAAGGAAAAAAGAAATAAAAAAACCTCCTCGAGAATTCTGAACCTCTAAAGTGAATGTGCAGTGATGGGAGACACCTGCCTGACTCTGCAGAAGGCTTAAATGATGATTAAGGTACATTCTAACACTGGCAGCTCTAAGAATTTCATCCTTGATATAATATTTAAAGCTCAAGCTTCAAGGCACTGATAAATGCAAGAAAACAAGCAGAGTTCAGCATAAAGCTTATGACTGTAATGCAGAGTTTGAAATTCTACAGAGAAAGATAGCCCAAATTGCTTTAAAATGAATTTTCAAAACAACAGAACAATCAGATTAATAAAAATTTCATACTTTTTTGTGTGGCAATCCATGATCTTTGAAAGGACTTAATTGGCTGTCACTCCTCTCTTGCAGGGTCCTAGGATGCTGCTCAGAGGGGCAGGGGAATCTCCATCCTCACAATGCTCAGAACTCATCCTGACCCAGCCCTGAGCCCCTGACCCACCTGGCCTCACACCAGATGCCCTCCAGACATCCCTTCCAGCCTAAATTACTGCACAGCCTTAAACTGTTCCACGTGTCCCTGACCCTCTGAGATGCACTGAGCCCCTCCTGCACACCCTCCTTGCCCTTCTGGTGACAGCCAGGGGACAATCCCGAAGCTCCTGCTTTCCTAACACCCCCACTGCAATCTCCTGCCTCCTCCTTTCCCCACGAGCTGCAGTTGCCCTCTACACCTCTCCAGCCATGCAGTGAAGTGAGAAACACCAGCCTTACTGCCAGATAAATGCAGCCAGAAGGATAAGCAAGTAGGTACCTGTGATTGCCCAGTAGCTCTCATATGCTTTAATCATATAACCAGCACTTGTAGTGGAAATAAATCCCTCCCTCCAGGAAGGGGAGAAAGAAATTATAAAAAAATGTTTCAGATCAAAATGGAAATGCTCTGATCAGTAGATGAATTTTACTCACAGTACATATTGGCAACAAGCAGCTGATCCAATACAATCATTACAAGATATTATTACTAAAAGCCAATCTCCAAACAGGTCACATCTGATTAAAGATTAGCTACCGAGTGCAGAAGGGATACAAAAGTAGCCTGGTACATAACTGGATCAGACAAAGCTGGCTAGATATGCTCTGGCACACTCCAAAATGCTTCTGCTTCTTTTCCATTTTATCTCCTAACCTCATAAGGTCCACTAACATGTTGTATTTGTCTTGAAATAATGTCACCTGCAATTATTCTGGTCACACCAGTCCTGGTGAGGCCATGGAGAAGATGTCGTGGCTCTGCTCCAAGCTGAACACTCACACAACAGACATTCCAGAATTTGCTTCCTCACCTGGACAATCACTGAGATCCTGACTTGGGCTGTCCATCACCTTGTGCCTACCAGGAAAAGCTGGTGTCTGATAGTTATGCTCTGACTCAATTCAGTGTCTGTACATGAACTTTTCTTATCTCAACCCACACATGTTTTTCTGATTCTCCTCCCATCCCACCAGTCAGGGTGACACTGGCTGCATGGCATTTGGTTGCCACAATACTTTGCAAAAACGATCCTGCAGAGTTCATTTCATTAATAACTAAATATTTTTTAAAGACCACAAAAATCTAAATATCATCTTTTTAAAGACTATTTAGAATATGGAGTAAATAATGATACAGATCCCATTTAAAGCTGTTGTGAAGCACTGTAGTCAAACGGCCAAAACTATTTATTTTTCTGCTACTGTCAATTCCTTTTGACAATGCAGTCCTCTAATTCTTAAGTTTTAAACAGAAATATGTCCATGCAGAAACAGACAGTGCTTAGTTAATCTCTACAATTACTCTGCATGTACATCTAAGAACGTACACATCCACTTCTCTTAATGGAAAGAATCCAAAGGGCTTGATTTAAGCATGAGTTCCTCCAAGCAAGAGCAGCTCTCCCACTCAATATATAACTTGGAATCACTGGCTGTGCATTTGCCCATTAGAGAAGAATTATTCCAGACACTGATCTTAAATTAATTATCAAAGTAGGTAAATTTCTAATAAGCATATTTTGAACTGTTATTTATATCTGTATTATCACACTGATGGCAGTCTTCTCATCTCTAGTTAGCTGCAATGCAAGTGGAAAGGTGTAGGAAATAATAGCTGTGTTACAATTGCACCTGAGCTGAGCAGGTGAGAGTTTATCTTCTGAAATTCTCAGAGGGTCACTCGGTTTTGGTATCATGATTAAAGAAGCAGTGACCAGCCAGATTTTTCAGATCCAGATACAAGTATCTGATATTGATGCAGAATTGGGTTTCCATACATCCATATATCTGTGTTAATGTTGCAATGCCAGCAACAAGAGCTGTAGGTTGAAATGTGCTTAAATCTGAACTCTTATTAAACTCTTAGCTGCCCAGAAACAAACAGAGGAAGAGAAAGAGGAGATGGATGGCTCTGTCTGGAGGAAAGCACCCCAGAGCAGAAGCACTCCAGTTCTTTCCAACACTGGCTTCAGCTGTGGCTAACAGCACCCCAACCCTTGCCAATAAAGCTAAATAAGAAGGCTGATCAAGATTTATCTGACCAACAGTTTCTTTAAGCTGTCAGACTCTCAGATTCTAAAAACCAAACCCACCCTGTGGCCTCTGGTTTGTGCTGGTGGCACTGCAGCGAGCCCAAGGCCACTGCCCCATCTCTGCACAGACTGCACAGCATCCCCCTGCTGACACTGCAGCTCGCTCCAAAGCCCATTTACAGCAACATAACAACACCCACGGGCTTCACTCGGACTTTGGAGCCGTTCCCAGAAGCACAGGAGACTCTGATAGCTCCGGAGAATGAGAGGAAACCCCTCAGCTCTGGTTCAGCTATCAGACATTGGTGCTGCACATCAACAGCAGGTGGGATGGCAAAGTCTCTATTCCCAGAGTGCCTCAATTTCAGTGAAATGCTGCTGTCATTCTGCAGTTTTCATGATTTGCCCCAATGCTGCTAAAGGAAACCTGATGGGGCTTCAAAGTCCATGGAATCCTGAGTAAGTTTTCAAAAGGTTTGAAAATAAAAAAAGGCTTTTTGGTTTTACATGTTATTTTGCAATGCAACTGAGAAGTAATTTTATACCAGAGATCATTTTGAAATACACTTAGATATTCACTACAGATTCATTTCTCTTTCAGAAAAAAAAAAAATTTCTTGTATTTAATAACTGCTAGTTAATTATGTAAAATCCCATCCCATCTGCTTATTCCTTCACAAAGCAAAATTAGAGGGCTTCATTCCATAGTCATTACTCACAGAGTGAGAGCAATTGATTTAATGGACTTCCCTGAAAAGAGATTACAGTATAGGATCCTCTGATATTGATTTTGTGACATCATCATCTTTTCCTCAGAAGCAGACACTGATGACTCAAGAAAATACCAGTACAAGATTAGTCAGGCAAGTTAGAGAAACAAAGTTATTTTTAAAAACCCCAAACCTCCTAATTTACAGTAAGCTGACTACTATAAAATCTTAGCTATGTTCTCTGTTTCAAATACAAGTTCTCTTTGAAAAAGAAAAATACCTGAATGATGTTTCTCTCTTTCATCTCTTGTCTTGCTTACAGTCACTTTCATGAAACTATTGTGAGCTAGAGCATTTTTTCGCAGGTTAATGGATTCTCTTTGAAGGGATTAAAGTCACATTGATTATTAATTATTTTTGATGTTTTAAACTGCAGTAAATGTCCAGAAACTCTGAAGAACACCATCCTGTAGGAATCAATACCGAATTTAAAAAAAAAAAAAAAAGTAACAAACAACAATCATAAAAACCCCTCTGCTCATTGCCTGGGGAAAACAATTGTGACTTCTGTTTGGAAGGTAAACCAGCCCTTGGAGAATACTAGCAACTGGCATATATGATAATAATTTCTAAATTATCTAGAGCATCCTTATTTTGATGTGTCTATCTTCCAGACTCCAGGCAGAGTCTGCAGGTATTTTGCATACAGAACAAAGCTAGGCACAGCAGTGCTAAGCAAATAATAAATAAATTCATTTCATTGCTCTTGGAAAATGTTCATTTTTTCCCTTAAACCTGCCTTGCAGTACTTTAGGAAAATGTTAATTAGCATTCTTTACATGTGTTTGGTTTTTTTTCTCCCCAATACTCTCTACTGTTCCTCACCAAATTTAATTGATGCTGGGGTTTTGGGTGTGAGTGGGTTTTTCCAGTGTTTTGTTGACTTTTCTTCCCTTGCTCAAATTTAACATTTCTTTGCTGTTTGTAGGCAGAATGAAACAATTCATTCTCATTTAATAGATCAATGAGGAGCAGAGACTTCCCACATTCAAACGACTTCCATATGAACAAATAGGAAATAAACCAGAATAGCTGTGGTGCAGATAAAAGACAATAAAGCAAATTACACAAAGGGAATGACACAATTGGGACTGTCTGCCTGCTCTGAGGGCTGCTCTCAGCATTGAAGAACAGCCCCCTCCATGGCTGATTCTAGGGGATGTGGTGCGGAAATTATTGAAAGCCCTTAAACTTGAAGGAGTTGCTGATCAGATTGATAAATTAATGACTGGGACCTGCCTCTCTTACCCCAAAGTCTTGGCCTTCATGTGATATAACTGGAAATCAACACAACTGACCTGAGGACCTGCAGGTTTATAGCACACAAAGGAGCTACATTTGTTCAAACCCTTCTGACAAGAAGTCCCTTGTCTCAACAACTGAGAAAAGCGCCGAGGCCAAATAATTTCAAAATCTCTACTGTGTAGATGGTAATTAACCTTATCTGTTTTTACAGAGAACATAGAAAGGAATTTAGGATTTTTATCCCCCAAAAGGTTCATATCTACCTCCTGTTAAATCTCTGGGCTGACATAGAATAATAGCTCAGAGTTGTTTTCTTCAGTTATCTGCGTTCAGCTCCTCTGAAGTGCTCAATGCTTGTGCTTAAACACCATGCTCACATTTTGCCATCCCCAATATTATGTTTTCTGTTCAAATATCCCACATATTCTCTTCTCATGTCCATGCTACCACCTCAAGACCAGCATACTTAAAGCTTAAAACTTCTCCTGCTAACTCTCTTCCCCTTTACTGTCAGCTGTGTCAACTTTCCCATCACCCACACATACTGTAAAGCATTTCTTCCCTAAATTCATGCATTCAACAAGAAGGGAAACTGCAGAGCTTGCCACACTCATTCCAGCACAGCCCTGATACCAAGTGCTATATTTATGGTAAGCCAGGCACGATGCATATAATTTTATTTCTGGAACTCCCTCTAAAAGCCACAATAATTTCCCAGCACAAGAGTGAGGGGGTTCCAGAAATGAAATGCATCATGTTTGCCTTGCTCCAAAGATGGCAAACTCCTTCCTTAGGAGTTGCTCCCTTCACTGGCTGCCATTCATTTGAGATTGCAGAGTGCTATGAAAAGCAAGGTAACCTTTCTAAGTATTTCCCATTCTCTATTCATCTGTTAACACTCCATATGTGGCAGCTAGCATATGTTGCCACATTTGTCTCAAAGATTTTCCCCTTTTCAACTCTGTGTTGATAGAAATTGAATAAGGAAAAAAAAAAAGTTACAACTTTCAAGTGTAAAACATTCAATAAACCAGTCTCTTAATTTTTATTAGTGCACGTGTAGGTACTCAAGTCTGCGCAGATTTTCACTTTAGAATATTCTTAATATTTATTAAAGTTTTCTTTTTTCCTTCACATTGCAACTAATTCAGTTTTGTCTCAAGGATAGAATCTTTAAAAACTTGAGTAACAAAAATGGAACCACTAATTTACTAGAAGATAAGAGTGCTCAGGATGACAATGCATACTTCTCCAATGAAAAATGCAAATAATTTAAAAGAACACTTAGAATCAAAGTTAGCTATGAGTCTTTTAAGTTCTTCAGCAAATAGACCTGTTTTCAAAGGTTTACTTGGTGACATTTATTGTCCTGACTCATATGCCTAAGCAAAGAAAAAAGCTCCCTTCCCTAGAGCTGAGACTGTCTGGTAAAATAAGTCTCAAGATGGATTTACACAAGACTCTGTTCAGTTTAGCATTCATTCAGAAGCTCTGTAAGGTCAATTCATGATCTGCCTGCATTGCTCTGTGTGGTGACAGCAGAAAAGCAGAGATGAGTGGGATTTTCAGGTTCAGCCACCACTGCCTGAGAGCCCTTTAATGAATTGCCACGGGACCACCCCAGGTTAGTCTGTGCCCAGCACAGCCCATCTCAGCCTGGATGAGGGATCACCCTCGAGTGCAGCTGCTGGCCCAGGTGATACAACCTAGAAATTGCCTTACTGACCTTGTGCAATTTGAGTCTGGGGCTCATAACTCCTGCAGGCAAGAAAGATGTTTTCTCAATGGTCCACTGTCATTGCACCACAAGGAAATCTGCCAAAGGGTAATGGAAGACTTATTTCACTGGCAGAGAGTGGTTTGCAAGTGCCTTCTGCAGTTCTGTAAACATGACTTGGCACAAGCATCCTCTTCTTTGGCTTTGCCATCCAGAATCACCCTGATCTAGATATTACCCATGAAAATAAAGAAATGACAGAGAACACGACTTGTAGAAGTTTTGAGCCGAGGGTGACGGTTTGTAATTAGATTTTCTAAAAAGACAAGTCTTTGCTTTTCCTGGGAGGATGCTTTTCTCTCCCATACAGACTGGACAGTCCCAGAGTAGTGGTAGGAAGAAAAGACTTACCTCTGGGCCTGTCCCATCAGGAGGAACCCTTACATTTGTTTTCCAAGGAAAATGAGCTGGCAAGGTAGGTTTGGGTCTTTCTCTATTTTATTTTGATGCTAGTAGAGAACATGACCATGAGGAAAGAAAACAAAACTTGTCTCAATAACACCTTCAGCCACCATCTCTTGGAGAGAGAAGAGATGCCAAAAGGACTCCATAACAAAATTGAAATTATCTGTTCATTGCTTTTCCCAGCAGGAGGAAAGAGCAGTGACACACTGGGGCTCTCAGCTGGGAAATCAGCCTCTCTCTTAAAAAGGATTTTTCCCCCAGAAAAAGGCAGTACCCTAATAGTAAGGCTTTTGCTTCAGATTATTAACTGAAGATGTAGATATTCTTGAAAATTAAACCAGTAGAAACGTATTTTCTTTGTTGGGTAAGGTTTAGTAAAGTCTTACAGAACCTCAGTCTTTTTCAATGTCTTGATCCATGTAGCATTGGACAAAGTTCTACCCTGCTAGACACAAAAAGTTGCCCTTGCTAAGAGAAAGAAAGAGGGTGTTGCTGATTTAAATGAAGAGCATATATAAGACTGATACACAAAGACCTCAGTCTCCTGGAAATAAGAGATACATTATTTTGCTTACAGAAAATTTTCCTGAAGAGTGTTATCGCTCCTATTTAGCCCAGACATGGAAGCACTGTGACAAACCAGTTCTCTCATTATTTTCCTACTGAGAGCCCTGCTCAGAACATCTTGGAGATGTAACAGACTGTAAACCATGTCCCTGCACCAGGTTTGGCTTGTTCAAGGTGCTTTTGTCTTCTAATTACCCCAGAAACCGTACAAAGCAACCTTAAATCTCCCAGGTGCAAGCTACCAACAGCATGGGGCATCTGACACATCCAAAGCTGAGCGTAGTCATGACTAAGGGAAGGTTGGGAATGATGGGAAACATAACATCAGCCAACAGAATGAGGGAATGTGTCTTTTTATTCCTATTTATTTAGCTGAGGTACAGATTTTCCTTTGGGCTGTGCTCAGCCCTGCTTTTGCCATGCCAAAATGAGATGATTACAGAGCAAGCTGCTGAAGACACTGCCTTGCAGCCATTCTGACTGAAACAAACAGAGAACACACTGCAAAATGACAATATTTTAAGAGATTCCCACAGCAGCATGGCAATATTTTAAGAGATTCCCACAGCAGCATGGCTGGAGCCTTCTCTGAAGCAGAACACACAGCCCTGCTCCTCTCACAAGCACTGTGAATCCATCCTGGTGTCTGAGCTCGCACACAATGCCTTTCTGCTTCTAATTTCTCGATTAGCCTCCTCACGAAAAAACTGCTAAAGAAGGAGAATGGTAAAGGTTCAAGATCATGTTGCTGTATTTCCAAAAGTAATGCACCTACCCTGGAGCACAGAAAGCATTCACATCACACTGTCAAAGAAGGAACTAAGCCTTACTGGCTCATGGGCAGCCCTGTCAGGCACATGGCATGCAGTGGGCAATATAATAACCCTGCTCTGGTCACTGGCCCTTCCAGCAGCCTCAGAGAGCACCAGGAGTTGGAATAAGTTGGCACTATTATCTCACACCATGAAATAATGACAATTGGAAGACAGGAGAAGAAAAAATGTGCTTTGAGCAGCTTTATCACTTTGCAAAGTCTGCTGATGATTTTACAAATCGCCAGATGGGCAGCAAGGCCACATCAAGCAGATTTAGCTTAGAAAGTGACATTTGGGCTGCTAACACTGAGAACAGACATCAGTTTTGCCTGTCTTCAGATTCATCAGTTCAATGCCACTGCTTTCTCAATGAGATTAACTTCCAGGTGAAGCACCAATTTAATAAATCGAGTCTGCTTCATCTCAGTATTGCTTCAACAAGTTGGTAGAACTAAACAGCGCTCAACTGGGGAAATGCCTTGCTTTGAAATGAGTTCTTTTCCATTATTTGCCACTGAAAATAATGACACAGATCTTGAAGAATCTTCAGTGAGTCTCAGGCTCAGGAAAATAGTCCTATTGTGACAATCTGAAACAAGCACTGTTCTTGCTTCCCCAACTTCTCTCCTGTAACCAGACTGACTCTCCTGAAGTCTCATTTCTTTTATTGTATTGTCCAGTAACAATGCAAAGATAACTAATTACAGTGGGCTTGCTCTCCAACCAAAGTCCCAATCCAGTCACACAGGGAGCTACTGATGCACCTCTATCTGAAGTTGCAGCTTTATCTTCTCTTACACTCCAAAACTCTGCTAATGCTCATCAGCTTTCTTTGTCCTCCCAGGCCCGAGTTTATTCAGCTGAGATGGTCATTTTCCAACAGAATGAAAACCTGGGCCCTTGGCTACCTCCAAACCTCACCCAATTACTCGAGATTTATTATTCATTTAATACAGATTTAAGCTACCTATTTTCTGTCTTGCTTTAGCACAGCAGTGCTAGTAAAAAACCCCAAAATACAGCACATAAACACCTTTTTTTTTTTTTTTTTTTTTTAAAGCCAGGACATAGAGTAATGTACATTCTCTAATTGTGGGATAAAACAGCTACTCAAAACTGTGTCCATTTCTACGTTTGTGAAAAAACTAGAAACTTGATCTTTCTATTGGACCATAACATCCAGACTTACAGGACTTACTTAATTTCTTTTTTTAAACTACTACACTCCATGGAACAAAATTATGTCTGTATATTAGCATTTCATCTTGCATAAATGTATGTTTCAGCAGTTATGAAAATGAGACAGCTGACAGTTGACTACTATATGTGAACAGATGCTGTGAAAGCTTCCCTTTAAATAGCTCTGTCAATGCAATGTCAATTTTAGAAGCGACACCACTGCTGTTCTAGGACATGATCCTGCAAACTCTTACTCACACAGGGACTCCTGATGATTTCCACAGAACATTTACATTTATAAGGCTCTGAAAGGTCAGGTCCTCAGCTGCAGAGCTCTGCTTAACAGTGACTGACAAACATGCAACAAAGTATTTAGTGGTGCTGAGCTCTGCTCCTTACGGCGATGACATTTGCAGCCAGCAGTATTCACCTGGGCAGCACATACATTTCCTTTAAGATGTTACACGAAGCATATTAAATAAACTTAAGAAACTATTAAATGAGCTAAAGCATAGAGAGAAAGAATGTCATGTGAAGCCAAGCTTGCGGTGCGAAGCAGAACTTTGAAAAATTAACCTGCCGAGAAGATAGGCTGAGGTTGAAACAGGAAGGAACTGCTCAGCTGTGCCACGATAAACCCAACACGATCCAGCAGCCGCCCCTTTGTCAGCAGCATCTTCACCAGCGGCTGTCTGGCAGGGGTGCAGGAGTTTGGAGGTGGAAGGGAGCGGGCGGTGCTGAAGGACAGCGCAGCGCTCCCCAAAACGGGGACCCCAAACCCACCTCGGAGCGGGCAGAGCACGAGGGTCAGTGCCGGCACTTCGGGAGGGATGTGGGGACAGAGGGAGAGCATCTCTCCCCAGGCAGGGCTGGCTGCACTTCGGGACGGATGTGGGAGACACAGGGATCTCTCCCCAGGGCAGGGCTGGCTGCACTTCGGGACGGATGTGGGAGACACAGGGATCTCTCCCCAGGGCAGGGCTGGCTGCACTTCG
>JANRGV010000073.1:68454045-68466479 GCA_024734035.1 Alethe castanea
GCCCCCGGCGCTCGGCTCCGAGCCGTGCCCGGCAATGGCGAACGGCGGCTGCATCAGGCGGCCGGCGCAGACATCCCCTCCGAGCGGCGCATCCCGCCGCCCCCCGCCCCTTTTATTTGGGGTTTGCGGCGGGGAGGGGAGGAGGAGGAGGAGGAGGAGGAGGAGGAGGAAGAGGAGGCGACGGCGGGTGCTGCCTCCCCTCCCAGGAGTTTGGGCGATCGCACCGCTCGCCGGCTCCGGCAGAAGGAGAGGGCTGGGAGGGGGGAGATGGTGGGAGATGGGAGCCGGGAGATGATGGGAGGTGGGAGATTGGAGGTGGGAGATGATCCAGGAGCCGCCGCCCTCGCCCCCCGCACCGCCCTGCCCCAAGCCCTCCCCTCCGCACAGCATCTCCTCCCCGCGGGCAGGAGCGCAAGGCGGCGGACAAAAAGGCATCCTCACCGCCCCCCAGCAACCCTTCCCCGATGTCTTTTGCCGCGATCGGGGGATAGAAATGCAGCCAGCATCCCGCCAGCATCCCGGGGGCCCGGCTGGAGGGGCAGGGAAAGGACCGGCAGGAGCAGGAGCTGTACCCAGGTACCGGCACAGACACAACGCACACGGTCCCTATGGCTGTGCTCAGCAGTCAGGTGAAGCCTGTGAACAGCTCTTCAAACGTTCGATCTGCAGGGCTGAACCAGCACGGGATGGAGAACTCATTCTGTCCCACAAGATACTTGGATGCAGAGATGCAAGGGCAAAACTGAGAAAACTGAGGTCACATCCCTCTTTTCCCCACATCTCACCCAGCGATCCTGCAAGTCAATCACGGCCATCTCCAAAAACACTTTAGCTAGAGTCTTGCTTAAGATGATGTCCCCAGAAAAAAACAAAACAAAATCAACCAAACAAAGAAACAACCAAACACTTTGAGGAACCAAAACAAAATCCCAAAGCACTTAAACACCTTCCCTATTCAACCACCACGATGAAAACAGGCTTCCCAAAATGAGAAGACTACCTCAGAATCTGGTTTGTCACACACCATGCTCTCACTCACACCAGTATATATTAGGATGCATCCTTGGTAACACTGTCAGAGCTACAACAAAGATGAATTCAGACAAAATATTGCAACAGCGATAGACAGCTGTTAATCTGTAACACTGTCTGGGGCCTTAAACTTCAGGGCAACTTTGGATCTCGATGTAGTACCATAACTTAGAGTACCACCATCTCACTCTTCCTTAAAATAAATAAAGTAGTAGCTAAAAGTAGATTCTGGGATGGTTTTCAGATTTTCTAAGTCATTTAGGCAAGATGAACTCTATCACAGTCTTGTGGGAATGTCCTTTAAACCAAACAATTACCAAGCTGTGCTCTAACAGCACTGCTAAATTAGACAATAATGAATCTGTGTTTCAGAGCACGGCCCAGCTTATACATGGCATATTTTTGATTTCCTTATAATTTGAACACTCAGTCAAAAAAAGCTTGATTTCACAGTGGCCAAAGCCAGAGAGGGATGTGCTTATTTAGTACTGAAATGGGCCCTTGAGTAAAGATTTGCCACACTTGATGGGGATTAATCCAGAGAGCAAAGGAGAAATTCAGGCCCTGTGTAGATACTGGCACAAAGCCTAAATGTAGAAATCCAAAAGGAAAATGCTATTCATGTGTTCATTTATAAGAAGCTGGGGACATTAGAGACATATTCAATGCTACCAGTGAAGGACACAGACTTAGTTCTCACCACTCTGGTAGCATTTGAAGCATATCTGAAATTGGTATGCAAGGGGTTAACCATAGCTAAATTTCCTTCAGTATGCAGGTTTAGGATGAAGCGAGGTTTTTTGAAAGACAAAGATGTGACTTTTAGAAAGCTAAAATTTTGCCAGTATTTGAGAGCTGTAGAAGGAACTTTAAACTGGCAACCTCTTGTTCATTAAGTAAATTGAACTTAAATAGTCAATGATTTTTGTCCTTAGGTCTGTATGCTTCTTTCCTCTCCAGTATTCCACTTATTTACAAACATTTAGACATTAAAATGATGATGGCATAAGCAAGGCTAAAGATTAAAGATATTTAAAAGGAAAAAAAAAGAAAGCATAAAAATTCTAGTAGCATTTTAGCCTCAGGACAACACTATCGGAATCAAAGAGAGTGAACAATAGCTGAAAGAAGTGAGAAACATTTCTGCAATGAAACCTTCAATAAAGTACCAAGATATTAAAGTTTTCTGATCTGTCTCTTCAAGCTGAGGAAAATGCAGCCAAGAGAATTCAAGGATTGCATCCTCTTTAGTTTATGGGGGTCTAGCATCACTCAACTTTTTGAAAAATGGCCCGTGCTTTGGAAGATTCCAATTTGTAAATAGAACCTAATCCTTCAGAAAAATATAAAAAGCAGAGGAAAAAAAGAAGAGGATCTATGAAAACAGAGTCACCCTTATTTGTTTCTAGAACCTAAACAAGAAAAACAGCCAGCCTATTAATAAACAAGCAAAGCTTTAAAAATAGAGACAATGAGGTAACTTTTATGTGCTCATGGAAAAAGAAACAGGGTCATTTGCTAGTGGTCAGTTATAGAGCAAGACATGGGTGCTCTATAACCCTCTCCATGAGCCCGGGGCAAAGGAAGTGCTCAGCAGAATACCTCACAAATTGGAATTTCATTTATTTGGAAGAAAAGCACACAAGCATTTGAGAAAAATTTAAAAAAACTAAAATCAGAGAAAAGGACTCAAATGGGAAACATTTGTTCTGGAGTTAAACACAGCTTTTTCTGAGATATTGGGGTTTTGGTGATTTGAATTAGATTTTATTCCCCCTCTCTTCTTTACATTCCAGAAACTTGAAAAAACCCTTCTTGGCACAGCAGAAGCTTAGACATATTCCCAATTACTAAGACTCAGTGAAAGCCCTGACCTTTGCATTTGTGGAGCTCTGCAATACAGAGCAGCTCACTGAGCAGAGTCCTTCACTCTGTGGAAATTTTCCCTTCATTCACCTAAAACTGACACTTGTGGATCTCTCCCACCTCTTCCCAGAACACATCAAAGGTCATTTAGGGCATTGCAGGCTATCCTGAATTGTGAGATCCACAAGGATCTTTGAAGCCCAGCTCCTCCATGACAACACAGATTCATGACAAGACCACGTTGCATTACAAACACCTCTCATTTTTCCTTTGGGATGTGGTCTACTTGGAAGACATCCTAATTTTTTCTTGGTCTATGACAAACTCTGGGCTGCAGTGGGCAGGCAAACTCTGAATGCAGCTGGGAAAATCACAGTGAAGCACAGAACTTAGAGCAGAGGGGCCTGACAGAGAGGTGCCTAACATAGTCCTGTCTCTATTCACTAGATTTACTGTAAAAGCTGGGCAGGAATTATTTCCTGATGTGCAATGTACAGAAACATGATCAAGTATTTCCTTATAATATAGACATTCTATATATAATATATAAAGGCATTATAGGACACAGCCCTAGAAGACAAAAATGGTTTAAAGAAAACCTTCTTGAATTTTGAGAGCACCACCTACAAGGAGGACCCCACATCAAACACACAAGAACTTCTCAAGCAGCTCATCAACCCCTTGGAGTTGTGTTAGTTACAGTGCTAGAGCTTTACCTTTATTTAGTGACCTGATGAACTAAAATACTGGTGTTTGCTTTAACCAGGCATTTCTTGAATGTATCATCCTAACTGAATCAGTATTAACTACCACATACCACCCTAGATTATCAGAGAAAAATAGAAATCAAGGTGTTTCATTGTTTCGAAAGTTTGTATAAGTGTTCCTGCTGGTAGCTTACATGGACTTGATTTAAGGTTTATGGTAAATTCTTCCCTTATCCCTGAAAGCCCCAAAGCAACATTCTGTCAGATGTACCTGGTCTAGGGAAAAAAGCTGTAAATTAGCATTTATTCCTAGCTGCAGTATAAACCCAGATTTATTTGAAGACTTACAGGCCTCAGCAAGTCTGGATAAGCATGGCATGAAAGGAGGTTTATAAAAAACCCCCACTCTAAGTAGAAGTCATCCTGGTCCATGAAGTTTTCAAAGCAAAGTTATTTTTCAGTGACAAATGGTCTTATGAAAATAAAGTGTGGATCCTTCTTAAATGTATTCTCACCTAAAGTCCTTTCATTTCAATGACAGCAGTGAATAAAACAATAACAAAAACAAGTGCAAAGGGTGGCTAGAATAATGTACATGGGTTGGCACTTCCGTGTTCAAGTGCAAATTTATCTTAGATTTCACTTTGATAAGTAGGGGCCCTGTGACTTCTGAAAGTGTGCCCCTCTAACAAACAAGTTGTCAGGTTTTTTTTTAAATCTGTCTTTTCATAACAAGAATGATTGACACACTTCAGATGTGGAACCTGATCAACTTCCAGATGCTTAGTAGTGTTCCAGTGCAGGAGAAGCAGTGAACTATTCTGCAAAAGGTCGCTCCCCTGTCTAAAGCAGTCAGAAACCTGTCTTTGACATTGACTCTTCTCCTCATAAATAAGCACACGACAGATTTTTGTCTGATGTTCCTTTCCTTCAGCACTGAAACAGGGCACGGAGAGGTTTTTGTGAGCATGAGGTGGTTTTTGTGGGGTTTATTTTCCAGAAAGGGAGGAATAAACATACTCACAAGGCCGATGAGATTATTTAACATTTAAACAGCATATGCCACCTTCATTTATCTGTCCCAGGGTATCTGGATGCTACAGGGTGCCTGAGAAACAGCTCGAGTTCTATGAACATAGTTCTATATAAAAAATATTCATTTATCCACCTTTACTTAATAACAAGCTATTAAGTATCGGACCAGCCCTGCCTGTTATCAAAATGTCTCCTTTACTCTTATAGGTATCTCTCCAATCTCAGCAGATATGGTTCTTAAAAATAAAAAATAAAAATAAAAAATAAAAATAAATGACTCTTATAGGCACACTACCACTGAGGAAAGAGGCAGGCTGGGAATTTCTGACTGTCTTTAGCAACTTCTACAGCCAAATAAGTTGAAAAAAGTGAAAAAAATTTTAAAAGGTGTTTTTATTCTGCTTAAGATGGATATATATTTCTGGGGGGGTTCTGTACTTTACATTGCAGAACCATCCAGGTTTTTTATTACCAAAAAAATAAAAAAAAGAAAAAAAAAGAAAAAAAAGAAAAAAAAAAGAAAAAAAAGAGATAAATATCCAGAAGAAAAACCGGGCTCCAGTCAGTCAAGACTTTTAGCACCTTTCACCTCTGAAATGTACTGACTTCCTCTGACCCTCAGTAGCTCTATTGATTCACAGAAATCTGAGTCATAGTTACAGGAAGCATTTCTCTCCCTAGAAATTTACAGCAGGAGATGAAATTTTGCACAGATAATATGCTTTTCTTCCCTGGCATCTGTGCTGAATTTTTTTCTCTCTCCATGGTTTGGGGGTACCATATTCCAATATAAATATCATGCCTTAAACCAGTGCCTTTCCACTCTCATTTCCCAAATCACTAAGCATGATTTTCACTCTGGATATATTTTTATAGTATCAGGAAACCCCAGCTGATCAATCAGGCAACGAGACCTGACCTAAGCAGTCGGTCACACGGTTTGATTAATTGTGCCGATTACTGGGCACTCAGAGTAAACAATTTCAAAAGCAACTCTGTGTGGAAAGTGGGCCTGCAGCTATGTGAGAATGGGGAAAATCGCTTGAAATCATAAATGTATTCATAAAAAATCCCATTTCATTCACTAACCATTTACTTCCTAGGGGGTGAATTTGATTCAAAGGAGAGAGAGAAAAGAAAGGATTCAGCAAATATATTATTGGCACAGTCAGGTATTCTAATCACCAAGGAAAGTGGGTTGGCAGGATTTAAGAGAATTTTACCTATTATATGGAAATAGCAAGAAAATCTGTAGATTTACCAGCTAAGGCAAAAATGTTCGTTATTTAACTTCAATCTTTAGCATTTCAAAATCTCAGGGGTCAACAAGACTGTTAAACACAAAGAACAGAATGATGCATGATTTTTTTTTCCATTTCTGCCTTCCTGTACATTATATGTGGGCTCATTCCAGAGTACTTGAAAGATAGCAAAGAGAAGGGAGGAAAAAAAAATATTTTTGAAACTTAAGTGTTAGAACACCTCTATAAAATTCCCCCTCCATTTTTAGACCCACTACACACCTATTGGCAAGATGTTAATTAAAAATAGCCTGTTCTCCTTTTTCATGATCATCTTCCACAGTCTACCCAGTTTACACAAATTAGCACATTAATATGTCAAACACATCAATTATGAGCTAACACATTCTTAGACTAATAGGATTTGCATTTTTTCTTTTACTTTAGCAGACAGAGGATGCTTGGTTTTTGGAAAGAAATCTAATATGATTGGGCAGCCAACTGTGTCTTCTAATACACCAAGGAATTCACCAGGTAGCTGTGCTGTGCTGTCAGGGGCAGTCAGAAAAGCTGAGCCTTAAGCTGCTGTCTTCAGTTCCTGTGTCCTAAAGCAAACCATCTGGTGCCCTAAGTTTCCTACAAGGCAGCAAGGATTTTGCAAGGAAAAACTCCCATTGGTTCTGAAGACAACCCAAAGTTTGAGCTGATAAATGCTAACTAACATGTTGTGTTCTGCCCTGACCCACATGGTCCTTACAGAGTGGCATTGAAGTCTGCTGAAAGAGTGTGGGGAAATATTGTACTTCAGAGGCATTTCAGATCCTCAGTCTCCAGGGTGGGGATGGCAAAAAAAAAAAAAAAAAAAAAATCCATCACTTCTAGTGGTGTGCAAAAGGGTGCCTACATTAGCTTAGCCAAGGTTATCAAACCCATGACAAATATGGGGTCCACCTTCTTATGCTTCCAGACAACCCACAAATCTCAAAAGTGCCAAATGAACCAAATTGCTATGAAATTAGAGTCACACAAAACTACATGCAACAATGAAGCCCAGAACAATCTTCATTTCCATGGCGTTTTCGCCATAATTAAAAATATTCATAGAGCTTTACAAAGCATGAAATTACCTTGGCATTTCCATATCATAGAGCAGAACCTTGGCATTAGCTCGGGGTGAAACTCTGGAGCCCTGGGGGTCTGCACATCACACATCAAACAGGCATCCACAGCTGCTCAAACACATGCCCAGCACCCTGTAAATATCTGGGGTGGCTCAGGGCTTCTGGACAAGACAGCTCTGACATTCTCTGCCAGCTCAGGAAAGCTGCACAAAGCAGGAGGTAGATCAATAGCACAGAAAACATCAAAATGACGTTATGAGGACTTGGAGAGAGGTAATGTGTTCTGCTGCAATAATTAAATGGGGAACTTTGCTCAGGCTGCACATGGCAACAGCCCCTCTCTGAAGCAGACTGCTGGCTGATGTGACCCAAATACATGCAAACAGCTAAAAAACACCAAAGGCACACAGGTGCATGAACTCCCAAACTTTGGGTGTAACCAGAAGCAGCTAACCAAGGGCGATATCAATTGATGCACTTTATATTTCTATCTGGTGAAGGAAGAGGAAATGGAGTTCACTGTTAGAAATGTGGGAAGTGCTGTGGCTGCTCCCTGACAATGGTTTACTCTGTCAGAGCATCCCATTCCTGGAACAAATATCTGCTCAAGCCGGTGGATATAGGAGAAAACACCCTTCATTCAGCATAAAAAAAAGCTTCAGAACTCGCTCTGTGGAACTCACGGGGTGACACTGAAAATAATTCACACCCATCTCACAAAATTCAGCTTTGGGATTCACACCCATTTCCATCCCATCCTGGTGTAGCCAGAACAACACACCCCCACTGCCCCAAGTCTCCTTAGATACTTGCTCCCAGGAATTTCACTTAGGTCTGCTTCTAACTTGAGGAGCTTTCTGAACCTGGACAGCTTGAAATTAGGATGGCTCCATAATTCCAGCAGCACACACAAACAGCAGAAAGGCACAAGGTGCACGCTGGGGCTCAGATTACCAAGGCACAGATTGAAGTAGCATTGTTGCAGAGGTCTGACCATGAAAGCCCTTGTCAAAAAAAGAAGCAGGCCTTCAGTTTCTGTCCCATCACTGAGTGAAACAGCTACAATTGTAATATTGAGGTGGATTTGAATGCATCAAATTAATTCCATTTGACAGAGATGAGAAATGGGATCCTGTTATATATGGCAACACACTTCATTACAAAAATCAGACTATGCTAGGAAAAAAACCAACACAGCATATTGAGGTCAACTGAAATTACCGTGGAAAAGAGGATGAAACTAAAATGACAGACAACACCCAGATGAAAACACAGATTTTCAGGATAATTTTCAGTGCATTCTAAGTCTCAGAGACTTATCTGCAAGATTTCTGTCAATCATCCTCAAAGCTCTGATGAATCCAACCTGAATCAAGGCATTTTATCATTTTAAGGTGCAATATTGATTCAAGTAGCCACCATGACAGTAATCAGCAAGGTAAAGCTGGTTACTCTCCTAGGAACAAGCTCGTTGTTGCAATTACAGGAATAAACATTGCTGGACAAAGGATGAAAATACCTGTTTCCTTCCAAAAGTCTCACGAGCAGAGTAGACATCAAAGAGACACAAGATAGCCACGTTCTTATCACTGAAATGGAACTAATAAAGTTGGAAAATATATTTACAGAAAGAAGAGTAATGGAAGAGGCACTCAATTGAAAGCTTCCTGCTAAGATCATCACCCATACAGAACACATACAGCTGGATATTTAAGGTGATGCTTACTCTGAGCAAGCCCTCATCCAAAAAAAAATGATCAAACAAGAGTCTGAGGAGCAGGCAGAGCCCTTGTGTGGCAGCAAGGCACTCTAACCCCAGGACTGAAAGGACACAGGTGCTGCAATGGCCTGACGTGGCACAGGCACAGAGCAATTTGAGGTTGACATCAAGCACTTGCTTTTCCCCTCCTTCCCATGCACAGTGATGTAGGAATCCAGCACACAAATCTCAAATACCCTCTTTTGCATCAAAACTGTTTTGCATCAAGAACGCCTCTTTTGTCACTACCTGGGCACACCTGTACAAATATTGCTGTCTTCAATTTATTTAACGCTTTCTATCCATTTATACTTCTGTTTTAACCTTATTTTTATTCCCTATTCTGTAAGTAAGCTGACCTACTTAATCACTTTTATTTTTTGGCTCCACTGAGTACCACTTATTAGTGTCTGTTAATGTCAAAACATACAGCAGTTTTTTATTTTTCTGGCACATTCTCTGCACTTGTAAAGCAAAACGAAACCAGCAAATGAGAACAGGATCAGTAACCAGTTATTCTTAGCCCTTTACATGCAAATCCGTAAACTATTATTGCACTCCTTTTTAGTACAAGGTCTCCAATAACTCTGAAGCATGTGGATGTTAGCACCAATATAATCAAGTTAGTATAATTTCCAGTAAAAATGCATAAAATTAAAGCACTATCAGATTACACTTTGTTTCCATACAATTTAACCTACAGCAAGCAATATTTTGACTTTCATTTTAGCACGGCAAAGAGCTCCACAATATTAATTAATTAAGCCTTAAAATCTCTCTCCTTAACAGGAAAGTCTTATTATCTCCATTAAACAGATAGGTAAGCTGGACTCAAACTGTGTCTAATGACTTGCTTGACTCAATGACAAATGCAGGAATAGAGCCAAGAAGTTCACTTTCCCAATTTCTCCTGCTTTATCACTGAAAGCCATTCCCTGGCTCTGGGTAAGCACACATGAGCTGCCTCAATATGTGTAGTTAGTTAGGTACATAAATAAACTTCACTCTATTTGTCTTTTGGTCTTCTACAAGCAAAGGCTCCATCAAGTCGTGTTCTAATTAATACAGGAAGATGGTCAATATAATATGTTGACATCAAAGCTCGCATTTGCTGATAGTATAAGCCATCTCATTAAATGGAAAGAATTAATTATAACAGTTTATCAGTGTCAAGTTCTGAACTAGAGGCTCCCAGAGCAGTGAATGCACCATTGCACCTTGTTTGAGCTAATTTTCCTTTGCTGACAAAGTCAAATATACAAATGTGCCAATGTTTATGAGCCATAAAGCTTTCCCAAATCCATGCATTACTGCCTGACTCGATTTTGCCACAGTAAAAACCAATACAAATGCAACACACTGAATTAGACTGGCTGTGAGCAATGCTGTGTGTGTGTAATATCCGTGGTAGCCTTCTGAATACATTAGTGTCTTGAAGCAGAATTAATTAAATTGGTATCAAAGATAACTCTATTGCTTCATATGTTCCAGTGAGTAAGGAAAACCCTTCAATGAGTTTAAGATCCCCTCAGGAACACAAACATCATTGGGAACTAATAGCTGTTAAAGCAGGCCTGTGCAGAACTCAGTGAGATTTAAAAGGAGCATCACTGAATTGGTGGGACACAGCTATTAATTCCTAGTGCTCAGGTTATTCCATGTGCTGAGAGGGACGTGCAGAGATGCTCCTGTGAAAGGAGAGGGATGGGGCAAGGAGATACATTGGGGATACTGGATAGAGAAGGAACACACACACCCACCCACACACACACAAACCAGGGTATTGACGTGCAACACATCCACCAAGGGCCACACAAATTGACACTGACAGCAAAACTCTCCTAGCAGCAGCAGCAGCCCTAATGTCCCCCAGGACCTTGTTTGTGGGTGAAAATAAAGCTGAACATTGGGCATAATCTTCCACAGCACAGAAAACAAGTGTGAATGCTTTTACCTGATGGAGTCTGCACAGAGCAGGTGCATTAGAAGAGCTCCACCTCAAGACTAGGCAAAAGAAGAAGGAAAAGTGAAAAGCTGTCTTTGATTTTACACAATTAAAGGGCATAATCTCAAGACATGATTTCAGGGATTATCCAAAACCCAACAAATTAGTTTTTCACCGTCCGAATATTTAAATGAGAATAATTCTGTGAGGAAGTATGGACACTGAAAAAAATACAGAGACAGCTGCCTCAGCCACAAGACTCTGCCTAAGCTTGGAGCTAGCTGGATCCAGGGTTTGGGTAGTGTCATATCTCTGGTCCTTGTAAAATATGGCTAAGCTGAGAAATTAAATTGACATTCACTCCTTCACAGGCATTTATTGGAATAAAGCTTCCAATAGGCACAAGTGTCAGTGCATTGAGAGGTTAAAACAGTATCTGTGTGAACATGGGTTGCTTCACTTTATGAAAAGAACAATAATGTGGAAGATGGTGAACAACCTTATTGCAAGTCAGAACCTTAATGATATGTTATTTTCACATCACAGAATATTTGGATACAAGTATGCAAGAAACAGACAAGTACGCCACTCTGCCCATTTTAGTTTCAAAAAAACCACTGTTTGGATTTTCCCTACAGAAAAATAAATTAATTGAGTAGGACACAGTGGGGAAAAATATCAGGAAGAGAACATGAAGAGCTCAGAGTCCAGCGAAGCTGGTCTCTCCCACCCAAATTAAAAATATGATGAGAAATAAAAAAACATAATTACATCCCTGTACCCTATCCTCCCCCCAATCACTACAATTCTCTTCCACAGCATCTCAGTCCATTCTTCCTCCCTCTTTTACACTGGAACTTGTCACTGCCACACTGAATTATGCAGAGCACAGAGAAGGCTACAGGGAAATGCTCCATCATCAGCCCAGTGCTGAGGCTCACCAATACTGTCAGCAACTTGAACAAAATTCTCTGAAACATTGCCACGCTGTGGCAATTCAAAGTATAAGATTTTCAATTCTCTGTTGAACAGGTAAGCAGTTTTCTATTGCTGTAAAATCTACTTTTAAGCTTTATGGAAGATAAAAAGAGGAAGATTTCTGGCAAAGAAATAGATCCAGTTATTATATAAGGAAGAAACCCCAAAAAACCACTGCGAAGCAGCATGGCATCAGTGCACACAACCTTAACTTCAGTGATTCTTGACTTCAGTCTGCATCACCACTCAGTCTTAATATTATTTCAATCTTGTTTTCCTTTGTCATGTTAAAGCTCTGTTTGGAAGCAAGCCTCAATCTGAAGCAGTATGCAATCCAACAAATACTACTACCAAGCAAAAACATTTTTATCCCTCTCCAACCTTTTGGGGATTTTTTTCTTAGGAAATTGACAGTTTTATTTGCTTGTGGCTCTGGCTCTTACAAGAAGTTAGTTACAGAAATTTAAAAAACAAAAAAAAAGGAACTCAGCTGTTCTGAACCTCCTTCATACACAGACTTTTAGAAAATTAAGTTCCTGTTGCCACACAGGGCTCTCTCTCCCTGGCACTCCTGACCACACAGTTATTTTCCTGACAGCCTTGGCATTTAGGATTCCCAAAAAAATTGCTAGAGGGAATGGAAAAAACTATTTTAGAATTTGGGAATGGGAAAATATATTTTAAAACATACACCACAGCTTTCCTATCTGATGCTCTACAAAAGTACATTCTAAGAAGAAAAAGCCAAAG
>JANRGV010000073.1:68466579-68503353 GCA_024734035.1 Alethe castanea
AATTTTCCTTAATATGGCATTTGATTTTAATACTGATGTAAAAGATCTGGACAGAGAGCCCCACTGGAATAATCAAACACTGTATGCTCATAACTGCAAGTCCAGAACTCCATTACCACTGATTTAACTACTGATGAATTTGGGGACATCTATGTCTGAGCTGTTGTTTGGACTTCCCTTTATTCATTGCACAGAAATAGACACTGCTGGGATGTGATTCATTATGTCCTAATGTACATCCCTAGATCTGGCTAGATGAATTGCTCCCTGAAAGTGCATATTTCTCTGACTTGATTATCTATTTTCTCTGAGTAATTAGCGCAGAAGTAGCTGGCTACATCTTAGAAGCTTAAAAGTTGGTAAAATGAATCCTACTTTTTTAGTCTCTGTTTTTCATTCTGGCACATCTCTTCATATTTACCTTTGATTCATAGTACAGACTTTTTAAGCAGCAAAATATGCCTCTTTGTTATTGGACAATAACTGATGGTTTTCACTGAAAAATAAAATTTGTGCATCAAGCTGATCTGTTAATATAACTGCTTTAATGGAAAGAAACTAGTAAGACTGTATCTAGATACTGGATCTGAAAGACACTTGTTTGTCACTTTTTTTCTTTCAAAGCTGGACTTGTTAATGTTTTTTGCAACCAGAGTCTTGCTCAGATTAATGAACTTCTCTTTGTACAACCCCTCACATAGGAGAGTCATGATGTATGCCCACAACACTGGTTCTACAGCACTACAAAGAAAGGATTGATTCTAATATATAAATACCAGCCCAACCTTGCAATATTCAGAGTCAAACATTTTAAGTACCAGGTTCTTCTAAATTGAAAGCTACCATAATTATCCACAATTTGAAAAGAGAAGGATAGCTAGTCATGTAGTGCTCTGTGGAGATTTGTCCATTTGCTGAGGAATCTGGGCACGTGTTCAGGGCCCACCCAAAGGAACGAGTAACGTGTTCTGCGACCGTCTCTCGTGGCTGGATGGAAACATGAAGAACCAGGGTGGTAGAACAGTTATATAAATACCTTTGCTCTTTTCATATTTGTGACTGCAGTCTCTTCTTTCTGTATGAGGAGCAGACACATGCAGTTGTCACATTGTGTAGAGGTTTCACACACAAGGTGTGAGGTGGCCCCGTTTGTGTCACACACGTTATTGGGGGCAGCCCTGGATCAGGCACCTGTCTTGGGATTCTCTCCTCTGCTGCCTTCCACTTGTTCCTTGCCTGCTTTTATCCACTTAGGCAGGGAGCTCCACTGTGCAACCAACAGCTCTTCTGTATGTCTGTGCAATGTTTGGTGCAATGTGGCTTGTAACCCATAATAAAAATATTTTCCATTTTAGAGCCTAAATTACAGGAACACGAAGGTAACAATATGGTACCACTGCAGTTATCTCTCGTGCCTTTTCAATGAGGCTTCTAAGTGAAAATGGAAATGAGCAGCTGACCTGACCAAGACATTAATTTTTCACTCTTTCCCTCTCCTCCAGCACTTAAATTTAAATGTAGCTCAGACTGAAACTGTGTGTCTTGTTTTGGCAGGAATGCTACAAAATGGAAAGAAGTTTGATTCCTCCAGAGACAGAAACAAGCCTTTCAGGTTCAAGATTGGCAGGCAAGAAGTCATTAAAGGATTTGAAGAAGGTGTTACACAGGTACTAATAAATTGTTCTGGCTGAAGCTGGAGCTGGCTGAAGGGTGTGTGAGCTCAGCAATGTCCAGGGCAACGGTGACAGGACCAGGTGGAAATCACAGTGTAGGATATGGAGTGTTTTTGTGAAAGCATGGTATTTCCTGTAGTTTCCTTCCATCATCCATCCATCCATCCATCCATCCATCCATCCATCCACCCACCCAGGGCTATCCCCTGCTCATGAGCCTTTCCCTGTGGTATGCATTTGGGAGGGGAGAGCTGAAATCCCTGCCCCAGGTGCCATATAAGCCCTGTCCCTCTCCCATGGGCAGCTCCACAAACAGACAGCAGTGGCCTCTAAAATGTTGAGGTGGCAGCTTTTTATGGAGTGATCTTATTCAGCCACTCCATAAAAGCCCAAGCTGCCCTTTTTGATGGCATCCATGACCCAGCTACAGATTCTGATCCTGACTGAATAAGGTACCAGACTGCACTGTTACATTTTTATGACTTCAGGCTCCCAGCTACAAAACATTTACTGACCAACCCTATGCTGAAAGAAAGAAAATTGCCCTCCATTATTACAGTGTGAGCACCAGCACAGTAAAAGCCCCACAGTACAATTCACTGCCAGGTCTTTTTGTGCAGTGCTGTGAGGGCCCATACACATGAGGAGTGTGATCAGGCTGCTCAAGAGCATGAGTGAATGAGATCAGGGTGCAAATTCCTCCTGACTTCCCATTTCAGAATCCAAGAGCTCAGTGTAGAAGGCAAGTGCTCAAATACTCTTACAGGAACAACTTTAACAGGAACAACTTCTTATGTTTAAATAGAGAGAAAGGAAGAATGCAAAATGAGAAACAATCCACTGAGGAATGATGCAACCGTGCTTTTCTAGAGAGAGGTGGAAGAGACAAGGGTTTCCAGCCCTATGGAGAAAGCAGTGCAAGCATTCTCTTCTCTCCAGCCAGAGAAGTCCCTTTGAGGAATCCTAGACCATGAAAAATGCCATCTTCCACTGAAGGGTTTGAGTTGAACTGTTTATTATTTGCTTTGCAGAAAGGCCTAAGAGAGCTCAGGACTGCAGAGCTGTAGGAACCAGAGGCCAGTGCAGATAAAGCAGCACACACAGGTGCTGGGTGAATCAGTTCATCCCTTCCTTGACCGCTCTCACTCCCCGACTCTTGTCCCCTGGAAAATAAGTGGCTGAGAGCCATTTCAGTCCACATGCTGCCCTCCTGCTCCTCCTAGTGGATCACTGACACAAGTCGAGCTCGTGGCTGTCTCCTTCCACCCCAGGGTTTGAGGGATTTGAGGAGTGTGCTGGACAGAGTCTCTTGGAACAAGGTAGTTCCCTATGTCCAGCACACAGATTTCACAAATCTTGGTGTAATGACTCTCAGATGTCAGCAGGGTCTGCATTTCTCTGCTCTGCTTCTTACAGTTCTCAAGTTTCCCTCATCCCTAAAACCCCAGGCATGACCTACCAGCTGCCTGGTTTGCAGGGACACATCCAAGCACTGGACAGCCAGCTCCATGCAGGATCTCTGTGGGGACCAGGGGTGGTCATTGGCTTGGACATCCTCAGCCCCATACCATGAGTACTCCTTGAATGTGGGAAAGTTCATATCCACATTTTTCTTCTACCCAAAGTAATTGACTCTCCAGCTTTGGTATTTTTTATAGAACCTGAAATATTCAACCTGCAAAAATTCTCAACAGGAGCTATCACATAATCTGTAGTCCAGTGATGTGCCCTGTCTTGGGAGAGAGCTCTGAGTTAAAATCACTACTTCAAATCGGGGGATGTTTCTTGTGGAACAAGAAATGTTTCATATTAACCAGTGAATATTCCAACACCAGTTTATGGTGCATGAACAGCAGTTAGAAAATGTTCCAAAATACTCAGTTAGAAGATAACTCCAGATCTAGGTGAGCAGTGCCCTTCAGAGCCAGCCTGGAGTGAGGGAAATCAGCATTCCTGCCCATCCCAAGGGCAAGGACTCTCTGCCTGGATAAGCAGCATATGTGAGATGTCTACCCTGGGGCATGGGCTGAGTTTAGGGAAATAAATGCTGAACCTTGCTATGTTGGGCACCAATATCTCATAGAGCTATAAGAATAGAGAGCTATAAGGGCCTTTTCCTAGTGCCTGCTAATGGTTCCTTGTACCCTGTGCTCCACAGAAGGAACTCAGACCTCCTCCAGCCTGCCCCAGTATGGGTAGGATGTAGCAAACATGTTCTTTAAAAGACTTTGTGTCACTTCAGGCTGGTTCTGGCAGTTTAAATAACTGCTGTGAGAGCCCAAAGCAGTGAGGAGGCCCATGCCCATGTCTGAGCTGTTTATGGCAGCTTCAGCTTTAAGCAAAACCATTTGGACTCAGAATCACAGAGTAGCTTGAGCTGGAAGGGACCTTAAAGATCTTCTCCTTCCAAGCCCCAGACTCAACAGTCTTAAAGGTCTTTTCCAAATTAAACAATTCTATGAATGTGGTTATCCCAACACTTCTTGATTCTATAAATCTGCCAGGTAATGATTTTTTTTTGTTTGTTTTCCTCCTAATCTTTTTTTTTTTTTTTTGTCTTCTCCTTTCTCCGACATCCAAAACCCAGATGAGCTTAGGACAAAGAGCAAAGTTGACCTGCACACCTGAGATGGCCTATGGAGCCACAGGCCACCCTGGGGTCATACCTCCCAATGCCACGCTCCTCTTTGACGTGGAGCTTCTCAGGTTAGAGTGAACCTTCCCGGGGCAGTTGGCTGCAGACATCTGTTAATAACCATCCGTTCCTTCCCGCCCTGCCAGCAGCGGGAGGAATCTTCACTGGAATCCCAACCTTCCCTGCTCAAGCTGCCCTGTCAGTAGCGCCTGACTCTTGGTTTCCTATGCCTTCTTTCTCTTTTATAAATTTGTGGTGTCCGTATTTGCCTTTTGTTAGAAGCTTTGCTCTGAGGAAAAATGTCTCCCGGTGTAACATTTCCGAGTTGTACATTTTATTTAATTTGCATGTACGAAGAATTCACGGTGATGACTGAAAGTATATATAAATATAAATATATATATATATATATTCCTTACTGAAAAAACCACTGCCTTACTGTACACTTAAACCAAGAAAAAATAAAAACCACAAAAGGTGCTCAAAAAGAAAAAAATCCAATGTACGCCTTGTACATGAAGGGCATTAGCCAAACAGAGTTACCTGCGCTGCCACTTTTCTCAACTTGTACGTTCTGCTTGCTGCTGTTTTAAAAAATACTGTCTCATTTAAGAATTATAAGTATATATATAAAACAATAAAATCTTGATACTTTACTGTCTCTCATCCTGTTTTTCTCTTCTGGCTACCAGGATGCTCTTTGCTGTACAAGAAGTTCTTCAATCATCAACCCATTTTTCGTTAATTATTCCTCTTACATGAAATACGTGTAGCTCCATGCAGTGCTTCTATTAGTGATGGCCTGTGTGGAAGATCTCTGTGGGACCAGAGCTACCAGGGACATGCAAGTAAGGGGTGCTGGGACAGTTTTCCTGACTCTCCATTTGCCCTATCTCTGTGGCCCCTCAACTCTGGCCAAAATTTGGCTGCTGAAGAGATGGAAAGTGCTGCTTGTCAAAGGCATGCAGTGCTGGTCTAATTCTGTGCCTTTACAACAGTAAAACTAGTGTAGTATTTTCTGCTAGAGCTGAGCAAGGCTAGAAGAGACTGGGATTATGTGCATCCACCTTTCAAAAGAAATTTGAACTGTGGGATGATGTGGCCACTCAATACTCCAGGGTTTTTAGGCTGCATCAGCAGCTGCTGTTTACAAAGCCTGAAAACTGACCGTGTGCACTGGACCTCTGACCTTGAGACTCAGCAGTATTCATTTCATTTGCTGCTTATATGAATTAATGAAATGCTGGTTTCTGCTCTGGAGACAGGAAGATGTGTTGGCTGTTACTTACCTGGATTTGGGAGCAGGACCTGATCAGCAAAGCTTTCTCTGTGCTGTTATTTTGCCTTGTCTGATTTCTTTCTGTTAGGCTCATTTTTCCTCTTTGCTGTAGAAAACCAGGGCATGACTGGGTCATGACATTACTTTTATTTAACTTGACTATAAACTATTTGTATGGTTTTCTATGAACAGATGTTTTGATGGTAATACTTCAAACAGTTGTGCTGTTTCTGTATCTTTGTTAGGAGAACACTCCCAGCATGGGCTGTCAGACAGCAAAGCTACAGAGATGACCCCAGGTGACACCTCCTAGTGTTGGGAGAGGGATGAGAACAGAGAAGCAAGACTGGTGCTCTGGCCAGGGACAGCTCGTGGTCTTCTCTCTCCAGATGTTCATTTTACCCACAGAGATGCATTTATTTCAGCTTGTTAATTAATAAACCCATAAATCCATGTCTTACACATTTTTATACACTGAGTGGAGTAAATTTTTTTCTTACTCTGCTTTCCAGAAAGAAATGAAGGGATTTTCAGAACCCCTTTTTTTGTAGAAATCTCAGGTCACTGCAGCAGCTGGGTTACACATCCCCTGATAGTTCTTTTATTTAGGGCATACTAATTTCCTGTTAAAAATTGGTAATCGGATCTGTTAGGATCTGATGCCCACCAGCTTTCCCAAATGATTTGGAAAGATCCTGCTCTCCTTTCCACTGCCCTGGCCTCTGTTGCTGGCCTTCCTTTCACCACTGAGTCACAGACTGCACCTCCCAAAGTCCTGGTTAAAGGTGGTGTGGCTCTGTTGTGCCTGTCAAACAGTTTGATTCAGCACATTGATCTAAGTTGTTCCTATCAATGGCCCAGTTTAATTGCTTACTAAAAAAAAAGAAAAGAAAAAAGCCTGAAGTGTGATAGAATCACAGAATGGTTTGGGTTGGAAGGGACCTTAAAGACAATTTCGTTCCAACCTCCTGGCATAGACCTTCCATTAAACCAGGTTGTTCAAAGCCCCGTTCAGCATGAACACTCCCAGGGATGGAACATCCACAACCTCTGTGGGTAACCTTTGCAAGTGTCTCACCACCCCTCAGTAAAGAATTTTTTTCATGATCTATGATCTAACCTTGTCGCTGGTTTGAAGCCATTCCCTCTTGTCCTGTCATTCCAGGTTCTTGTAAATAGTCTCTGCATCTTTCTTGTCGGCTCCCTTCAGGCACTGGAAGGCCATAATTAGGTCACCCCAAAGCTCTTTCCCAGGCTGAACAATCCAAATTCTCCCAGCTTTCCTCCTGGGAGAGGTGCTCCATCCCTCTGATCATCCTGGTGTCCCACCTCTGGACTTGCTCCAACAGGTCCATGTCCTCCCTGTGCTGGGAGCCCGGAGCTGGATGCAGCTCTGCAGGTGGGGTCTCACCAGACACCAGCACTGGCTTTGGGCCCTTTCCTGAATGCCCCAACAGGGAATGGCAATTCCAAGGATACTGTGAGTGCCCCTGGAACGGCCCTGTGCTCGCTCCATCCCCTCTTGGCCTTGCTCTCGGGAGCTTCTGCCGCATCTGAGGCAATGGGCAGGGCATGGCTCTGGCCTTCTGCTCCTGCGGGTTTCTCACCAGGGAAACCACGTTCCTGCTGGGCTCTGAGAGCTGGTCGTTCTTGATCTCATCACCTCTATCTGCAGAGCTGCCACTGTGCTCTTCCCTTCTGCCCTCCCAGCACAAACCAGCCATTACCCACTCTGTAAAATCCTTATTACAGCTGGCTGATGAAGCTGTCCCTCATCGTCTCTCTGCAGAGACCTTGGTTGGAAACAGGGATTATTACATTTTTCATGCCAATTTCATTAAAAAGGAAAAATCTGAAAGGAAAACTAATTGTGCTTTGTGATACTTAAGGAAATTAAGTCTTCAAGGAAATGTAATCTTCAGCTCTTTATTTGACTGCAAATGCGTTAATTTATTTAATTGTATCATCGATCAACACAGTACATAAAATTATTACCCCTGTATAATAGATTGGAAAAGATTTAGTCATTGCCTGTGTAATCAGATATACTCTTGTTACTAATTTCTAAACAGATTCAATGGAAAAAAGTGACCTTCCAGTCTTAATTTCATGCCCTACTTCCTGAAAAATTAAACGGGAAGCGAGCACACACAAAACCAGCACAGATGCAGAGTGCGAGGCTGGTAACATCTGCTTGATTTGCTGCCCCTCTGCCATTCATGAGCTGAACTCATTTCCCTGTTCTTTGATATTACATTTCAAACAAAATCTTGAGTAGATCTCATCAAAACAGTCCTCTGGGCATTCCATTTCCATTCCCCCTGTCTTGCAGGTACAAATTATTATTTCATTTTTACATGTGCAGGGACATTGAAAGCCCTGAACAGGCACTGATAGAAAACTATGAAATGGAATATTTAATGAAAGATGGCAGCTGAGCTCTCAGAGAAATCAAAAGCTGCTGATCTTGAGGATTCATTGAAGGAATTTTTATTAATCTCATTGCCCTAAAGAATTGCTTTTTATGTATGTTTTTCAAACAACATCAAATCCTCATCAAAACAGATGCTGCAGTGCAAGCACCACGGTCTCTGCTATTGACAGAAGCAATGTGGTATTTGCATATGATTTAAAACAAGGCTGGCAGCACACAGCACCATTATTGGCACTCTGGTATTTATTATCCGTGTTCATTACTTACTAGAACCATAAATCCAGCATGGCAACAAGCACCTCCAGTTCCCATTTCAGCAAGGAGCCTTCTCAATGCCCAGCAGTTGGTGCAAATGATTTCAGTTATCCAAGTGTTTGGTACATGGATGTGTATGTATATACATGGCACAATAGATACATATATTTATATATATAAAATATACATGTATGGGAGCAGAACAGTTTATAATCCTTGAAAAGCCATGGATGCTCACATAGAAGCAAATCTCCCAGGAGTATTTAATTGATTTAACCATTTTTAATGCAATCTGGTTCTTACCTGAGAACACTCTGTTTGTGTAAATCTGATGGGCAGGACCTGGAAGCCAGGCTGGCCATGGAGGGAGGGACTGTTCATCCAACCCAGCTTCTGGGCTCCAGGTCTCCCAGTGCCTGTTCCTGCCCTCAGCTGGGTTACTGCAGCCTGCACGGCTTCTTGCTGCAACAACAGGGTCAGTTTTAAGGGACAGATGCAGGGATGGAGGAATTGTGCACTAAGCACAACTGAGCATGGCCCTGGCTCAGTGCCTGCGTGCAAGGGAAGGCAGGGCAGATCTGCTCCAGTGGGATGCTCCTGGGTCAGGATGGGACTTCAAGCACCCACCCAAAGCTCAGATCACACCTCAGCCATTGTGGCTGCTTACCCCCAGAGCTGGCTTGGAGCTCACTCTTCATGAGCCATCACTGAACTTTTCTTTGGAGCATTTATTAATTTGCAACAGTTTCTTTGAGGAATGAATAGGACCATTCAGTGCAAAATGATGAGTGTTTAGTTTCTCACTGGTTCCAGCTAGTGAGTTTTGCTGTGAGCCCCTTCCAGCTGCCAAACTGGTGCACAGCACAGGGCAGCTGCCAGGGATCTCCTCCAGGTGAGATGTGGGCACTGTTCCCACAGCTGGGCACCCTCATGTCACACACATGGACAAAGTTATGACATGGGTACTGCATGGATGTGCTACAGCTCCTGCCTGCATCAAACACTCCTGTCTAACAGCACAGATTACATGCAGGAGGAGCACAGCATGAAGCCAGCCTTGAGAAAAAGAAGCAAAATATGCAGACATTTTATTTTTTCACCAAATGGACTCAGCGTTGCTCCCGAAGTGACAGATTCCAACAAAAAAAGTAATTTCAAAAAATGGAAGCATTCCTCTATGACAGTAGAATGCACTGAAAAACCAAACTGAATTACAAATCCCAGGCAAAGTATATTGTTATCTGCCCTAGTTCTGCACTGGGTGGAAATTGTCTGGTCAGGGAGTGGAACATCACATTCATGCAAATGAATCCTCCCAAGGCAGGATACTACCCACATTCACACAACTTCCAGCCAGTTCACAATACAGGCAGAGGTTATTCCTGCTTCCAAAAGATACTGCTTATGCACACTCTGGATCACACTCAATTTTTATACGTAGGACATGAGTACTGAAAAAAGAGCCAAAAAAATGTAAATTTGTTTATCCTTCACCAGATGCTACAACTAAAAATGTATGTACAGAAAATGTGTTACAGTTCAACCATGCCAAGTAGAAAACAATCACACTACAGGTGTCAAAATGAAAACCTTCATCTACTGTCTCATCTTGGTCATGTGTTTTTCAATTCATACCAAATCCTCAGTCCAAACCTAGAACACAGAACAAAGCCCCCATATGCTTTTTTTCTTGGTAATGTGAGAGCTGGATTGTTTCACTGCAGCTGATCAGAGCAGGCACCACCACTGGAACAAGGTACTTGGACTGGAGTCTCCATATCAGCTGGATCCTTTTAAAAGCCCTCCATCTTCTCCAGTTTGTGAAAGAAACTTGGTTACAAACATGGGTTTGGGCTTGCTTTGTTCATTCACAGAACCTGCTGGGTCCCTTCTCGAAAGCTCCTGCGAGGAACAGGTCAGTGCAGCCTTTGCCAGGTCACCCTCAGCACAGAGAAGCAATGTTGCCTTGGGGGATTTAATCTTAAAGCAGATCTCTGTGTGTTCTACATTTATTTAATCCTAATCCGAAGATATAGACTCATATTGCAGCTTATCAAATTTATAAGAGAAAAAATTACTTTGTTAAGCATTCCTAGGTTTAGGCCAAGAACTCAACAGCAGGGTTTGAAAACAGTTTTCCAAAAAACATCAGTTTATTTTGGTGGGTCTGTGTTAATTCCATATTTTTCCTTGAGAAGCTTAAGCTGTTCTTCTTTCTTTTTTGTGTCCATCTTTTGGAATGCCTGTAATTAGGAAAATGAAAGATGTAAGAAGACAAAATAAGCCTCTCATCTCATGACAAGTTATTTCCCAGTACCTGCAACCAACATCAGTGTGAACTCCATCACCATCGCACCCAGAGCATTGTTTGCTTCTAGTCCTTGGAGAATGTCACAGGGCCCTGGATGCCATCAGTGACACAGAGGACATCGAGAACTGGAGACATTGTACCCATAAACAAGATCTCACCTCCTGCTGCAATGTGCTGTGCAGCTGTGGGGCCTCTGCACCCCCTCCTGCAGAGTACACTCCCCAGAAACGTGTTTTTCACACCCTTTGTCCAAAGGTAATTTTTTTGCACACAAATCACCAAAGTAGATATGAAACTCTGACCATGTATCCCATTCACTCCCTCCAACAGTTTGGATTTTATTTCTTAAAAATACCCAAGCGACTGTGTTTACAAACTGGCGCTGGGGTTGTTTTTTTGTGTCAGCCCTGTTCAGAGGTGGCTCCCCCAGCCCAGGTGCCCGTACCCTGTTTGCATTGTAGTACAGAACCACGAGGTATCTGTTGCACACGTTGAACCCTGACAGGTGGTCACAGGCGTTCTTGGCATCGAAGATGTCCTCATAGACCACGTAGGCTGTTCCTCTGGTCTCAGGGGTATTCCCACTGCACAGCAAACACAGTATCAAGGTCAGATAAAATGAACAAGAAATAGTTTGTTTATTTATTTCACAGTGACTGACACGAGCTGAACTAAATGCAACTTCACTAAAAAACAATCTGTTATTTTTTTAGGTATTAAACTACATCCTTGCTTTCCACACCAAACAGTTCAGAGTCAGAGACAACAGGAAAATGTGCTGTATTTTGCTCCACAAGGGAAATGCACATCTCCACAACAACTGGGTTGTTGAAGCTTTTGTCAGGGCTGCCATGTTGTGTCTGGAAATAATTTAAATCTTATTATAGCAATTAGCTTTTATTTAATGTTACAAGACCTGGCTGTCAGTTAGTGGCTGTCTGGATCAGATGTGTCCCTAGGAACAGGGCTCCTGGCATATCACAAAGTCAATTTAAGAGGCAGAACAGCCCCGCTGGTGCAAGCCCACTGCCGAGGCACAGCCAGCACCCACGAGCACCAATTCCATGTCCTTCACCTCAGGGATGGGACACATGTGTGGGCACGTAACAGTAATGAGCCCACAGGGGCTGCAGAGATCCCAAAGGTCTCGACTAAAAGATGGCAACAGAGACTTCACAGTCAGAACAACTGTCTCTGAGGTGCTTCTGAGAACTCCTGAGGACAACTGGTACCACACATACCCACACTGGGGTCTGTGCAGAAGTGAGGAGGAGACTGGGATAAACACTGCACAGAGCACAAAAGCCTTCACAAAGGGGCTTAAATGTTCCGCCTTGGCACTGATGATGTTGAGATTTCTTGGGAAATTACATGGATTAGTAGCTCTGAACAACCTGCTGGATGCACACACCAGTGCATCACTCCAATGGAAAACCCCTGATACATCCTAATTCTGTGTCCCATTATCGTGCTGTTCCAGCTCACATGATTTCAGAAAACTTAAGTATTGGCTCTCCTTTATGTTCATTAGCAAAGAATTCCACCTATTTAGCCAGGCAGTGTTTACATTGCCCCTTGTTCCCTCAGGCATGTTTCCAGTCACATCCACTGCCCTTCCTTGCTTGAGAAAGGTCTGTCTGGTGTCACACCCAGCATGGCACCAGCAGCACGTGTCTCCCTGGTGTCCTTTGCTTAGTGACGACAGCTCTGTAAAACTCACTTTACACAACAATCAAACAAGTTGCCCAGAGAAGCTGTGGATGCTCCATCCCTGGAAATGTTCCAAGGCCAGGTTAGATGGGGCTCAGAGCACCTAGTCAGAGTGGAAGGCATCCCTGCCCTCTGCAGGGGGTTGGAATGAAATGGTTTTTAAGGTCCCTTTCACCACAAACCCACCTATGATGATCAAAGCTCAGGTCCTCAGCATTTGAACTAACCAGGACAAGAACATCAGAGCTGCTGCAGACTTGTGCAACCTCCATGCATTTTAGAACCAAAGGGACAGTCACATCTCCACTATCCAGACACGGTATGGCCCGAGAATATCCTGTTTCTGGCACAAAAGAGTTGCTGCTGGTATTTGTTTCTAGTGAACAGATCCCAACAGCAACATCCTTGTTTTCCCACTGGTTAATTACTGGATACTCATAAAACAGCAAAACTGTTTGTGCCTAGCTTCCGCCTTTCCTATTTTTACCCCAAGTCAAGGTAAAACTTCAGCTGTATTTGAAAGTTACTTAAACAAACAAGTCCCTCATATTTTATCAACTTCCCCAAGTTCATTTCAAATTTAAGCTCATTCTCGGCACCTCCCAGCAGAATAATTTTCTAACAAACTCACATGTTAAGAGCATCATCACATGCCCCTCTGGCACTCGGGGCGCTGCTCCCGGGCACTGAACCTTTCCAGCTGTGAAACCCAGCTGCCACTGGCACTTGAGCACCTGAAACCCTTCACGGTCCCAAGAAACCAAAATACTCACACTCTGATCTGCCATGACTTATTTATGGGTATCCAATATTTATTTCATACAAAGATTGCAATAGTGGGCCTCCATCTTATTCTGAAAGTAGCAATTTTCCATTCTCAGTATCTCATTTTCAAAACTAGTGAGTGCTGTTGTTATTAGAAAATTCAATTGGTCCAGTGTCACCCTTCTGAAAACCTATTACAGTTCTGGTTTATTTATTGATCTATCCCCCTGTATATCTGTAGGACCACAGCCCAAGACTCTCCAGAGATAGGGTTATTAACCTGAGCACCAAAGCTCACAGAAAAGGGCTGGGTGTTGGAAAACCTGATTCCTGTGTTGGAAATTCCTGCTGGCTGGGAACTCTGCTATTTTGGATATCTCTGTACCAGCCTCCAGCTCACCAGGACATGCCTGGGCTTTCAGAGCCCTTCCTCAGGCTGGGAGGCTTTAGGGCTGCAATTCTCCCACAGCAATCAGGTTGTGGGTCCATATTAATGTCTATCTGCAATACAGTATTTAATTGAATGGCACAAAAACTCCCCTTTGACACAAACCAGTCCATTTCCTGCATTTTGCATTTGTGCAAAGAACTTCTATGCACAAGGAAAACACAGTGAAACCTTCACCTCACTAGCTGTAACTTTGGATTTCAAACAACTTCTTTAAGACATCGAGGACACAAAGAACTGCTGGAGCAAGTCTCCAAATATAATGGATTTCTCTGAAGCAAAAGGGAGATCCTAGAAAGGTTTTATAATTCTGTTTTGATTCCACTGGCTCTTATACGCAATTTCCTGTATACTTGACAGTTGTCGTTAAAGGATCCCCATTCTTCCTGAGTTTGCATTACAATTAATCCTCTTTTAAGCAAATCACCAGAGGCCAGATGGCCTCAGCAAAGCTTAGAAACATCAGAATGCATCCCGCTCTTCCTTTCCTTTTTTTGATCTGCATTCATTCTGACAAGACTGGGGATTTCTGGTCAGCAGAGGTTTACACATCACAAGTCACAGGATGCAGAAGTAGCAAAACTCTAAAGCAGGGGCTGAAGCAACAGCCTGGCCCCATTTGCTTCATCCTTGGGATGGTGTAAAGAGGCTGTGAACACAACCTGGGCCTTCCAAGGGGAAAACAGAGAGAAAAGTCAAGAGAGATAAAAAGTTTCAGCCCAAGCCTAAAAAACCTTAAAGCCTGATAGGAACATTCACTTTCAGTGATACAGCCTACATCCATCTGATGTCTTTGCCCTGAAATTAAGCGAGAAATATATCAAGTCCCAGAGAGAATACAAATGTCATGATTGTAAAAAAAGCCAGAGAGAATAGAAAGAGGAACACCAAATAATTCTGACAGTCCCAATTATTTAGGACTTTTCCAGTAATAATCAGTAATATAATAAAATATTATATAGCATGTAATAAAATAATTGAGTAATAATTCAGAGGGTCTCAATTTTCAGTTCATTCTTATTTTGTTCCACACAGTTATATTCCAGAACAATTATTTGAAATACATGTTTTCCACAACACACTGCAATGGGTAGTTTAAACAGCAGTAATTTCATTTAGCATAACCTACAAACTCTATGTTCTGTGTGCAACGATGTGTTAAAAACCCCAACATTCAAGCTGCTCAAGGCGGAGAAATCCACATTAAAACATTAAAAAGTTGTGCTTTAATTTTCCCCAGAAGAGCAATGTGTGTGTGATGCTCCAAGGTCCTTTTGGGGTTGTTTTTGTAGTTCTCCCTGGCAGGGATGGCATCAATTACCTTTGCACCTCAACTCTCCTCCCACCAGCAGCTCTCCTGCTGCAGCTGACCACTTGTCACCCTGCATCCAGGCAACACGCTCTGCAAGCTTTCCATCTGCTTCATTTGCTCCTTCCAGAAGAAAAACCTGGTCAGGAAAACACTTACTTGCCAAGCAACATGGATTTTTATGCCAGATTCCAGACCTTCAGTTGAAAGTCAAACCATTGTAAAATGGCTGGGGGTGGAAGGAACCTTAAAGGTCCTGCTGTTCCAACCACACTTTCCAGGTTGCTCAGGGCCCCATCAGACCTTGCCTTGAACACTTCCAGGGATGGGGAATCCACAACTTCTCAGGACAACCTGTGCCAGTGCCTCACCACCCTCACAGTAAAGAATTTCTTCCTTATATCTAATTTAACACTGCCCCTTCTCACAATTCAAAGCCATTCACTCTCATCCTGTCCCTGCATGCCCTCTCCAGCTTTCCTGTATATTTATAAAGACATAAATTTCCTATTTCCAATAGGAAGGTGCTGTAAACTCTCCCTAGAGCCTTCTCTTCTCAGGGCTGAACAACTCCAGCTCTCTCAGCCCTTCTCTGTAGAATGCACAGATCCAGTGAAATCAGCACACTCTTAATTTCTCTGCACTCCCTATGGAGGGAAGGGAACCTTCTGGAAAGTAGCAGGATACTACAGATGGCATCATCTAGTGCCTCTCTGAATGAACCCAGCACCTGCATAAACAGAACCCTGAACAGGCTAATTCAATTATCCCAGTCCTTGGTGAATTTAATGCATCATTATCCTCTTACTTGGGCCTCTTTGTAGGCATGAAGACATACACAGCAAGTCTTATCTCTCTCTATATATAAATAAATTGTATATATTACTAAAGCACTTTCTTTTGGTTTATAACAATTATATTTCACCGTTTGCGGTTGTGTTTCATTTTTAAGAATGAAGGCATAGATCTAATGTATGTACTACAATCAGAATGTATGATTAGTGAATGAGACTATGAAGAATTGGAAATATTTATTTTAAATTTTCATTAAATACAATACTACTGAATAAATAAACATATGTCAGCTAAATTCACCCTTTGCTGAACTAAAGATGCCCCTTGAATACAATTTTTAACAATGGTCAGTGACTGCACTCAACCAGAGACCTGCCATTAACTGACAAATTATTTTCTGGTGTAGCTCACCTGAAGTCAAAATTCCCTGCAAATATAACCCAGGGAAGTTGATGGAGCCACTGAGAAACCTACATTGCAAAAAAGAGTGGGGTGTGACTCCAAATACCCAGTTAAAGCCATAAAGACATTCTTCTGAATCACCAGTGCTGTTATCTGATGTAAGGAGGGAAATGAAGAGAAAAGGAGGCTCAGGGAAGACCTTATTGCTTTCCCAAACCACCCTAAACGATGTTGTAGCCAGGTGAGGGGGACAAGAAGAAATAGCCTGGAATTGTGCCAGGGGAGATTTAGATTGGATATGAGGAAAAATTCCTTCATGGAGAAGGTTGTCGAGCCTGGACCAGGCTGCCCAGGGAGGAGGGATTTAAAAGCCACGTAGATGTGGCACTCAGGGACATGGTTTGGTGGTGAGCTTGCGAGTGCTGGTGAATGGCTGGAGTCAAGGATTTTAAGGATCTTTTCCAGCCTAACTGGCTCAGTGATTCCATGACTCTATGACTATTGTTTCCCTCCTCTTAAATCAGTGGAAGTAGTGTTTTACAGCACGAAGTGTTTCGATTACCAGTCTCACATTTTGCATTTGAAGAAAGAATCGCTCCCCTGTGCTGGCCCATGCCCTTCCCAAAAGCTCACCACTACATTCCCACATTCCCTCCAGTCCTGTGCCCTGGCCCCTCCAGCTCCTGGCCAAAGCCACCCGCAGGTGGCAATGTTGGATCTGTTTTTAAGGACTGTGCTACACAGAGAGGCCCGAGGATGTAGCACAGTTGTCTTCTCCTTGCTTGTATTTCCCATTTCACACATCACTCCTCATTTGCATCCTATACCCTAAGATGCATTCTAGTGTTGAATTCACTTCTAGTTTCTTGATGCTTGTGCCTAATCTTCCATCATTTACAGATTTCCTAGAGAAACAGTTTCCTTCCTGTGGAGTGATAGAATTTTGGGAGTATGGAAGAATCAGATTTGGTTGAATTCTCTACTTGATGCTTTCTGTAGCTAATACTGGGCTGACCTTGACAAGGCTAGAAGGAGGTGCAAATCTCCACTCCATGCTCAGTACATTTAAGGCTCCTTTGGGCCAAGGATTTATTCCAGGAGCCTCAGTACTTTAATTACTGCTACAAGGAAGTGAGAGTATAATTTCTCTTCCTTTTCTTTTTTCTCCACAGACATGAAGTTGGCAGATGCTCAGTCCCCCCTAGACCTCATTGTCAAGGACTCTGAGGACAGCAGCAAGGGAAGGTGATAACAGCAGGAATTCCAGAATGAATTTTGGCAATCTATTGTAATGAGGAATACACAGCCAGGAGGTGAAAAGGAGCTTTTGCTCATCTGTAGCATCTCCTCTGGAGGCCACAAGGATCATACACATCTCAGATCCCAGCTCTCTTAACTCAGCTAGATGAGAGAAAGTAATTCTCACCTTCTTCAGTAGAAGCACTAGAGACAAACCGGTGCTTACATCTGGTGATTAGCTACTACAGGGAGCAAAAGATTATTTTAAAATCTTAGTCCCTTTTATAACCCCCTTAAATCTAATACTACATGTGTTGTGAAGACCATCAGTTTATATTGCTCAATTATCCTGCATGTGTTGTGGGGCTGGTAAAAGGCTGCAACTGCTGTATTTTGGTTATTTTGAATCTATTTTAAACTGTCTGAGACATATTCTTTCTTGATAGTCTCCCAGTCTACCAGTGTACCACACTAAGGCCGATATCCAGTTCCAAACAAAAGTGAGAAACAAAAAGAAGTAGTTACATTTCTATCACAGATTTCAAAGCTCTGAGGAACAGAAGCAAGCTCCAGAAGGTGCCAGCAGTTGCAAGGGGAATAATTAAACCCATGCAAATTTAAGTATTGAATTTAAGAACCTAGACACAGGAGGATTCTTCTTTTGCCATTGGAGAAAATCAGCATTTTTGGAGGAAATTCAGCTGTTAAACTTTCTACAAAGACTGTATTGGAACTGAAAAATGACTAGGCTTCTAATTCAGGCACCAAAGGGAGCAGAAATTCCTGGTTTCTTGATTCTTGATACTCTGTTTTTATAGAAAACTGTTTTTATATCTGCTATGATTTTTTTTTTCTTTTTACATTAATTTGCATGAGCATGGGAAAAGTAGTACAGAAGCATTAATAACTAGACTAGAAATCACTGAATATGCTTCTGCTGGGTGCAGCAGCTGGGAAAAAAAATATCATTGGGTAGTTTATTTCAGATAAGGAAAATTATCTACTGCAAGGATTGCTATCCCACAGGAGAATATGCCAACATTTGAACTTTTGTTTCACACACTACTAGCAGCAGGACTGTGATCAAGAAAGAAAAAAACCTTAACAGTAATCCCACCCTCAGAAACTCTCAGGAGAACTTGCTGCTGAGAAACCAAGTCCTAGAGGCTGCCAGAAGCTCTATTGAGCTCAGATATCAAAGCTGGAGTGCAGCCTGTCTGCTCCCCGGGTCCCAGCAAGAGTTAAAATAATTCTCGTGGGTCAAGCTACAATTCTAAGAATAAGCAAGGAAATATGCATTACTACACTCTGCAAGATTGTGAATGGATGATGGTGATCAAGACAATGCTTTGATGCTGCATCCAATACATTCCTACATATATTCCAAATCCTGCTTTTCTGTGGATTTAGTGAGCCAGGGGTGAACAGAGGCATGTGGCTTACTTCCACGCTTTATGCCAGGCAGGCATGCTCACATTTTTGGCCTTTGTTGGCATTCCAACAGGGTAAACTGTCACTTTAACAAAGCAGTTAATTTATCATAGGCTGAGAGGGTAAACTAGGCTTTTACAGTCGGGAGGCATTTCTTGCCTTTTCCACTACAGGCCTTTAAAAGGTCACACGGTCCCAGCCAAGGAGTCAATAAGAGCACCAGACTCCAGGAGCACATGTGACTGTGGCTGTACAGCTCCTTCCCACTGCTTTTACACAGTTTCTCAGACATGGGGATGGATTAAACCCCTAATTGCACTTTCATCTTCCTAAGTCCATCCGAGTTAACTTTCTCAAAACATGAAGTCATTCTGTTAACAGCAGAAAGAAACAAAAAAACCCCAACCAACCAGCAAACTGGATTGCTCCCTGAGATAACACATTTCTTTTTTGTGACTTGTGCAGAGTGAGCAGCAATTTCAAACACCCCAGAGGCCACCACTATTCCACTTACTGCAGAGCATGTGATTAATCCCAGCAGCACACCCAACTGTTTGCTTGAGGATCTTCCCCCATCCTGAACAACAGGTAAAAGCTGTAGGATGATCTATGTGAATCCTTTAGTCTTCTTAAGCCCTATAACCATCCTCAGATTTTCAGATAAGCATAGATTTCTTTTTTTTAAGGATTGCTGTTAATTAAAAGGGCTCTAATGGAGGTTTTGGATTATTTTATTTTTTACCACCTGTAGAATTTTCCTGGCAAGGGTCTTTATCAAGGAAGCAGCATTATCAGAAGTTCAACTTGGGTACTTTCACACAGTAAACTTGACTTTACTAAACAAGTAGCCAGCCCTACAAGTTTCACTGGGGCTACTTTTAGAAAATATTATTGCTCAATTGAGCTAAATCAACCCTGGAATATCCTGTGGGAGGAAGGGGGACTAGAGGTCAAAAACCTTGGATGTATTTTATTCAACAGATCAAATAGCTGTAAATTATCCCTGAGGTGGGCAAGATTAAGTCAGATAAGAGCTAAACTCTTGTGGTCATGCAGAGTTTCAAGACTCTGTTCCAAGTCTAGACTTTTTGGAAGCCAGTGATTAAATGCTGGGAAGGGGGAAAAACAAACTAACAAACAAACAAAAAAACCCCACAAAAAAACCCAAAAAACCAAAACAACAACAAAAAAAACCCCAAAAAACCCCACAAAAAACCAAGAAACAAACAAAAAAACCCCAAAAAAACCAAACAAACAAAAAAAAAGGTAAATGTTTCAGATAATTAGAACCATTTACTCAGTAGGAAAGGACATGAACTGCATTTTGGTAAGAACAAGTAAATGTAGAAGGACCACTACCAGCTTGGTTTAACTCCAAAAGCACATCTTCCATATAAAGGTTAGATGATTCCCATGTGGGGTTGTAGGCAAAAGGACTCTTGCTGGTTTTTTTTGCTGTCTAGGGCTTATTTACCACATATAATGAAGTGTGGCATAAAGAAAAATGAGGCAGGGTACTGTAGAAATTTCCTTTGCAGCCATTTGGGTGGTCAAAGCCTTGGTGGGAGGCTTGCAGTAAAAGTTAATTCTGGAGCAACCCTTGCTTTGCATAATGAGAACTTGAATAGCTGGAGGCCTCTGGGAAATCAGGATGTGGCACTCCAGCAGCTTGGGGACCATCTGCAGTCACTTTCATTGCTGTCTTCCTCTTAACCATCCAAATGATTAGCCACTAAATCATCCAGTGGGAATGGCAAAATACCATAAGCCATAGATTCTGAATCAAGAACTCCTGCATTACATCACTAATTTATAATTGGCTTATAGCAGCACTTTTAGAAAGATCTGTTCAGAAGGAGGTCCAGCTTAGATCAAGATACAGGGAGATGGTTTGTTTAAATAATTTGAAAATTATTTCAAATCTCTGTTTGTGAGAAACGGCCCTCACTTTTAGAATTCCAAGGGTTTATTAAAGCTTAACCAAACTACAACAAAAGACTGAATAAGCAGAAAGAGCAGTGCTGGGAGTCCTTGTGACTGGCAACCAGGTGCTCATTTACAAAATGGATGTGCTGCTTTTTATACCCTTATCTCCTCTCAAAGTCTTGTCGGTCAACTCTTCCTCTGCTTGGTGGATATTACCTTGTTATATCTTTATTGGAGGTCAGGTGTCATTATGCTGCACCTCCTAGAAACAAACCAGCCCTCCCCAAATGCCCCAATTACCAAGGGTATTATAAAAAGAAGGGGAAAGTAGACTATGGGAAGACATATTATAACAACATAACTATATATCTACAAGACTTCTCTTAACATACTGCCTTTGTTTGAAAGACAAGTATCTGCTAAGGAAGGTCCAGTGATGGTGTAGGAGGGTCTGGTTTCCCTCTGGAATCCAGTGGAAAAAGGCTGCCCTGATGTTCCAAATCTCAGTTTTTGTTTAGGTAGGAAATGCTTGGCTCCTCCCCCTGGGTGGAGCATCTCCCAATGGGATGATGTAATTGTATCAGTCATGCAGTGGGACTCTATGGCCATTAACAGGAGATATCTTCCTGGAGGAAGGATGGGCTGTAGCAAAGAAAAAGATCACTGCCTCACATGGTTTTAACATGGTGATAGAACACATACTTTTGGTTCCACCCTGCATTGCAACCCAAGACATCTACACATAATATTAATCTCTGAGTTGTGAGGGCTAACCATCACATGACCCATACCACATCAGTGTCCAAATACAAGTGAAACTGAACATGAACACAGAAATTTAGCCACTTTCTTTACTCCCCGTTTCTCTTCCTCTGTGTGTTCATAACTACAGACAGCACAGATTAAATCTACATTTAAACTCTCTGTCTGGATCTGAATATCCTCTCTCAAAAAAAACAAAGCAACATCAACAAAAGCAACAAACAAACATTGGATGCTAATGCAAATCTAAGTTCTAAACCACCTCACTGTAAGCCAACAAGTGTGAGGCTCAAAACTGGAGCTGAACTCTCACCCACATATGAGCTATGGACTCCTGGGTTATTTGCACAAATCACTCCTTATAAAGTAATTTTTTATCGCATTTAGTTTGAAAAGGAACACGCAGAACCCAAAACACCGTAGCCCCACAGTGAGTTCCAGACATAACTGGCCCTGCAGTTGAAAGCACTGAGAGCCCAGCTCAGGGTCACTCTCCAGCACAGGAGCCCCTGCCAGCACCTCTGTCCCGGGGCTGGGGACACAGAGCCTGCTCCCTCTGCTGGAACACAGCCTGGCCACACAGAGGGACACCCCAGGCAGGGCTGGCCACCCACCTGCAGGTCCTGGCTCCCCCAGGCAGTGTCCTCAGTGTCACCCCTGGCTCAGGCTCGCCAGCTCCGGGCTGCTCTCCCACCTCACTCAGCTCAGTGCTCTCACCTCACCCACACTGTGTGCCAACAGTTATCTGCAATCTATTTCCATCTCCACTGATGTTGCCACAGGCATATTTGCCTTATGAAAAGAAATTCACCATTTAGGTGCTGCCTTTTTTTCCCCCACAGCGAAAATGCTGCTCTTCTGTCTGCCTGAAAAGAGTGGGAATCATGGAACAAACATTATTTTAAATGGTTCAGCAAAGATTTTGGTCTAATGAGCAGCAATCTGCAAAAAATTGGTAATGGTATAGGCAGCATCAGTATGCTGATAGCAAATAATAGGAATATATTAAATATATCATTTATAAATGTGTACTACTGAACTGTGCAAAAACAAGAGTGGTATCAAATAACCAGATGAACAGCTTGGAGAAGAAATCCAAGCAACAACCTCAACATCCAGACAACAAAGGTGGAGGCATTCTAACATGCCTGAATTCTGATTCTCAATTGTGACCTAACAACTATGGATAGCAGGTTTGAGTACAAAAAGAAAAAAAAAAAAAAAGAATTTTGCCATAATAACAACAACAAAAAAATCAGTTCTCAAAAATACTGCATTGCTTCAAAACCTATTTAGAAATTGTTCTTCTGGGAAAAAGTTTGAAAATATTTAAATATTAGCAAAGCAAATTTTTTCACTAAGTTTTGCTCCAACTTCCTTACTAATCCTCACTCAGCTTTACAACCCATGGATATGCCTACAGCCAGCTCCTTCCATCTCTTACAAGTTCAGCACATTACCAGTTCTTATCACTTGACCAAGATCATTTCTTTGAGGGCTTAGCCTTGCAAATTACTGATATTCTGCCCTCAGTCTACAAAGCACTGGGACAGACATTAGGCTTCAGTGGAACTGCTGATGGAGTTAGAGTTAAGACTTGAGTACTATTTTGGACCAGGGCCAGAGCAGGTTTTTCTTCAGAGGATTAAGTCCTAAATCTCCCTGCAGAAATGGTTCTGTTCCATTTTTTTTTACCCATTGGTCTGTTCTCTGAATTTCTTCATTTGCTTTCATCTTTTAGAGGAAAATCAATGCCTGAGGCCTGGCTCACTCATATATTGTTGCTCTTTTACATGAGCATAATAACTTCAATGAAGTGTCTTAAATCAAATGTGGGAAAATGATTATCTGGGTGAATGGATGTGTTTATGCACTGCTGCTTTCAGACAGCTGGTCACTAGGAAAAAACTCTTCCCCACTGTACAGTTGCATAAAACTGTATTAAAGTACAATTTTTCTCCTCTTTGTGATAAGAATGAAATAAGCACAGGATCTTTGCCAACAAGATAATCACAAGCTCTTCTTGATAACAAGCATAAACCAAGAGGGCCTAAACAAGGAAGAGAGCAAGGGAATCAAAACCCATTATTCCATAAAGGTTTAGAGGCCTGCATAGTTAAGGGTGATGATTAATTTTTAGATGTAGCAAGTCTAAAAAAAAAAAAGTTAATAACATATCTGGAAAAAGTCACTGAGGCAGAAATCTGTGGCATGCCAGGGAATAAATCCTCATTTTTGTGAGTGAGGTGTTGGAAAATTTTAGTTTCCTTTGCTCCAATTTATTTCAAAACAGATCAAAGTGAGTCGTTCACATTCCTCTAGACTTCAACTCCCATGCAATTGCCCCATGTTTTTTTTTTCCAGTTTAATATTATTTGACAAAATTTTCTGAGTAATATCTTATAATTTCCACAGGGAGCTACACTTGGCACCATTTTATTGCTGTTGATGGGCAAAAGCTGCTCTGTCCCTGCTTCAATAGGATGCAGAGTGAGTGATGCAATCTCTTGACTTCCATGGAGTTTCTCTCCATAGCTCTCATGACAGCTCAGTCTAAACTTCAGCACGGGAGTGGATTTTCAGCTCACAGCAATTTTTGCTGTGAGTTTAATAGAGCAATAGAAAATAATCACATCTCGTGGCAAAGCTGGTCAAAGCTCATCTCAGAGAGGCTGTGTAACAGAAAAACTACATAAGAAGCAAAGTAAACCCTTTCAAAGTCAATCAACTGTTAAAAGCTCCATTTTTTATTGTCTGAAATGCATCTTGTCTAATCTAGTAAACAACAATACCAGCTCAAGTTCACTTTAAGGCAAATCATTCTAAGCAGATTGTTGCTACTTTCATCTCAATAAAAGTGCTAGAATTTTCAATATTTGGTATTTTTATTAAAGATCCACACTGGTTCTAATGTAGTAAACGATTAATGAATCCTGATTTTCTTCAATATTTTGAGTTCTTTTTCAAAGAACTGTTATTTGACCATCCCAACAAAAGCCCAGGTGGCTATTGAGCAAGTGTATCCAGGCACATATTTCACTGAGGAAAGAATGCTTCTGGCTAAATCAAATAGAATTAAGGAGTGTTTCATACGATCCCTCAAACAAAATCTGCTTTGGTAGAAATCAATGATAGGATGCATGTTAATTTTTTATTGTCAATATTAATGTAATCTTGGGCAAGCTGTTCCTTGAGGGCATATTTTAACTTAGATATGCAGCAAGGCAACCTCAGCAAGTAAAGCAGGCTGGGCTGGTCAGGGAATAAGAATATCTTGAGAGCATCTCATTGCAGATCAGTGATATCCTAAATACTTTGATCAGTTCCACTGCCAGCACAAGTCCCTGCTAGAGCCAGGGCCTGTATAAGATGCCTGCACTGATACTCCTGGGTGGAGATAGGAGAAGATACCTTGGTGCTGCTGCCAGATGGCTCCAGATGCCTTTTGGTGGAAAGCAAGGCAGAATTTAACTGTTGGTTCTCACCTTGTGCCAAAATACATCTGGACCTAAAGACTATTCCTGTGCTCTGGAGTCTGTGTGTAGCCTAATTTAAGCAGAATGTAAAGAATGGATTTTAAAAAAAATAATTTAGAAATCTGTAATTCTATTAGTGTCTTTTTAAGTAATTAAAAATCTATTTGTCTCTATCTCCCTTCCTATAGGTGAATGTTACAGAACACTGTTGTGGCACCTTTACTACATGCAATCCCTACAAGGACGCTACCACCTTTCACAGCAGCTGCAGGTCCCAAACCTGCTTAAATTATCTCTGTTTATAAGGTATTGCAATATTAATGTCTTCTGTACAGTTTCAGATCAAATAGCCATCTTGTGAACTGTTTAAATACATTACATTTAAAAAAAAAGCAAGAAGAACGCACGCAATATGAAATTCCAGATTTAATCTATCCAAAAGCCTCCATAATTCACCTTCACTAGGTGTATACCCAGTGATACATTTCTTAATTATATGATGCAAATGATTATTTTTCCCCTGGAACTCAGCCTTTTCCACCAAGCCTCACCCTGAAGGACAATGTTGCAGATAATCCACCTTTGGAGCATCTTCCTCTCAACAACTGGTTCTTGAAGCCTTTAGGACTAATTAAGGCTATCAGTAATCAGCAAAACTTGCCTATTGGCAAAGAGCACAGCTCCAGAACTACATTTCCTATTCCTTGCCAAAGTGAGCTCTAGCTGGAGCTCTAAAGAGCAGCACAGCTGTAAAATACCTGAACCCAGGTCAAAATTCAGTTTTGTCTCCAAACTCAGCCTCTGTGTGTGCCCACATCCCCATCCTTTCCCAAATCCAGGTCAAAATTCCTCACATCTGACTTGAAGCCCAGCCTGTGTGTGCTCACACCCCTCCCTTTTCCACTTGCTCTGGGATGGGACAGTGGGAGCCTCTCCCTTTTTTCTGAGATAGTGGGAGCCACAATCACCTTCCCCAGCAAGCTGGTTTGCACAAGACCTGCAGCTTGTGCAAGGAAAAATCTCCAGGCAGCAACAGCTCCCAGGCACTCACAAGAATCCCATGGAGAGAAAATGCCATGTGCTCCTGCTTGTGCTGACCAAGATGAAGTAAAGAAAAGCCAGAAATCCCATGGGTTATGAAGTCATAGAACTAAAAATACTACAGGCTTTTGCCACTTGTCTTCAGAGAGCCCTTTTCCAGCACATTTCTGCAGCCTGGTTGTACCAGGACAAGAGTTTTGTGCTGTTTCATTGAAGGTATAGGTGAGCATGAGTTAACAACAAAGAAGGAACATCACCCATGGCTACAAAACTGCTGGAATTTGGTCACTCACACACTGCTGGCCTTTTGGAACACAGAATTCCTGAGAGCTCTCCCTTGGTCAAACCTTGACCTTAACTTTAAAAATCTGCTTTAAAAGTTGAGATTTTTCACAGAGGAAAAATCACCATTCATTTTCCTAACTGATGTTGATTCTACTCAGTAAAAATCAAATCAAGAAATATTGGACAGATAAATTCTATTGCTGAATAAAACTGCCTTCCATTTTTTCTACTTTGCCATGATTTGCATGTAATTTCAATAAATGTATTATCTCAACCTTCAACACAAATAAAATCTATTTTTGCAGTAGCATTATAAAAAATATTCACTTATATTCTGTCACTGAAAGAACCTCCCCATCATTCCCATTTTTGAAAATTTCAAAACTGCAAAAATCTTACCTTTCTGCCATGTAAAAAAGTATATTCTTCTAATCTTTGAAAAACGTTGGACTCTCCTCATTTTCAAAGCCTTCAACTGCCATTCAGGTCTTCAGAACAGCCAAAGGAGCAATGAATTAGTTATTTTTTCAACAGTGAGAAATGGACAACTTGGATATATTGGATTTATACAATGGATATATTTGAGTAATTACCTGTTTTGAAGGATCATTGGCCAAAACCGAAAACACATCCTTTTAAAATAGCAGCAATTGTTCTTCCATCTGAAAGAAAAATGAGAATATCGTAGCATAAATAAGAAGCTTTAAGCTCAACATGACTCAACAAGTGGGTGACTATTGGAAAGCAAAACTTGTATGTGATATCTGAATTGTGTGGTTTCTACTCCAGCCTACTCTTCTTCTATAACAAATATACCCTTGGTTTTAGACATTTATACTTCTTAAAGAGGAATAATTAAAAAAAAAAAAAGCTTTATTTCTAAGAGATTATGCTGCAATTATTTTAATTATTTTTGTGATTTTTTTTTTCCTCCATTTATAGGTAATTATCTTAGTCTGTCATTAACAATTGGTGGAAAATTTTCCTACGCATAAACAAAGTAGGCCTTATAGCAATATGTGCTATCTTTAGAAATCCATAAAAAAAAATATTTTTGTCTACTCCTGCCAGAAAGCATGACCTCTTTTTAATTATACAATTATCATAATTATTGAATTTTTCCATTACAGTCAACTCATGCAAGCATGCAACTTGATAAAAAAGAATTACATAAAGGCATTGAAATACACAAAAGCCATGCTCAGACCACAGAATCCTAGAAAAATTCAGGTTGGATGCCACCTCAGCAGATCCTCCAGCTCAGCCTCCTGCTAGAAGCAGGCCCAGCACCAAATGCAGACCTGCCTGCCCGCAGCTTCCTCAGCTGGGTGTTTAAAGTTTGCAAGAACAGAGCCCACAGCCTCTCTGGTAGCCTTTTCCAAGGTCTGATTGTCCTCAGGGTGATAATTTTGCCCTTCATGGCAAGCTAGAAGCCTGCAGCAGCCAGCGCTGACTTTAGGGCTCCAACCCTGCTGAGCTTCAGGGTGAGACAAGTTACAGTGTGTTTAGGGGCATGAGAACACCACATGATGTGGAATAACTCAGAAATTAGGATGTCATCCTTGCACAGGACCTTGGTTTTAAAAGTGGTGCTTTAATGTAAATGTTGCTGGCTGAGAACAAAAGCCTCAAACTGAGAAGCTTTTCAGAATTCCAGTATTAAACTGGGCAGACGTAGGGTCTGAAGATACTCCACCCACTTCTTTTTGGAAATGTTCACTCAGACAGTGTCACTGTCCTAAATAACAGAGATAAAACATTTCTAATTGTGATTTGGCTGCAGAGCTCCAATGCAATTCTAGTCTCAGCAGTTTGAAACCCAACACATCAAAGAGAGGCAACTAACGGTCTATATTTTTTGTTGTTGTTTTTCTGTTTCTCCTATGCATTAAATAAAACTATTCAAAGAATTTTGGTAAGGTCCCTTTCTAGAAGTTTCCTCCCTGTGCCAGAAGCTGGCTGGCTACCACATTTCCAAGCCTTACACCACACAGAGCATGCAATGAACCTTTCCCAATAAATTAAGAGCTTGTGTGCAGCAATGATTTGTGCAGCTATTAATAAATGTTTCTACAAGTCAGCTTCCCTACATGCCATCTCCTTACCTGGCACATCTCCTCACCTCCCTTACCTAAGGGAGTTATGAGTCTTAACAGGCAAAGGCATTAAATCCAAGAAATTGCAGAGAAAAGTTCAACATCTTTGCTCCCTTTGTAAGCAGAGATCAGGACTTGCTGCTGTTAAATCAGAGGGCAAGCTCTGCAGGTGTCCTGAATTACCTGCAGGACTCCTTCCTTTTCTCTACTGACAACAGAGAAGCACACAGATGAGTCTCATTTCGTTAAATAAAACCACTCCAAAATTATGAAACCACTGCAGATTTTTCTATCAAGTAACACAACCTTCCAATTAGTCGTGTGAAAAATGAAAAAAATCAGGAAAATAAGTCAAAATATAGGATGAGTGTTCAACATGTGTACAAATGAAAGATAAATTTGCACCCCATTAGGGAAATTTCAGTGCATTAAATCTAATCTTAAGGCCTCAGTATGTTTCTTTCACAATATTAATCTAAATGCATTTTAATAGCTCAAAGCAGCACCAAAACCAGCTTTCTGTCACTATCATTCAAAAGAAGCTTGCAAGCAATAAGGAGCTTTAAATTTCTTGATACCACTGGTAACCAGTAACTCAATCAGAGTTTTAACACAGTAGAAGGGTTGTAAAGAATAAATTGCTTTCTCTCTTGAAGGCAAACATTTGTACACTGGATTATTTTGAGAGGTTCTTTTTAGTTTGGCTGGATAGTCAGCAGAGTTTTAGTGCTTGTAGGATTTTTATAAATCATGGAAGAAGGTGACTTAACGATGCAGATGGCACAGGGCCATGGAATGCACATGCTGCCTGCCTTAAAGAAGACATAAAACACGTTCCTCTCACCATGGCATCCCCAGAAAGCCTAAAAGAGTCTTTATCTTTGTTCTATTTGAAAGCCAGCCTAGTAATTCAAATTTTTAAATAGAGCTTGTGCCTTTTAAGAAGTGCCACCCTGTGCAATAGCTGTGTGCCTCTGGTCATTTCAGTGAAAGGGTTGTGGTTGTCAGGGGGATTGCAGTGGAGTTTAGCACTTTAGTGGTCCTCCTTAAAGCCAAGCTGTCTACCCCATTCAAACTCAAAAGAAAGTGCAATCAAGCCCTTTATGTAGCTGCAGGTGATGATGGTGGTTGCCTCAGATCTTATAATAAAGCCAGACAGACCATAGTTCACAATTAAAGTGGCTGTAAAACGTCTTGATTGTAAAAGTGGGAGGAAGACAGAAGCAGGAGTTGAGACAAAGTTTGTTGAGTGAAAAGCTCTTAGGTGTGACAGTATGAAGCTGTTCAGAATGATGCTGTTGTGGTCTGGAGAACAAAAAATTATCCATGGAGCAAAACTGCATACAAGATTGTACCATAATATACGTAATTTTAGCAGATTTCTCATCTTCTGTAAAAACAAGAATGAAAGCCACCAACTTTCCTGGTAGGTTACATTACAGAGAATAGGAATGCCAAATTTTGAACTTCTGGAGAGGAGTCCCACACCTCCAGCAGCAGGACAGTCCCTTCTTGGGAAATAGGGATGGACCTTGAGAATGAAACCTTCAACACTTCAAGTGGAAATAGGATTTGTTTGATCAATATTAAATGGCTCCATCTAAGCTACTTATCTGAAATCACTTTGCAGCCAATGGGAGAAGAAAAAAAAAAAAAAAAGCATGCTAAACTCAATGCATCTCACCAAAACAGGTGGCTTTGACTCTAAGCAGAGGTAGGGTGCCTGTGACAAGTCTCCAGCTAGGTGAGAAGGGTTGCTGGAAGTAGATTGTATCAGCAGCAAATCGTCAGGTTTAACTGAAACACTGAAGCCTCCCGGATGCCTTCAGAGACAGAGAAGGTGAAGTTAGAGGTAACTCCAAGGACTGCAGAAAATTAGAGCAGTAGCTTGGAGTAGATGTGCATTAAATGGTGAAAGGTAAATGAAATAACCTGTCCAGCCCTGGCTGGTTTGAGCAGGAGCAGTCACAGCCAGGATGGGGACACCAGTTACAAACACTCTCTACATTATAATCCTGCACTCAGGCTGGCCTCTCAGCCTGATTCTGACTGAACCAGGAGAGGAAACCACATAAAGCAGACACACATCCACCCCATGGGCAGGATGGATGGGATGGGGCCCCCCAGTTTGGCTGCTGCTTGGAAATCCCTGACAGAGAACCGGTATTTACAAAATACTGAACCACCATTCTCTGAACATCAGGCTCATATGAGAGATGTCAGATTCCACATCCATTAATTAAACCACTCACACGATGAATACTGATCCAATTAACAGGCATTTTAGGCAAGAGTTGGTGTTCTCAAAAGCAATAGAGAACTCAGAAAATATACTTAAGAATTCTTCATTAATATCATGACCTGTTGAAGATTTCCTAAATATACATCAAAAAAATTGGAATGCAAATACCTTTCAACACTTTTTTACCAAGATTTTTATGGTAGCAACAGATGAACTTTTGTCAGTAGTAATACCTAAAACCATTTCTGCTCTGTTCACCAGTGTTACTTCACCAAAAAGAGCTATCCCTTGTCTCCTTGTTTTGTCTCAAGGTCACCAGCGAGCTCTTGTTTTGGTGTTTCAGTCTGGAAACAACAGAGAAGTCTTAATATTTCATCCTTCTCTGCAAGGATATTCTTCAGATAAACTCTGTCCTTTACCAGATGGAGATAGAATACATAAACAGAAATAATCTTGACTGTGGAACAGGTACTGGTCTTTTTTTGTTTAAGATTTCACAGTTTAGAATAAATTACACCCACACCAGCCAAAATATTATAAAATTCTTATTACTAAGCTATTTTATTTGATATATTCTTTCCCAGTGCCCATTTTCTCTGCACCTGTATGCATTAAGAGGCTGAACTACAGTCCTGTGTGACTGGAGAAAAAGTGCTATTTCTTTCCTAAGACAGAATATTCAAGTAACAAATGAAAAAAAAACAAAGTTCCATTGCACAGCGTGGTCTTTAACCATGCAAGAATATTGCAGCTATATTCATTGTTCCAAATTATAGGTTTCCTGTAGAATTTCTCTTTCTGACTGAAGCCAAAATAAAAAATAAATTCAACTAATTTAAAGTATTAGTTCTAAGTATTTCAAAATGAAACATTTATTCTTTTAATCTTTCCAACTACATCCCAAAACACTTAATAAATTTTTAAAATACATTTTATTATGGATGATACCATACTAATTAAGGGTATATTACAGGCATTAGAGAATACTGTTTCATAGGGAGTATACTTAATTGTGTTCCTGCAATCTTACCATCAGTGGATACTGAAATAATGAACAGTTTACAGTGCCCTCCTGCCTCTCCAGGCCTGCCAGGATGGCTGGCTGTGCAGTGAGCTGAAAGCAGCTGCTCCTCAATGTCACCTCCTTGGACAGACCTGTGTCCCCTCCCTCCAAGGTGTAACCATGCTCCAAACTCCCAGCATTCACTCAGTGTCTTGAAGATATTAACAATGGCAGCAATTTCCCCTTCCCATTCTCTTGATTAAACAGAAGGAAGGAGGCAAAAAAAAGATGAGAGGCATAAAACTCCAGATGTTGTCGACACCAATATCTGGTTCCACCAGAGAATGTGAACACTGAAGCAATGATGAATTACAGTGGGGTCCCCATGGCAATCCAGACTGCAATCATGATACCACTGAGGGAGAAGAAGGGCTAGCATTCATTAATGTGAACAGCAAATGAATTTATGGCAATTTCCACTGGTCCTTTGAAAGAACATGAATACATCTGTAAGAAATTAAGATGACACACCAGTGTAACTCATTCATTAATAAAGTCTGGGATTGCACATTTGTTGCAAAATTTGTTGCGTTTGTTACCAGTGGGTTTTAATTCTGTAAGTGTACTTTATTAAAACCATAACACAAATCTCTCTAGCAGAAGAGTTCTAGCCTGTCTGCAGACTATTCTGTATGTGATTTAATTTTTAGTTTAAATTTAATTTGGTGCAGAAACAGAACTTGTTCAGGTTTACAGTAAGTAAATATTTAATCATTACAAAATATGTGGAAGGAAGTTATAGTCACTCTGCTTTCTTTTTGATAATACAGCAATTAAATTTACATTAACAAAAACCTATTAAACTGTGATCTAAGTGTGGAGGGAGAAATAACAATACCCGAAGAGCAAACCCTAAAGGAAAGAGCAAGCCAATCACCAAGCTGTGATGGGATCAGAGTTGTGTGGCCATGAGTGTGGACTCTCAGCCTGCCCATTTTCAGGACAGACTCTCAGGACACAACCACTTCAATGGTGAGAACAACGTGAGGTTAGCAGAATTTTAACTTGGGCAATATGAAGTGTTACCTGTCAGCCATGTGTTATAAACATGAGCTGATACCTCGCTCCTCCACTTGGCAGTAGCTGCTACTGAGCTGTGCCTCTCAGCTTTGCTCATGCATCACTGTTAAATACACCTGATAAAAATCTTGCTACTGCAAGAAACCCAAGCTCTGTATTTGAATCTCTGCACAAATGTGCCAAAGGCCTACTGAGACACAAGGTCTGCAGTAGGACAGGGGCATTTGCACATGTGAGATCCACACTGTGATGTGAAGAGCATCCCATGTTCATCTCCTGTGCCCTGTTTTGGCACCTCATGGAGCCAAATGGGACAAAATGTTGAAGCATGGGTTCTGCAGGCAAGAACTTCAAGTGATATTGATGGGGAAGCTGTACCTCCTCTGGTTACTCCATTAAACCTGTCTATGTAAGGTTAAACATAAACAAACACCCACAGGACTGTGGTCTTATTTATTCCATTAGAAATAAATGCTTCTAAAGAATAAAGCCTGTGTCATGTATTTGATTTTTCTTCTATATACTGTGGCAAAGGTGGAGTGGAAAAGAAGTTATAAGTGCTTAGCTTATACTCAAGAAAATCTATCACTATAAAATCACCATTTCATAAGCTACCAGGGAAAATGAGAAAGAGCAATATTAATTTAAAACAGCAGTATTTAATATTGACTACAAGCCAAACCAACAGCAAAGTTCATCCATAATTTAATGACAAACTTGCAATATTTTCCACTGTGCTAGATTATTGTAACTGAGCAGATTTATGTACATTCCTAAGAGCCAACACAAAAACATTTGGAAGATATTCTACGAAAATTAAGAAAACAATCTGAATGCTTCCCTGTAAATCTTTAGTACTAGCTGCAAACACTGTGTTAACATGCTATTTATTTGGTAGTTTTTCTACTAGTTACCAAATATCACCTCAGCTCCCAGCAGAAGGTCTGAAAGGAAGGGTGGAAAATAAACCAAGTCACTGATTTGCTTTTTAATGCAAGCTCTGACCAGATGTGCTTTGTTCTAGACAAATCCTCATGGCAGATCTGGGCTGTTCTCTACAACAGCAGCCCAGACAGCAGCCCTGAGCTGAACAGGAATTGTTCCAGACGGGTCTCTTAGCCATGCCACCAGTGGCATGATCTGCTCCACAGTTTGCAGGCACTTGGACTCAGCTGCACAGAGATGCTCAGAAGATGAAATGTCACTCCACAGCTCCACAGGATTCAGAGACTCCTAAATGACCTTCTGAAATCTGTGCCTTGTTTTTCGTCTCTCATGAATCTCAACAAACCTCATACCCAAATCTCATTTTGGAAGTTGTTGAAACCCACAAAATTGCCATCTATAATGGGATTTCCAGCTTCAAAAGGAAAGCAAAGCAAAGCAAAACAAAACAAACAAAAAACCGTCAACTCAGAGCTTCAGCTCCTTTCTTGCTCATATGTCTTCTTCACATGTTAGCTGTCAGACCTGCAGTGTCACACCAGTTCTCTCTCCCACCTTTCAGGAATCAAATGCCATTGGCTTTTACAGAGAAGACACCTTCAGAAAACACACCAGAAGTGTCCAGGATGAAAAAATAAGCCAGTGGAAGTGCTTGACACTAAAAGGTAGCGCCTCCAGAACAGGCAGAAAGAACTCTCTGGATTTTGGCAGCACCTGGATATATCTTTTTAAACCTGTAAAGTATTGTTTAGTGCTACTTGAAATTGTGAATCTTTCTAAAATACTTCTGTCAACTGTAACTCCTTGGATGAACTTCTGTTAATCAATCCTGAAACAGCATTCTGTTTTGACTTAACAACATGTGGCTTCATTGGCATTTCCAGCTGTTCACACTCCTGTTTCCTTATCTGCTCCTCAGCCATCAAGGTTTCTCATGAAGAAGGGTAGTCCAAAGCTCTGACCACAGGCTAGATCATAAATTAACCAAAATTCTTGTTGTGGACTACTGGTGCCATCTTCCTGAGTAAAATGGGGTGCAGACAGGTCTGGATATCAGAGACCTGAGCCAGATATATCCCACACATCTGTAGGAAAGGAGTGTACCAAGAGGAGTGAGTTTCCCTCAACTTCATTTCAGCCATTAATTCCCATAAAACAGCTATCTTCTTGTGGGAATTGTTCTTCCTCCTGGGGAAACAAGAATAATATTTTTAAATACCAAAGTGCTATTTTCAAAAACTAATTAAGCTGCAAAACACTATGTGAAACTAACAAAGAGGCAAAAGAGAGAAACCTGAGACACTCTCCTCTGATGGGATAGGAAAATAAGAAGGTTTCTGCTGGATGAGACTGAATTCAGACTGGCAGCTCATCAGGGATCAGACTCCAGCATTGCTTCCCTCCACTCAAATGTTCATAAAATGGAAAGGCAGAAAAGGAGCCTCCACCATCCTCCAGCCACATGATGGACTGCACTCATTGATCTCATTACTGGTGCTAGGGTAACACCCATAAGCATATTTTTTGATCAGCACAAATGGCAGAACTATTGAGAAAATACACCATGCCAGCCACAACAGCCAAAAAAATATTGCTTATGACAAAGCAAGGTGGCCCTTGGACTACAGGATTAAAGACTAAAGCTTTCAAAATCCATTTTGGGTTGGAAAAAATCACCCAAGACCTCATTAATGTTGTGAAAGACAGTGAGTGGACATAAAAAACAGCAACTGGAGCACTCCTGGACCAGTCTTGGGTCTCAGCCCTCTGAAACCTTTGCCTGTGTCCATGATTAGTATTTACTGAATTCTTCACCAATAAGAGACTTCAGCACAAGCTGGCTGCACAGCCACTGGGATTTTAATGACCAATAAATTATCTGCTGTTTTGGAAAAGCCAGTTATGGTATTTAATTTGACAGCCCCATGCAGGGTGAATTCCATAGACACAAAACAAATGTCAGGCCTCGAGACTAACACACATTTCCCCAGATGCAAAATACACATGAGTTGCTCTCTTAGGAGGATGGAAAAAGCTAATGCCTCTAAATAATGCAAACCCAGCAGTGAGAGAAGGCTTAAAGCCTTTGCTTTTAAGAAGCAAAGCGTAAACCACACTACTGCTTTCATACCTGCCTTCTAATTTTTTTTTATACTTTTTTTTGCCTTTCTGTGATATGCAATGTAACTTTTTTGAGATCTGCTCCTGAATGCCTGCAACTGGCACTTCTTAGTGGGAATTAGGTACTCATTTCTCCTCAGGACTGGCACCCTGTCCCCTAAACACTTATCTTGCTTCTGTAGAAAGACTTGGACCTGGGAAGATCTTTTCCAATCCAACTTCTATTTAATTTTGCATGAAGGAAGACAATGAGGGCATGGTCCTCATCTGGTATCTCATTCAGGTCTGAGCTGGAACAGAGACAGAGGAGGAATATCCACTGAACTCTAAGCACTTTCCAGCTCTGCTTCACATCTGTTACTAATGTATCTTTATATTACTGTATAGTTTAATAAACAAGGAAGCAAGAGCTGTCCGGTGAATTCGGTCCTACCGTCTCAGCACTTGATCCCTGGCTCTGACACGAACCTCTTGCAGAAGCTCATGTATTTACATGATTCCTTCTGCCCATTTGCAAATTAAAATAACAACACTTTCTTCTGCCATAAGCCGAGTGCAGAAGTCGGGAGGAAAAGCTCAGAGTAAAAAGGAAAATTTCAGAGTGAAAAGAAAAAGCTCAGAGAAAAAAGTTAGTGCTAGTGGAAAGCAGCCGGATGGGGCAGCAGCCCAGCGGTCCCGCTGCTGTCACACGTGTCAGGTCCGAGAGAGACAGGGTGGCACAGGACACTGCTGAGCAACACTGAGGGAGCGAGGAAGGGAAGGAGAGCGCTTGAGATGTTAAAATAAACTGCGGGGCAGCCTTGGCCGGACCCGCTACAAGCGCTTACTCAGAATCCAAGCAAGAGAGCAGCAGCTGTCGTCCCACATAATTAAAGGCTGCGGTGCCGCCGAATTGCTGGGCTGAGTCCCTTCCTCTCGGGCACGGGTTACGCTCCCAGGACGACACCGGGAGGGGACGAGGCCACCTCGGCGCCCTCTGTGTCCCTTCCTCCCGCTCCCTCTTTGCTGCTCGGCTCCGCATCCCTCCCGCATCGCTCCCTCTCCGCTCAGCATCCCTCCCGCATCGCTCCCTCTCCGCTCAGCATCCCTCCCTCTCCGCTCAGCATCCCTC
>JANRGV010000073.1:68503607-68519064 GCA_024734035.1 Alethe castanea
AGCTTTGTGTGGTTAAATGTTCAATTTCTGCAGCTGTTTCACAAGACTTAGATTCATGATGAGAAAATATTAATGTCCAGTGCGCGGCCGTGCCGCTGTGCCGGCGGGAGCGCCCGCAGCCGCTCCGGGCTGTGCCGTGCCGGGCCGCGCCGGCGAGCAGCGCGCACAGAGGTGAGACCGGGCGGGCGGCGCGGGGCTCCCCGCGGGAGCGGGCACACGGGAGGAGGATGAGGATGAGGATGAGGGGCCGGGCAGCGCCGGTGGCCGCACCTGCCCGGAGCGGTGCGGAGCAGAGCCCGCCCGGAGGGACGGAGGAATCAATGCCTGCACGGAAATGTGGCAGCAATTCTGCTGCGAGCGGCCGGGAGCTTTCGCGGGAGGCAAGCGCCGTGTCCCGGTCTCTGAATATCCCGTTCCGCCGCATCCTGAAACAGTTTGTACCTCTGGCTGGCTGTGCAGGCTGAGACCGGTCTCATAGTTACTCTCAGGCAGAAGGAATCAGGAGCATTTGGACCTCAGAGATGAATCGGGAGCGTTCTCTATGTAAGGTGTCTTTTTCTTTTTATAAGCGTTTTTGTATAGGAAAAAGGATGTTAGAAATGCATTTTGCTGCAGAGCAAGGAGTGCTGACATGGGAAGCATCCTACAGCACTGTTAGAATTCATGGCTAAAGTGGGTACTTTAGCTCAGCAGCAAACCTCCAACTGGCTGCATTCACAGTCCAAGTTCTACCCTGCTTAAAGGGGAAACCAAGTATTTGATGTTTTAGTCAGGGCTGAGGATCATCATCATCACGATTGGCATGTTTTCACTGAAGATCTTAAAGCATTCTACAATAACAGGTATGGTTATAGATTTTACTGTCCAGGTTAGCGAAATCAAAGTCATGCAGCAAAACTGTGAGCACAGATAATTCCCATGCCCAAAGTGCAGTACCAGAAACTCTGGCATCCTTCTGCTCACTCCATGCCTTGCTGAATGTTTATGTGTGTGCTGAGGCAGCTTAAAAAGGAGCACTAGAGAACTTTCTGGGTATGGATTTGTTTAGGGCAGTGAGCAAGGTCCAAGTGCTTAAAGGGTTTTAGGCAACTGCTGCTGAGTAATTGAAACGTTTTTGGAGCTGGAGGCTCAAGGAAAGAGTAACTCTCTGCGGGTATTCCTAGTGAGTGCTCACAGCCATTAAATATATTGTACAAAAAATTATTCCCTGCATATGATTCAAATACAGTAAATATATGCAATTTCAGCTGAAAGAGAAAGGAAGGAAGAAAGAAATAATTAGGAGGCTTGCAAGGCAGGTGCTTGGGGTTGTTAAGTGCCTTTTGCAATCTCACCGTGCCAGTGTGAAGCAAAGAGCAGTAGTCAGAAAGCTGAAGGTAGGTTCTGCACAAACAGTGCCAAATGTGTCAGTGGTGTTACTGCAATGTTTAAAGCAGGAACACAGCATCAATTATCACGATTATTTGAAAAGAGAAAAGAAGGAGGGGGCGGGCAGGGGAAGGGGAGAGCCTGGCTCCTCGCAGTTCCATCCTTGTGGTGTTCTTCCCCAGGCTCTGCATTGACGTCACAATGACACGGTGAGGCTGAAGGCAGGAGCTGGGAACAGTTCTTCTGCTTCACTTTTGGTAATTGAGTGAGTTTGCCACTACCACGTTCCTGCCAGCATGGCCAAGAGTGCAGAAGTGAAGTTGGCGATCTTCGGTCGAGCTGGCGTGGGCAAGTCAGGTATGTTTGACTTCTGATTTTTTTATTCTGCTTGCCTTTGGGTAACTTTTCTTGCTCCCTCTGTGCAGACAAACTCTTCATAAAAAAGGACATCTCTGACCTTCTTCTTGTCAGGGAGGTTGGGATCACTCCAGGAATTCTCTCTTCCTTGGCTTTTCATGCTATTTTTAAGAAAAAGCTTGACAATAAACAACACCAAAAGAAACTTCCCAAACCCAAATCAAACCCACTTCTGATTGAGTGGGAACATTATTCTTTGCCAGTGGAACAGAATTAGTAATAGTCAATTTGTCTTTTCATAGCTTGTGCTCAGTGAAGACATGGAATATTATTCTCCCTATCCTCTGTTAAATATTAGATGACTTCTGTAACAGTTATAATTCTGGCTGATTTCCACAGGAGATTTTAGACTCAGCAACTCAAAGAAGTTTTGTTCTCAATGCTCTCCTGGGTTTACGTGTTTACCAGCAATCTAAAGCAGCACCATGAGTAAAGTTTACATTTATAGAGATCTTTTGTAAAATAAACATAGTCTGGTGAGTTCATATGGTAGAGACACAAGGGGGAGGCATAAATGTTAAAAATCCATTTCTACAGACAGCTTTTCCTCTGGTGAGATGAGGAGCAGAGTGTGAGGGTTGCAATCTCTCTCAGATAGTTCAGGGGTGTTGCATTAACTTCACAGCTCCATGACCACTCTAACAGGTCCTTGCACCACAGGGATGAGGAAATGAGGAGACTGAGCCTAATAATGCTCCTCTGTCAGTTTGGGAGCTGTAAGATACTGTTTATTGTAGAAAAAATCTGCACAAGAGAAGGCAGGAGATAGGATGTGCTGGTAAGAGCATAAAGCCAGACTCAGCTGCCATCAACCAGCTCCAGCTCCCCAAAGTGACTTTTATATTACACATGCCAAGGTTCTGTCCTATAAATGTATTCCAGTTTCAGTAACTTGGGAATGGGTTGTTTATAAAAGCACATTTACCCTGAAGGTATTTTACCAGAACGCTATCAGTGAGGGAGTTCTGTCAGCTATCAGGAAAAAAGGTGTATGTGAAGCAGAAGTTCTTAGAGATTATACTGCTTATTCAAAGGCAATGCAGATTAAATTCCACCTTTTTGAATAGAATGCCTGAGGGAATGCTGATAATATACTGGGATAAGTTTAACTCTTCCTTCTTCCCTGCTGCCCTTACCCCATCCCCTCCTTCGTATTCATGTTTTACTGCCCTGCCTAAGTTTTGCAACTTCAGTGGTTCCCCTTTTGGTTTATCTTACATTCAATTGGTGGTTTCTGTGGTTGTCCAGTCTTTTGGCAGGATTCAAAGTAATGCAAGACAACATTGAAATATTTGCAGGAAAACTGAAACACTAAAAGAGTCATTTCTGCCTGGTATTCTTAATAGTTTGAGAGCTGATATTTAAAAAATGAAAAACTACCTTTTAAGTGCTTTGTTAAAAGGCTACACCAGCACAGGATCAAGAAGAGCCTCTCTTACCTGTTGTATCCTTTTTGTAGACTTCAATAGGATAGGATAAATAGTAAAAATGTTTTCCTGTAGTTCTGGAACTGGGTGGGAGACAAAAGAAATGAAAAGCCAATAAAAACATTCTCATCCTTCGAAGTCTTCCTCCTCTCTCCTTTTTCCCTTTGAGATTCAAGGAAATACTACATTAAATATTAATGACTTTTGACTGTGACCATATTTGTGAATCTGTGAGTGGATAGGAAGGCACAAATCAGTGGGCAGCACAACAGAGTGAATTTAATGGGGTTGAAGGGCCGTAGAGCACTATCAGCTACCACAACAGAGCAGCAACTGTGCCTTCCAGAATCTCCAGCTTGCTTATGAAAACCCCTCTTGTACATTCCCATAAAAGGATCCAACTGCAGAGAATTAAGTGTGTGTGTGTGAGGGGGGTGGTGTTTGAAAATACCTATTTGCTTGTAGCCAGCAGTAACAGCAGTGGGAGCTGTGGAAGTGCTGTCACACCTTTGCTAAAAACAGAGCTGGACACAAAGCAGTCTCCAGCCAGCTGGGTCTGGTGGGCAGTGCCCTGGTAGAATAGTGTTGGTAGTGTGTTTTCTGGTGTAACCATGTCATTCCCTGTCCCTGTAACCAGTTTGTCATGTGCTGTGGAGGCAGGATCCTGTGGTCAGAGCTTCCTGCAGCAGACTTGGCCAGACAGCTGGAAGATAAGCCAGACTCTAGAATGCTGGAGCACACATGCAATGAAAAGGAGATGTTGGGTGATAAATAGGGCCACTGTGATTGCCAGGAAGTCAGGCCAAAATATGGTCACTGGCTTGCTTCCCTGGCTCGTCTTTGTGTGCTGAGGAAGAGGCAGGCATTGGGTTCTTAATGTGTGAGTGACTGGAGCACCTGAGAGCACCTGTGGAGTTACAGACACACTCTGTGAGGTCCTGGAGAGGCTCCTCTCCCCCTGCCTGACCCAGACTTCGGAGCAGAGAGTTCAAGCAGCTAAGGAGAAAGAAGAGTTATGCTTCAGGACACGTGGGGAGCTAAAGCAGTCCCTACAGGAGTCATTGGACCTGCTACCATCACTGAGAGCTGAGGAACATCCCACTGTCATCCTTAACATCAGGCATCTGTTTTAAGGGTGAAAGACTTACTGTTCAACAAAGCAGTCCCTTCCAAGACTCTCCAAAAGATGAGGTGGGAAACCAGAGCACTGTTTACAAATCTGAATAGTGATAGCATCTCAAAAGAGTTAAATCCAGGGAAAACAAAATGTTACTCCACCTTCTTGCTGCTCATCAAGTTTCTATGGTCCAAAGTTTTAAAAAACAAACAGGAGGCAATAGCTAATGTGAGTGTCAGCTTTTCACTGTTCTCCTTCCTTGCTTTGTTTCCTCTTGCCTGCTGGACAAGACCATCAGCGTGGCTAACCAACTCACCTGTCCCATTTTGCCTTTTTACTTAATGCAGACCTAAACCTTCCAAATAAAAAAAGAAGAGAAATCCAGCTTAGAAAGAGGCACACAGGAGTTCCCCCAGGTCAGATTTACTCTGAGTAATGGGCAAACTCATTGGGTACAAGCATCCCAAACGGCTCTCATACAGTGGACTAGATGCTCCTCCATTCACCCTGTTCTTACTGTATAGAAGCTGCATAAACATTGTTTTAAAACAGCTGAAAAAAGCCAGATGAGGAGCTCTGCCTGAGCCAAGGAGCACTTTGCAGCTGCTCCGCTCAGGAAGAGGAGGAAGTGCTCTGTGGGTGGGAAGGGACATTGCTAAGACCTGCTATAGATAACAGGGCTCTACCTCCTAATTTGGGCTGGAGTCAAGCAGCACTGGGGAGGGGAGAGAGCTTTTAAAGTCTTTTTCTTCACGGCCAAGAGGAGTTTGGATGAAGCAGAGAATTAAAGTTGAAGTGAACTACTTAAGCACTGCTGTTTAAATTGTTCTTTCACTGAATCTTACAGCTTCATTCCTATAATAACAAAACCGAGGATTTCCTAAATAGCTCCTTTCAAAACTACAGTAGTAGCAATTAATAAAGACTTAAAGGCCTTGTTCTTCCATGTCATCACAAGACACAGTATGTGCCCAGAAATCTAAACAGAAGCAAAAATCTGTGAACCAGGAAGAGAAAAACAGGGCATGTACTGGATAACACTGCATGGCTGATGCTTTTCCAGCTCATAACTCAGTTGACTATGAATGCTCAAAATACCTCTGCTTAGGAGCCTTTATATTTTGGCCAGAAAAGAGACAATGTCCAGCTGCAGCATGTGCTATCCAACCTGCCTTTTTGCTGTGTGTGTGCCAGGCTGAACTCCAAATTTCTGTGTTAGCAGGGGGGATTTGCCCAGCCTGGGGCAGATGAAAGTCTGGATGGGCTGTGCTGCTGCAGCCAGGAATGGGACATGGAAATGTGTGTGGGTTCAGCAGTGGGGGAGATACTGAAGATCCCCCTAAAAAATGAATCAGCTTCTAAGTAAATCACTGCTTGTGCAGTCAGGTATGTGGGGCAGAGGGCTGTTGTCACTTTTTTCATCCAGCAACAAGCTTGGATGCTTCCATTTGGGCAAAAGGGGGAGCAGAAAAGAGGTTTCAGTAATTGTCACCTTGCAAAGAGCCTGAGCCATCACAAAAATGAAGATTTTAGAGTCACAACTGGGAAAGTCCTGAGCAGACATATATTTATATGCGTTGACTTATGCTATTTTCCCATGTCTAAGCCAGGATGGAGGAACATATCTGGGAGAAAGAGACCTGGTTTTGAAAGTTCCTACAGAAAAATTCGAGCAGCAGCCAAAACAGAGAGTCCTTCAACAAATCTGTGTTTTGTTTTCATTATTTGGGGATATGTCTGCAACACACTACCAGGGATCACTTCACAATTGCAAGGTCTGGGCATGTGGGAAATAGAACTGCATTCATTGGCACCCCATCCCCCATTCAAAAAAACCCAGTGGGTTACTGGGAAAGAAGCCCATAGTGATTTTTCTACTTCACAAATCCCTGCTCATATATTTTCCCCCACTAGTTGCATTTCAGGGACTTTTGCAGAGGAAACAAGAGTTATTAAGGAATGATTAGTTATCAAGCTCACAGCTCAGCTAGTAAGGCAGGGAAAGCTGCCACAAGATCTTCAAAGGCTATGCTACAGCAACTGATGTATGGATTACTGTTATAAGGTATCTCTGAAATCCAGAAATGTGGCTGGAAAGAGACTGGATTTTCTGTTGTTTCTTCTGGTTTTATTTTCTTTTTATTTTTTTTCTTTACTTACACTAGTATTGTAGATCAGTTGGCTTTTCCCCTTTTTTCTTAGGAATGGCAATGACAACCAGATGCTTAAGTGATTATTCAGTGGCCATGTTTAACACCCACTATATTAATTATCCTGTACTATTTTGCTGGTAAAGTACTCATAAAACACCCCCCTTTTTATGTTCTCTGGTTTTACACTTATCAACCAGCTCCAGCTTCTCTGAAGGGACTGTGCATGTATGTGTGTACATCATAACAGTAATTAGATCACTAACTTGAAGATTATTTCTTCCCCAACAAGAATACCAATGTGTCCCCTTGGAGCAAGTAATACTGCAAGCAAACAGTTGCATTAAATGACCTTCCCCAGCTCCTGTTCAGTGGGTGATGCTGATGCCTCTAGAGGGTGAGCCCCCACTTTCATGCACTGGTGAAATAAATTGCATTGTGACTTTAGGACACAGACACAATCTCTTTAGCCAACAGCCTTTCTCAAAACTGCATTTGTTAACCTTGTCATGCTAGAACTAAAGAGAAGGAGCACCAGCAACCTGGGCTAAATACAAACATTTGCCCTGCTGGTGTCTGTTACCTCCTCCCTTTCCTCTGCTTGTTTGCCTATCCATGGTTCACCATAGCCTTTCCCCTGGTGTAGCAGAAACCATTCGTGCCCTGCTCGACATTTGATCCTCCTTCTGGCTAACCATGAAATAATAAAATGCAGAATTTCTCTAACCCAATGCTAACATTGTTCCTTGAAGCATAGCTGCCTCCCCTGTTCCATCTCATTTAACTACATCTGACATCAGCTCTACCTGTGTCCCCTCTGAGCAGCTGGTGGCAGCTGTTGGGGCTAAGACTAGTCCTGCTGTTCTTTTTCTGTTGTTGTTTAGGTTGGGCTAAATATAGCCTGCTGTTTGATTACTAAGGAAGGAATGCTAGGATTCAAGATTTATGTGTGCAGCACGAATTTTTCCCTTGGCCTGTGCCTGGCCACCCCCTGCAGCTCTTGCCTTGATGAGATAGCTGCCCTGCCCACTTGTCTCCTGCAGTTTTGCCAAAGGCAACTGCAGAGCTTCCTGGTGGAGTGCCAGGAATGGTTTGTCTGGTTATGGTAAGGGTTTGTACTGTTTGGGTCAGTCTGCTATTCCCCAACAGGGCACTGAGTGAAAAGCAGCAAGATTTTTAATCTTCCACAAACTTGTTGTTTAGCTCCCTGATATCTGAAGTCCCTTTGCCTTGCATATACTTCTTTTTTTTGCCTTGTTTCTTGTCAGCTGTCACCCTCCCCTTTCCCCCTGCCAGTTCCCTAGAACTGTATGTGTTCCCTAGAAACTGCATATGGCGAAAGGACTTTGTACTTTACAGGAAAACTTTGTGCTTACAGTTCCTTTCTCACCTTCCTCACTTTGGGCTTCCTCCCATCTCTGTTTCTCATCCCCAGGTCCTCCTTTGCACACACTGTCAGTGCCTTGTGCGTCATCAAATGCTCAGGGCATGAGACCCAGGTGAGGTAATCCTGGCAGCAGTGATGAAGCAAAGAACAGTCACTCTCAAGTGGTTCCTACTGTCCAGGAAACCATTCCTTAGTGTGGACTTGGAGGACGTTGACTGCTCCAGGCTGTCATTGCATGAAGCCAGCTTTGAACAAGTTAAAAAGGGAAGCAGTGAATATCTGTACATAGCCACTCTTGGTCATAGAAATGGGTAAATTTACTTATTTTGGCTTTGTGGCAGAGCAGGAGAAACAAGTTATGTCTGTATTTCTCAAACAAACTTGTTTGCATTTGCTTTTGTGCCACCCTTGAGCCTTTTACATTTACAGAACCTGAAAATAAATATATTAGGTGTATGAAAAACTAACACTGCCTTAAAGTAGGAGGATCAGTGAAACGCTTTAGGCTCTAGCTGAGCCCTGGTTGCAGGGCTCTGATTATCTGCTGGTGACTGAAGGTGTTTGTACCCTCTCACCACATGCCTGGCAGGCACTCCCAGCTCTCTGGTGAGCGGGAGGGACAAAGAATTGCTCTGAGGTAGCAAACTGTGGCATCCTCAGCCATTTGCTGCTTTTATTCCAAGCCTGTGTTTGCTCAGGATTCCTGGCAGCCTCTTGTATAACCCCTTGCAGAGGCAATTACAGCTTTGGGTGAGGACAGCCCTCAGCTTCCCTTCCCTCTCCACAGGCAGCCTGAGGGTTGCTGATGGAGCACTGCAGAGTTATGGAACTCCCACCTCCCCAGATCTCAACCTGGCCTGCTGTTTGAGCCCACATCTCTTTCCATTCACCTCAAAACAGCCCCTCCTGTTTTCATTAACTCCTACCTCTTCCTGGAGACAGGAAAACAACTGAGGGAGTTGCATCTGTTTCATAATTCTGAATGGGAAAAGTTCTTTTTTATGGCTGTTTCCCACCAGGTAGAGCATTCACGCTGCTGGAGTCAGTGTGCAGCTGTTCCAGCTCCTAATGGATATGCCATGGAGGTGTTGGGAAGTGCCATACATTATGGCAGTGACACTGTAGATAACTCACATTCTATGCATCCAGCATAAAAAGATGAATGGCAAGAGAAGCATGAAGCCTTGGGGAAGGAAATAGTAGATATATTAAACATATGTGCAGCTTTAAAATGTCATAGAAATTGGCTGGAGCCTCCAGCTGCCTTTCCAGAAATCTTAGACAGTAGTCTGCTCACAGGAAAATGAGGGAATATGTTGAAAACATCCAGCCTGGGTTTGAAAGCACACAGAGCTGCTGCCATTGCTGGGTTGTTCTGCAGCCACCACGCTGGGGTCAGCAGCAGAGGAGCTGCACTGTGACTTTAGCACACAGGCACAATCTCTTTAGCCAACAGCCTTTCTCAAAACTGCGTTTGCTCACCTTGTCATGCTGGAGCTAAAGAGCTCCAGGCTGGGGTCAGCAGCAGAGGAGCTGCAGACAAGCCAGAGCAGAGGCTGGGGCAGGGGCAGCAGTGTGTTACCACAGGGGAGCTCTTTGGGATTAGTGGCTGGAGAAGTTTCCAGGGTGGAATGATGCAGTGGACAGTGCACAGGGTGCATTCTCCCAGGGAGGGAATTTCTTGAGCAGCTCCGTGACTTTGCCAAGGGCTGTGGGAACAGTGGCCAGCAGCGTGGCCCTCCTGCAAGGCAGGCCTCTGGGACTGGCCTCAAGTGGCCAGTGTGGGAGCTGAGGTGAAGGAAAGGGGAGCCTGCGAGTCCCAAGTCACCGAGGGAATTGTGATTTGTGCATTGCCAAAGCTCCTTTCCATGGCTTCTGTTCAGGGCCAGGGCTGCTGAGATGCAGCCTGGTGGATGGCTCCCAGGCTGGCAGCAGCTGAGAGCCATGCCCTGCCAGCCCTGTGGGATCCTTCTGACCCTCCATGGCTCTTCCACTGACATTAATTATTGACAGCAAAACAAAGCACAGAAGCAACATTTATTTTCATTAAAAACATATTTGGCAATCCTGTCTTTTACTACTTCCCAGTAGGGCTTAATTTCATTTTGACCCACAGGACCACAAGCACAAAAGGAGCTTGACTTTACTTCCTTTCTCCCCTTCATGTGGCTATATTTTCCATCCAACTCTCAGGCTGACTATAATATGGTCTATCAGAGATTTGCACAACTCTGCTCTGGAGAGCTGCTTTTGTCAGCACCTCCTCTCTGTGCCTGCCCTGGGAAACAAAAATCCCACTCCCCACAGCAGTGGAAGCCAGTTAGACAGAGCTGACAACCCTGATCTTTTCCTGACCTACCCAGCAATTGACCCAGAGGAGCTTTATAAGTCAGAACTTCAAAAGTGTCATTCAAAGCAGCAAAGTGTAAAAAGATCAGAGTGAGCTATTTATTTTTTCACTGCAGAATAAATCGAAAATTATTGAAGAGTCACCACAGAAGAATGCAGTGTTAGACCCATGGGTGGCAGAGAAAACACACAAACAAAAAATCCCCACCAAACCCCACGCTCTACAAAACATTGGACATGGGAGTGTGAGTGCCAAAACAAACACCTTGTTAACCAGCCTCAGTGGCACAATCTGCTGCTTGACCCAACTGGATTCCTGTGGTTATGTGCACTGGACTTGGTTCTCCTCCAGGCTGATTTCCAACATGAAATAATTGAACAGTGATCCACAATACATCTTGGTCTGCTAGATCTACTTCCAGGCAAAAGTTTCCAAAAATTTCCAGTTAAAGAAAATTTGACCTTTATCTACATGGAACATGGTAGGTCTCAAGATATTGCAGTAAACCGTGTCCTTGATAATCAAACACTCATATACTAATCTTCAGTCTCCCATGGTAATCTCAAATAATTACATCTCATGCAAGAATACTCTTTTGTTAGTATTCAGTGTAATTAAACCAGTCTAGTTCTCACCTCAGTATCACTTTGGTAATTTCTTGGCAAATTTTGTTTGCAGTTTCTGACCTGGCGTATGGAATAACCAAGCCACTCTCATGAAAACAAACTACCTCTATTTTAAACATACTCAGTATGACTGTTTTCTTCATTAATTTGAACTATTTGGGATCTAATATGAAAGAGGCCCCTGAGATTTAACTCAGTACCACTGTGGTGGAAATTCACATAGTGTTCACTGCAGACTGGGAGGAATTTGGGAGCCTGTACTGTAAGAAATACTCCTGTAGTTTGGATAGGTCTTATGTATAGTTCTGCAGACTTCTAGGACTCCACAGCAAAGACCACACTCTATTTCTACTCTTTCCTGCTTGAAAAGGCAGATAGATTGTATTCTCAATAAAGAAAGGAGCTTTCTTAGTTCCTAGTCTGTTTCCCTGGTCTCCCTCTTCAGAATCAAGCACCAAAATATATAGGATTTTTAAAATTTTATTTTCCTGAAGAAGCCTCATTGAAGTTGCCTTTTTCCTAAGCAGCTCTAGCAGCTATGATGTGTATTTATCTGTAAAATCACATGCAGCTACTGATGTTCATGGTACAATCAATATCAGCTCTGGAGTATGATAGTTTAGCACACTGGTAAAGGTGAGGTGAGACACAGACCATGGAACATGCAGAAGAACCTTTGAGCAGTTTCTTAAGTTCTAACATTTTACAGGTATGAAAAGTATCATGACTTGCCTGCAGGTCTCCACACCCAGCTGGACAAAGTTTCAGTATTAATAAGAGTAACTCCATGCTCAATATCATATATCTCACCTCACATTAGGTCTGTGCCTAAAAGACTTTTTATTCACCTAGAATAATTTTGCATGGCTCATTTTGTAGCATTTCATCAAATATTTAATAAATGGTGCCTTCTAGTAAGCTGGGAAAATGTTAATATCATCCAGTCTAGGGGGTTTCGTTTGCACATCAGAGAACTGAAATATTACTTTCTGTTCCCAGTGCCACAGCACAGACAGGGACTGGCTGCAGATAGAAGTAAGGGACTCCACAGAAGAGAATGACCTTCAGAGCTGAGTTAAAACAGCACATTGCCACCCCAGATCCTACCTCCAGTTTCTGCACAGCAGGTGGCTGGCAGGCATGTTCAAAAAGGCAGGGAAATAGAATAAAATACAATAACCAACAGCAGGAGTTGGAACAGGGCTTAGGGAAGCATGCTCATGACAAAAGTACCTTGAACCTTGGTTGTACACTGTTATTTTTCATTCATTCCCATTAATACTGTCACTCTTGGTGAAGGTTAAAATGTTTTTGCTATGGATAACCTGGCAGAGAACTGAAAAAAGGCTTTAGTTTGAAGCATGAGCAATCTGACATCATGTGTTAGAAGTATTTGGTCATCGTGCAATTCTGAGACTTCTCTGCTCACTTCAGCAGGTGACTCTTAACAAGTCAGGGCTCTGCAGTCCTGTGACATTCTAAATGTATATTCAGAACACTTTAAACCTGCTGATTGCAAAAGTGCTCTCAGATCTCAGACTGTTCTCAGGAAAAAGTTTGCAGGCCAGTCACGAGCACAGAATGCTCAGGGTGACTCCCAGGTACTAAACCAGTGAAAATAGTTCTGCACCTGGGTCACTTGGTAAGGGCTAATCCAGCTGCACCTCTACACTTTCTGAAGAGTCTTAAGGATGCTTTCAATGATCTTGCTCTTGTATTTGGAGAACAAAATGGATGTGGTGGGTTCTGGTTTTTTCCCACCTGGGAAAACTTACCTTCCTGAAGCTTGGAGCACAGAGTGGCATCCTCTAGTTCCCAGATGGGTTGCAGGCCTTCAGAGGAGCAAGGAGTGTCCCAGTGAAATGCACAAAGAAGCCTAAAAAAAGTGCAAGAATGCACGGAGGTGCTGGGTTATATAGGAGTGAGGAGTGTCTCTTGTGTAATTCCACCTTCAGTTTATCCCTGTGCCTCTCAGCACAACGTCACAGCCAGTGCTTCTGAAAAAAGAAGAATTGCACCATGAAAACAAGTGCTGATCACTACCTTGCTGTAGCAGGACTTAGGCCACCTGTGCCTCCAGAAACTAAATAAATCACAGCAGCTCCCTCAGCCCATGCATTTGAAAGAAAACCTAAATATTGTCACACAGGTGATGCACTTGGCACCACACTTCAGTATTAGACAAGCCCAGAGCCTGCACTGTCTATACTGTTGTACCCTGCAGCCAGTGCAGAGTGTTCTCCTCTCAGCAGTGCAGAGCCTGCCCAGTTCTAGCTGCCTCAGGATTTTACACCTAACGATTTTATTCCTCATTAAATAATTTCCCCATAACATTTTATGTCCTTCATTGCAAGGGATCAGAGAAGATGACTGCAATAACCCTTCCTAACTTGAAAAAGATGATCTTGTTGACCATGAGTATATTAAATTAAGAATTTTTCCTTAGTGCTTAGTGGATTTTTATTTCCTCTTGAGCTACAACATTACTATAGTTATGATTCTCACCTCCTCCTTTTTCTTGGTAGCGTTTGTACTCTATATATCTGCTTATTCCTACATACTAACCACATGGAGCCCTCTCTTCATCTGATGAGGCAGATGATCTTCATAACCCTGCTACGAAATATTTTTTAAGATTTAATATTAAGTATCTAAGGAAAAAAATTGTATAATCTTCTGTATTGGTTTTATTTAACAGCTAACTTTATTGCACTAGGTTGAAAGCATTCACTGAGTCAGTGTTTGGACTGTGCTGCAGAGATGTTAATGAGAACATCCAAATTTTATGCTTTTGAACTCATTAAAATGAGCAACGCTATTTGTGTAGCAATGACTTATTTGCCAGAACAGGGATTAACAGGAGCACATAGAAGAGCAGAATACAGATGCAATTTATTTTTACATGGAGATCAGAATAAAAATGCAGGGGTTTCCAGTGAGCCATGCTAAGATGAATTGTTTTACCTCTGAACAAGGTGTGAGATTTGGAAACAGACTGGCAAATAAAGAGCTTGCACAGAGGAGATCTGCACATATCAAAGAGGAAATGCAGAAGCAGTCAGATTTTGAAAGACAAACCTTAAGCTAACACTTTTGGAAGGTGAAAAAGCAAAGTCACAGAAGGTGAGCTTTAGTTACGACTCTTCAAAACTAGATGAAAATTTCAAGGGATTATTTGCAAAGCTAATAAAGAACATTAGTTATGGAAAATTAAAGATTAATTCAAGGCTCCACAAAGTGCTAGACTAAATAACCTTGTGCCGTGTCCGGAACAAATGCTGTGGCCCTCAGAGATAGAGGGAGGTTGATTTATGAAAATAAATGGAAAAGCCTGTGTTTATTTCTGTGGGCTTTGGATCAGTCATGCCATGGACTGTGCCCACTCTGCCTCCTCCCAGGGAGGAAAGAGGATGTCTGGGGTCACCCCACACCCCACAACCAGACTCCCAAAGAAATCGAATGAACTGAAAGACAAAATACAGCTTAAAAGCAAGAACTGTAAGGGCAAAACCACAGACCCAGGAAAAAGCACACAGTGGTGTGCTATTTCCTCAGTCACAGGTGCTGCATAGTTTTGTATTCAAAATTTGGAGCATTTCCTACAAATTCTCTGAAAACACATCCACTGAAAAAGTTATAATTCACATGTTTTTTCCACTCCTGCACTGATATACCCTTGCAGCAGCATGGGTTTCACATACTGAGGACCCACTGAATAAAACCACAAAGGAACTGATACCAAGGTGATCTAAGCCAGACCATTCCAGCTCAATCTAGACCCTGACTCCTTGGACCAAGGACTCCTCCTGCTGTTTGAATGATTCAAACTGCCCCTATCAGCATGTTATATTTTTCAGTCACATAAATACAGGCTTACCACAACCTTCTGTCTTCATCTGCTAGATACAAGCTCTTGGTAGAAGGCTTCTTATCACAGGACAGCAAGAAAATGCCCACAGTCACGAGATTTTCTGTTCAGTAGCAATGTGGTACTTCTACATGAACCTGGCTTTGACTGCTCAGAGGAGTAAAAAGAAAAAAAAAGTGTGGTTTGCTAAGAGCTTTGGCAATTAAAATAATGAGGAGACTGTGGTAATGACTAGCACAGGGCTTGTCAGGATCATAGGTCCTATAACAGGAGCTATTTAGCTGAATAGAAGTTCCAAGCTGTGTGTCACATGCTGGAGGTAGAAGTTAAATTATTATTAAAGAGTTTATCATTATGGAAGACATTCCAGCCCTAGATATAGGACACTCTCTTTTCAAAAAAGCTGTGTAGGAAAAAAATTGGGCACAGACCCTCTGAAGAAGTAATGAAGTGCACGGGAGACAAAAGCTGCAAGAAATGAAGACCAAACAGCAATTTAAGATTAAGTTTGCCTTTCCATTAATCTGAAACAGAATTGTCTTGGGAAGCAGCTCTGGAAGCTAAAAAAAAAATGCAGCTCCCAGCATCAGAGATTAGTGGCTGAGTCTTAGCTGCTTTACCTCATCTCTGTACATCACTGTGACACTTTCCCTCCTCCTGCTTGGGCTTTGGTGGAGCTTTTTACACTCTGGATCTTTTCTCCATCCAGTGCAACTAGAAGTAGCATAAGGGTGTAATTTATTTTTC